>JARHVA010002238.1:230000-430000 GCA_037957365.1 Torreya grandis
ATAGTGAAATGTTTGATTTATCCTTGAAAGCTTAGAACATGGACCTGATGCATTCAAAGAACCTAAGGCCAAGACCAAGAGAAGATAGAGATAAAGAGGGAAACTCAGCAGTAGTTAATTCCAGTAGGTAAAGTAGTTTGTCAGGTAATATTTGGGGCCTACAAACATTGAAAGTGTAGCCTATTTGCCCCCTTTGAAATAAATGAAAAATAGACATTTACATGGCTATTAGGTGATGGAATGAGTGATTTAGACTTAGGAGAAGATAAGGAAGATGAACCAACATGCCACAGTTAAGGCAGCTGCCCTACTCCAACATGGCCCTTCCTGATAGAATCAAAGATGCATCCAAGGCATTAATTGAGTAGCATGGGTCACTCCATCAGATAAAGTGCCAAGTCACTCCTAGCCTTTATATAATGTAAACTCTTTCATTGTCACAAGAGAGATCTTCCCATTACCAGAAGTAAAACTTTGCCCAAATTGAAAGGCATCACTGAGACTTTGAGCTCAAATTGTTTATCATATTTCTTTGATTGAATGAGAAAGTAAGTTACTTGCAGACTTTGTGTTATTTTAGCTTGTGCTAATTTATGAAATTATTCTTATGTCTATTTCCTAGAAGCATTCTTTTTTATTTGAATTAACAAGTAGAGCTAGTGGAAGTGATAAGGAAGGTGTCCTGAAGCAAACTACTTTAAGACTTTGTGCTATCATAGTTGTCTTTAGTGTGTGTTTTCTTTTTTATCTCTATGTAAACTACCTTGGGATGACTTTGTGCCCTCATTTCTTTTGTGTCTCACTCTAGGGTAGTCAAGGTGGAGACTTTGTGCTACATCTTAGATTGTTGGTTATTCTGCACCTTGGTTACTAAAAAGAGTCCTACTGTTTGTAAGAACAAGCATTTTTGAAAGAAGAGAAGTGCCTTCTGTTGCTTCACTAGGATTTCTAATATCCAAGAAGGAATTTGGATATTGGTTGAATGTTATGTCTGAAAGAAGAGAATCACCTTCACCAATCCCCTAGGATTTATCCTTTTTTTGTCAACATCATCTCTAAAAAAAGAGAGATGGATGACTTATCCCACCCCTGTGTCTTACTTTATGCTTATTTATATAATATATAGCCTCTATATATTTAATAGGGAACCTCCCTTTGATGAGAGGAGAGATTTGTCCCTTGTTGATGTAGTAAACCTGCACACCATGATACTAATCTCCTTATGCTATGGTGATAGGAACTATTTTGCTCACCAGTTAGCTGGTCAACAAAATATTCACCCAATAGTTTTTATTAACTCTGTTGGGGAAGGACAAGTAGTTTAAAGCCTCAAGCTTCAAGTTGAAGTTGGACTAGTCCTTTCCCATTTTTGATTCACAATCTAGTAACTCCATGCTATATCTAAAGCTAGAGATCTCAAGGTGTTATTGACCCTGTCTTTGAGTTGGCACAGCAAAGATATTTTGACTTGCTTTCTCCCCAACATCAAGATCAATGATCCAAGAGTGTCCCTCCTACCCGTACCAAGACACCAACACTAGGTAGAGCTTCTTTTCCTACTATTAGCAGAGCCTTACCTATCTAAGTTCCACCTATATTTGTTATCCCTACTTTCAATAATCACATCATGGTAGTTTGATGCCCTTGGGGTAACTCTTTTGGCCTGTTGAATCTCACTCCACCTCTGCATGAACTTTCACATAGCTCAAGAAAGAATTTTCCTAAGTTATTTAGGTATGGAAAAGTTCACCCTAATGAACACATTATAGCCTTCAACATAGCCTGTGGTGTAATAGACGTGGAGTTTGAAGATGTCATAGTTAGACTCTTCATGGAAACATTGCAAGGAGCTACTGTAGATTGGTTATACCATTTGCAAGCTAGGTCAGTCACTGATTGGGACACACTCAAAGCCAAATTTGAGGCTAGATTCAAGCCTATAGAAGATGCACATGTTTTGTTGGCCCAGCTCACACAATTGAAGAAGGAGCCTCATGAGCTTATGAGAGATTTCATAGCCTAGTTTAATAAGCTAAGGAATTAAATTCTTGATATTGCTTAGCTGACCCCTAAAAACCTCAAATGTTGCTTCATCAACTCAAAACTACCTAAAGTGATTTTTCTACTGAGAAGAGCTGGCCACATAAACCTAGAAGCTACTCAATATTTGGCTACCAAAGTTGAAGATGACCTTATCCTGGTAGGAAAGATAAGGAGAGATCCACACATAGGCAAGTCTTCTTCTTCCTCTGAATGTTCCCCCTCAACCACCACTGACCCTATGGTGCAAAAGTTAGCAAATGAAGTGCTAGTCCTCAAAAATTAAATGGCACAAAGAATGTCACCTGCTCCTTCCTATAGAGATGTACCAAGGAGGACATTCCCTAATCAATCCTACCAAGGACATGTTGCTAGAAACCAAGTGCAAAGCAATTGCCTTCTTCCCCCTTAGATGAATAATCTTGCCATTAAAGCACATCTAACTAACTTAGTGGTTGGATATCTTGAAGCTAAATCATATTTCTCATTTTAGCTTGAGTTTAATCCTGAAGATGATGCAAATACTTCACTAAGGAAGAAGAAGAATTAGCTGGTGACTCCCATATTAGTTTCCTAAGCTATCAGGATGAACCCAAAAGTGAAGGCAATGTAGCTGAGGGGTCATATGCTATTTTCACTTGGTCCAAGAATCAATCAGCTTAACAAGCTGGTAAAGAGAAAGTAGATGAGTGACCTCAAATAGTAGTTTTGATTGCTAAGCAGGGATCCACTCTTCCTTTGTAGCCAAAGGATGTAATGATCATGAGAAAGGTAAGTACCCTAAATACCCCTATGCCTTCTACTTTAAATTCATAGTCTAGTCCTCCCCCTTCTAAAAATCAAAAGGATGAATTCCCATCCTCTGCTCTTAGCTCATTCTAAACAGTTGACATAATTGACCATATGAAGAAAACTAAAATTCAAATGTTTAAATTTGAATTTCTACAATCCCATCTTGAGAAATTAGATAAATTAGAACAGTGTGTTCAAAACTAGAATGTCCCTATTAAACAAGTAGTTTCTAAAGTGTTGCATGATTCACCCAAGGATGCACCTACCAAGAACAATCTTGTCATTACCCCTCCTACTACTCCTAATAGGACTGAACCCTTTTATGTCTCATTTTTTATAAATGGGCATCAGATGAATAATTACATCATTGACTCTGGAGCTTTAGATAATGTCATGCCTGCTAAAGTAGCCAAATCCCTTGACCTCACACTACCCAAGAGATTTTGTAGATGATTTTTCATGGAGAATAAACAAGTGCCACTAGTGGGGCAAATTAAAGATGCTCAATTTGTATTTACTACCTTTTTAGACAAAATAATCAAGATGATTGTCTTGGTAGTAGACGTCTCAACATCATATGGCATCCTTCTTGGGTGGAATTTATATAGGGATGTTGGTGGTGAATTTAGCATGGATTTATCAGAGGTGAGGATTCTAGTCAAAGGTGTCATAAAAAGGCTACTCCCTGAGAAGGAAGTAAAATACATAGTTACCCAGACCTCAACCACTGAAGCTCAAATTTTATTTGAGTCTTCAGGGTTGGGTAACTACTTTCTATCCATAGATGGAGTTCATGAGGCATCTGATGAAGCTCCTACAAGTGATAGCCTAGAAATGCATTTGAATAAAACAACAGAGAAATTGGCTAAGCACAAGCCAAGTGTGGAAGTATCTCCACCCTTGAATGAAGAAGAATCCAAAAGAAAATTAGTATTAAATGAGGTATGGATTCTTGAATTTGATGGCATCTATTCCTCCACTGGTTTAGGAGCTAGGGTTGTGTTAATATCTCCTCAAGGAGATATTTTTCCCTCATCTTATAAATTGCAATTCAGCAACATGAATAACATAACTAAATATGAGTCTCTATTTCTTAGACTGAGGGTTGCTCGAGACAAAGGCATCAAGCTCATTCATGCTAAAGGAGATGCTAAACTAGTGGTTTGTCAGGTGAGGAACCTATATCAGACCAAGAATGAAAGATTGCATCATTACCACAATCTAGTCTGAGACTAGCTTAAAGACTTTGATGCTTTCAGCATCTTTGTAGTTCCTAGAGAATTCAATGACCGGGTGGATGCACTCGCTATTTCAACCACTCTCTTGGTCCCCCACCTAGATTTCAAAGGAGACAAATACATAATTGAGCTAGTCTTCTAGCCAAGTGTACCTGATAATGCTAATCATTGGTAGGTATTTAATAATGATAACCAAATCATTGCCTTCCTAGAGTAAAAGGATAGCTTTGAATGACCGCATTTTGAAGGAAGTGAACCTTAGAAGTGTGAATTAGCTCCTGAATCAAATGCAGACATAGGTGAGGAGTTCTTGCAACTCAAAGGGAGCAAGATTCCCAAAGGTCTAGTTTCCCTTGAGAATCTATTTGATAAGCATGATAGATTCATCAAATAGTATCCAATGGTTTCAAACTCATCTCAGGAGTTTGATCAAGTAAATTTGGGAACCAGAGAAGACCCCAAGATGGTGAACATTGGAAAATGTTGTAATCCTAAAGAGAGGGTCAAGTTCACCAAATTACTCAACCAGTACATGGATGTCTTGGCATATTCCTATGATGACTTGAAGTCATGTTGGCCTAATGAAATTTGACATGACATTCCTCCTAAGGCTAATTCAACACCTTATAGGCAAAAGTCTAGGCATTATAATCCAAAAATATCAAGTACCATTCTATCTAAAATACAAAAGATGCTAAATGCTAGGATTATTTTCCCAATCCATCATTCCACATGGATTGCAAATATAGTGCTTGTGAAGAAGAAGAATGGTGAAATTTGCCTTTGCGTGGATTTTAGAAATTTGAATTAGGCATCTTTGAAGGATAATTACCATTTTCCAATCATGGATCAAGTGCTTCAAATGGTGATAGGTTTAGAGATGTTATCAATGCTAGATGGCTTCTTAGGATATAATCAAGTTGAAGTTGGTGAGGCAGACCAGCATAAAACTACTTTCACCACACAATGAGACACATTTGCATATAAAAGGATGCCTTTTGGCTTGATAAATGTTGGCATTACCTTCAAAAGAGCAATGGACCTTGCCTTCAAGGATGACATGGGTAAGTTCATCATAGTTTATCTTGATGACTTGACTGTCTTCTTTAAGCATCACCTAGATCATGTGCACCACTTATAATAAGTGTTGGAACACTACTGCCAGAATGGAATTTCCTTATATCCCAAGAAGTCAGTTTTTAGAGTAACAGAGGGAAAAAATTTTATACACCTTATGTCTAAAGAGGTCATAAATATCGACTCAGATAGAGTCAAGTATATTCAAGAACTTACCTTGCCCACAAGTAAGACTGCTATTCACTCTTTCTTTCGAAAGGTGAATTTCTTATAGAGGTTTATTCCTGAGTTTGCTAAGAAGACTAGGCACATTGTAAACATGATGAAGGGAAAGGCCACCCTCAACTAGACTGAAGAAGGAAAGTTTGCATTTGAGGATATCAAGACTACCATCATCCATGCTCCAATTTTTGCTTGTCCAGACTATAACAAAGAGCTCACCATTTACAGCTATGCTTCAGAACATACGCTTTCAACAATTTTGGTTCAAAAAAATAAAGAAGGTATGGAATCTCCCATTTATTTCATGAGCTATCCTCTTAAATATCATGAGCTGAAGTACTCAAACATGGATAAGCATGATTACGTAGTGGTGAAGGTAGTGAAACATTTTCATTTCTACATCCTCAATTCTTGAGTTACTAAATTGGTTCCTAACACCACGGTCAAATCCATACTAACACAACAAGATTTTGGAATGAAAAGAGGAAATTAGGTTTCTAAGATCCAAGAGTTTGATATCATCATCAAGCCCACAAAGTTGGTGCATCGAAAGGGGCTATGCTAACTAACTACTGACAACAAGCTTAGAGGAATAGAGCATGAAGAATCAGAGGTAGAAGATACACCAATGTCCTTTTTATCTCCACCATAAATGAGTGGTATTCAAGCATTGCTCATTTCCTTACTTATGGTGAGTGTCCTACACACCTATCTTATAAAGAAAGGAGAACCATCAAGCTAAAAGTCACTAATTTTGTCCTCTGGGACAAAGGCCTATACAAGAGGAACCTTGATGGAACATTCCTTCGCTATATGGACAAGGAGCAACAAAGTTGACTTTTGAAGTCCTTCCATAATTCAACCTATGGAGGACATTTTTACACTCTCATGACTTCTTATAAGATCTTACAAGCCAAGTACTATTGGCCATGTCTCTTTCAAGATGAATACAAGTGGGTTAGGGGGTGTGAACTGTGTTAGCAGTTTATTGGGAAGCCTAAGTTAGCTGCCCTGTCCCTCAAACTAGTGATCATAGAGGAGCCATTTTAGAAATGGGGAATTGACTTCATTAGAGCTATAAACCCATCTTCAAGTGCTAGACATAATTAATCCCTTATAGCAATAGACTATTTCACCAAATGGGTGGAAGCTATTCCAATCAAACATGCTACTTTTGAAGTAGTATGCAATTTCCTCAAAGACAACATCATATCCAGGTTTGGGGTCCCAACCAAAATTGTCACTAATAATGTAGCTTGTTTCACTTCCTAAGAGATTACTCAATTCTATTTCCACTATGTAATTATGCTCTCCCACTCTTTTGATTACTTTCCACAAGGTAATGGATAGGCTGAATCAAATAATAAGAACCTGGTGGCTATCATCAAGAAGCTGGTATATGACAACCAAAGGATGTGGCATAAAGTATTGGTTGATGCTCTATGGGTAGACAAAATTATGCCAAAGAAGGCAATTGGTATGTCTCCTTTCCAACTTATTTATGTACTCAATGCTAAAATACTAATCACCTTGGAATTGCCAGCACTGAAATTGGCTAAGGCAATTGAAGATCAAACGTATGAGAGCTCACATGATAAGAGGATCATGTGCCTGGCTGAGCTAGAAGAGAAGAAAACTGTAGTGGTGGATTGAATTGCCACCCATCAAGGTCTAGTGAAGAAGCTCTTCAACCAAAAAGTAAAGAATCATGATTTATAGATTGGAGATCAAGTCCTAGTTTGGGACAAGAGAAGAGAACCAAAAGGGATACATAGAAAGTTTGATTCCCTATAGAGAGGCCCTTTTACCATTCATCAGATCAATGTTGAAAATAGTTTCCTATTGAATCAAGATGGCACCCTCTTTTCTCTGCCTCACAATGGGCAACATCTGAAGCACTTCAAATCTTGAAGTATCAGATGAGTTCCCTTGTATATATGTATATTTGTATAGTCTTTTATTTTTGTTTTATTCTTTTTATTTTCATTTTCATTTTTGGAGCCTTTCTTTTTGGGTAGCATGACTCCATATCCCAATGGCACACTTCAAGGCACTGAAGATTCTAGTTTCTACTCCCTTCAGCTATGTTTCAAGTTTTCATCTGATGAAAGTTCTCCAACTGGAGCCAACTGTTGTCCCCAACGATAGCTTTCTCATTTTTGGGACAAAATATGAATTATTTTGGTCCTTCATGACCAGAATTGTCTCTTCCCTTTCTAAAGTTTGTTTTGAGCATTCAATTTCATCATTTTCTCAATTTTTTGGTAAAGGGATTAGCAAGTTCAAAGGTTCAAAGGCTTCTATGAGTGATTTCAATCAAAATAACTAGTTTTTGATACTTGATCACCTTCGAAATTGGGTCAACACCTTGTTTCAATCAAAAAGGGTCTATTGACAAGCATCAGATAAGGATTGAACCATTGAACCTTGAACCATTTCAATTTAATGGGTGTAATGGGTTCAAAGGTCCAACATCATCAACAAGAGCTAAGTTATTCGATAAAGGTTCAAAGTTAAATCATTTCAAAGTTCTATGGCTTTGAGCATCTAACAAGTTTCAAAGGCTTGAACCATTGAACCTTGAAACATTTTGGTTCATCAGTTCAAGGGGTTCAAGCCCCAAATGGTTCAATGCACTTGGTTCAAAGATGCCAAAGTGACTCAAATGAATGAACCAACCAAATTGTTGAACCTTGAACTACTTCATAAGTTCATTGAGTTCATGGGTTCAAAGGTTCAAAGGCTACCTCAGTTAAGAAAAGAAGCACATGCAAAAAAAAGAGTCAGGCGGATGCTACCAAGTGTCATCGACCAAGCCCCTATATGCTTTATTTCTATGAATTGGTAGATAATGCCATGTGTCCCTCTTAAAGTTTTTCAAAAGCTTCCAAGTTTCAATATCCATAGTCTCTTCCCTTAGTTTCACTACTTCAAGCAAATACCATGGTGGGCATGGGGATGAGTGACTAAATGAAGTGAAATGTGCCAAGTGTCTACATCCGTATGACTACCAAATGTATTCAAACTATGCCATGTGTCCCTTATAGAGATTAGTGGAAGCTGACAAGTGTCATCATCTAAGAGAACCCAAATTATCCCCAAGCATTTTTATGATGCTACAATAGCTCGATAGTAGAAAGTGTTAGGTGTCGATGATAGAGAGTTTCAACATGATGTAGTAGAAGACTCTATGTGTCCTTAGAAAGAATCAATAGAAAGTGCCATGTGTCAAAGAGGGATGCCCTTGTAGGAGGCACAGAGCTAAGGAAAGGAATTTATTTGGACAAAATGTCTGAAGAAATTTCTTCAAAATTTTTGTCCAAAGAAAATGAAGGAAATACATGGGACAACTGCCTGCCGAAGATGAAAGCTTGAAGGCCATCGAGAGGATCCCAAAGGATAGAGACCCTTGTAAAGAGACACTTGACACATAAAATGGACCCTATTTAAGATCCCAAAGGGCAAGTTCCCTTTAGGAAGGGTTAAGCCTCAAAGTGCAGTGGAAGCTGCCAAGTGTCACATGCTAAGACACAATTTCAAATGAAGCTTCAAAGATCAGACCGCACCATGTGTCCCGTCCCAGTGCAACAAAAGCTACCACATGTTTACATATATGCCTCTAGCCTCTAAAAAGTATAAAATACTATTCTTAGAAGCTTATTTCAAATCCATTAATGCCACCATGTGTCCTCACCCACATCACAACAAAATGACAGGCCCACAAATGTCAGAATTGGGATGAATGGATAGCTATTAACCTTCAAATGAAGAGAGACTTGTGAACATCAAAATTACTGCAGTGAAGTGTCTAATTGATCCTTTTAGGCTTAGAACATGGACTTGATACATTTAAAAACCTTGAGGCTAGGACCAAGAGAAGGAAGAGACAAAGAGGGAAACTCAATGGGAATTAATTCTAGTAGGTGAAGTAGTTTGTTGGGTAGATATTTGGGGTCTGCAAACATTGAAAGTTTATCTTATTTCTCCCCTTTGAAATAAAGGCAAGATAGACATTTACATAGCTAGCAAGTGATGGAATGAGTGATTTAGACTCAGGAGAAGACAAGGAAGATGAACCAACATGCCACAGTTAAGGTAGTTGCCTTGCTCCAGCATGGCCCTTCTTGATAGAATCAAAGATGCATCCAAGGCATTAATTGAGTAGCATGGGTCACTCCATGGGATAAAGTGCCAAGTCTCTCCTATCCTCTATATAATGTAAACTCTTTCATTATCATAAGAGAGATCTTCCCATTACCAGAAGAAAAACTCTACCCAAATTGAAAGGCATCACTGAGACTTTGAGCTCAGATTGTTTATCATATTTCTTTGATTGAATGAGAAATCAAGTTACTTGTAGACTTTGTGCTATTTTATCTTGTGTTACTTCAAGAAATGGTTCTTATGTATATTTCCTAGAAGCATTCTTGTTTATTTCAATTAACAAGTAGAGCTAGTGGAAGTGATAAGGAAGGTGTCCTAAAGCAAACTACTTTCAAACTTTATGCTATCATAATTGTCTTCAGTGTGTGTTTTCTTTTCTATTTCTATGTAAAAGAGATTGGGATGACTTTTTGCCCTCATTTTCTTTCATATTTCACTCTAGGGTAGTCAAGGTGGAGACTTTGTGCAACATCTTAGATTGTTGGCTATTCTGCACCCTTGGTTACCAGAAAGAGTCCTACTGTTTGTAAGAACAAACATTTCTAAAAGAAGAGAAGTGCCTTTTATTGCTTCACCAAGATTTCTACTATCCAGGAAGGAATTTGGCTCTTTTTTAAATGTTGCTTCTGAAAGAATGGAAGCACCTTCACCAATCACCCAAGATTTCTCCTCTATTTGTTAACATCATCTCTAAAAAAAGAGAGATGGATGGCTTATCCTACCCCTGTGTCTTACTTTCTACTTATTTATATAGTATATAGCCTCTGTATATTTAATAGGGAACCTCCCCTTGATGAGAGGAGAGATTTATCCCCTGTTGATGTAGTAAACCTACACACTAGGATGACCAATCTCCCTATGCTATGGTGATAGGAACTATTTTGTTCACCAATTACCTGGTTGACAAAATATTCACCCAATAGTCCTGACCACTCATAGTGGTAGTACCAATAAATAAGATCATGAAAAGGGTGATAAGAGTAGTACTAAAATCCATTTATGATCCTAAGTTTCTAGACACATCACACTTCCACCTAGGTCAAGGTCACCACTCAACCCTAATATAGATTAGAAAAGAGTGGGACTGTTCAAATTGGTTCTTAAAATTCAGCATCAACAAGTGTTTCCACACCATTGACTGACATTGACTCTTCCCAATCCTTAAGGAAGAGATTGATGCAGGGGGTGGGAAAGAATAGTTTATTCTTTCACCTCATCCATGAATGAGGACCCCCTCCCTATATATTTGGTACTCAACCATTAGAGCTCAACCCCAAACTTATAGATAGAGATAGAGAGATGGCCCCCCAATCCCCTCTAGATCTATGGGGTGGGCAGATCTATCTCCATCTAGGGTGCCTTTAGCTACTCGACTACCCACTCACCTACCCCATAGATCTAGAGGGCCCCATCTCCATCTAGATAGATGGGGAGGGGGGGACATCTCTCTTTCTCTATCTAGAGGGAGAGGGTTGGGCCAAAAAACTCTATATAGTCAAAGAGGGAGAGGAGGTGACTCTCTAGAGTTGGTACCCTATATAGAGATATGGTGATAGGATGAGGGGGACTCTCTAAAGCTAGATTCAGCACTCAGATGACATCTACAGTTCTCTCAGGATGATAAGGATCCTAAGGTCCCCCTCTCTCTACTCAATTATATATGGGGTGCCAATGAAACTAAACTCTATATTGTGCCCCCTCTCTATATATAGGGTCTAGCCCATTAAATCCACTTTATAAGGTTTCTAAATATATATATATATATATATATATATATATATATATATATATATATATATATATATATAGTGGCCCTCCCCCCTTCCCCCTCTCTATATATAGAGTCTATCCAATTAAATCCACTTCACCTAACTTCACTTAACTTAACTTTATATGGTCATCAGAAAACTCTATACAGTTGCCAAAAAAACTCTATACAGCTACCCCCCTCTATATAGATTAACGATAGATAGTTGCCCCCTCCCCACTCTATATAGATTAATTAATGATAGATAGTTTCCCCCCCTCTATATGGATTATGATATATAGTTTCCCCCCCTCTATATAGATTAACTATAGATAGTGGCCCCCCTCTCCCCTCTCCCTAAATATCTAGCCCATTAAACTTCTATGGTGGCCCTCTCCCCTCCCCCTCTCCCTCTACCTCTCCCTCTCCCTCTCCCTCTCCCTCTCTATATAAATGGGGATGGGGATGGGATGGGATGGGATTAGATTCTAAACTAAACTATAACCTAACTAACTCTAAAATCTATACTGACACTCGATCGAGAGATCGAGGGCCTCATCTAACCCCTATCTATAAAGGGGGCCCTATATATCACTATGGCATTAGAGTAGAACTCTAGATGGTTTTGTGGGAGCCCAAGATAGAGTTTTTTGCCCCTCCCTTCTATATATATAGGGAGCCCATTGAATTAACTTCACTTTATAAGGTTGCCACCCCTCTATATAGATTTACTATATATAGTTTTCCCCCTCCCCCCTCTATATCGATTGATTAACTATATACAGTGGCCCTCTATAGAAACTAGATGGGATATGGATATATCTACCACTCGACCCCATCTATCTAGAAGGGGTTGAGGGTGTCTAGTTGGCTCTAGATAGATAGATCAAGGAGGTCCTCTATTTATATGGGGAGGGGACTCTCTATTGTTGGAGGCTCTCAATCGGTAGGGAGAGGAGCCATATATATTTATGGGGACCCTCAACTGATAGGGAGAGAGGGATAGGTAGCCACCCTTCCTCCATCCTACTCTCAAACCTACTGGGCAACATATACCTACACAAGCTCGATTGAGAGAGAGAGGATCTAATAGAAGCATGAAATTCTAATTGTTTAGATCACTTAATTGGTTCTTGATGACCATCTTGATGACCAATATACACTCAACCTCAACCAAGAACTCAACTAAGATGAGTCATCAGGAGAGGGGTTTTCTATTCTCACTCCCCATATGGATAGATGGCCTCCTCATCTTATCACCTATCAGCCCTCCCCTCTCTATATAACTATTAGAGGTGTGCCAACTTGATGCCCCCTATAGATAATACCCATATATCTAGATCTAGATCTAGATCTAGAGGGGGTCGAGTGGTGGATATATCCATATCCCATCTAGTTTCCATAGAGGGC
Organism: Torreya grandis; assembly: GCA_037957365.1. Taxonomy (NCBI): domain Eukaryota; kingdom Viridiplantae; phylum Streptophyta; class Pinopsida; order Cupressales; family Taxaceae; genus Torreya; species Torreya grandis. The sequence goes on from JARHVA010002238.1 coordinate 242,691, forward strand.
TAAAGAAACTCTAATCTAATAGATCCTAATCCTAATCCCAATCTTGATCCCAATCCTAATCTCGATCTCGATCCCGATCCTTATATAAAGAGGGAAAGGGAGAGGGAGAGGGAGAAAGAGAGGGATAAAAAAACTAGAACTAGATATTTGGAAGGGGAGGGCCCCTATCTAATTAATCCTCTATCTCAAGCCCATATCCTAAATCCCATCTGCCATTTAGTTTCTATGGAGGGTTACCATATAGATTTAATGGGATCTATCTTGGGGGAGCCAAAAAAATAGATATTTGGGGAGGGTGTCCATATAGATATTGGGGGTCGAGCACCATATATAGGGTGCCTCGATCTCCCATGTATATAGATAGTGTCACCATATCTAGATACCCCCAAGATAGAGTTTTTTTGGCTAGCCTAACCTTGATGACTATATATAGCCATATCCCTGAAGGAATTAGGATTTGTTACACATGATATGCCAACAAATTTCTATTAGAAATCATGGGTACCATAGAGCTCCTGAGAGGGATCTAGAAATGTATCACCTAATTTCTACAATCTAGCCCAAATGGCTCTTCAAGATTCATAATTGTATGGAGTATGGTAGAATCCATTGGTATGGTCATTTGAGAAGGGGTGACTCTCTATAGCTAGGCCCATATAGATAGAGGGGCCACCTCTACCCCAACTCTATATAGGGGGTTGGGCCGAATTCTTGGCAAGAGCTGGAGAAGCATCAAAGGGTGAAACACCATATCCATCTCACAGCTTTCCACCTACAATCCACCATCCATTCCAAGTTAGATGACCTAGGGAGGAGTATTCTGATCCAACAAATTTGTCATCATAGCAAACATCTCACTCAACCACTTGACCCATGGTAAGCTGGGCATCGATCGACATTAGGCCCTTAAAGAATAAGATCTATAGGGGTGGGGGCTCCTTGACATAGAGATAGAGTTTTTCTCCACCCCAACCCTATAGTAGTGGTAGTGGTAGTGGTAGTAGTAGAGGTAGCCCAATATATAGTTTCATTAGCACCCCCTATATATCTAATCTTATCCCATCTATATATTGGGGTCATCTATAGGTCTATAGGGGAGCATAAATTCCCCCATATATCTAGATCTAGAGGGGGTCAAGTGGTGGCTATATCCATATCCCATATAGTTTTTATAGAGGGCCAAAAAGACTCTAATCTATCTAATCCTGGTCTTGATCTTGATCCTAATCCCAATCCCTATATAGAGAGGGAGAGGGCCAAAAAAACTAGAACTAGATATTTGGATGGGGAGGCCCCCTATCTAATTAATCCTCTATCTTAGGCCCATATCCCAGATCACATCTCCCATCTAATTTCTATAGAGGGGGAGGGGAGGGGAGGAGAGGGCACCACTGGTCGAGTCCTATCAGTCGAGCTCCTTCATGAAGTGTAGTGAGCAATAGTGAATTGGGCAAATTAGCCCATCAAGAATCTAACAAAATCTAGATCAAGGTGCCTATGAGAAAGATACTCCAAAGGCTTTGATATCAAGGTATCATTAGCTAGAGAAGAGCTTGGCTAACCCATGTGGCCTGCTTGATAGACATCAGTGATGAAGACATCATCAATTAGTTTGTAGGCATCATGATAAGTCCCCCATCCCACTATACATGCCATGACAACTTCTATCAAGTATAAATGATTATTGACTAAAAGATCCATTAGTCTATTATATCCACCCCTACCCATAAGTACAAATCCTCAATGTGGAAGATCATCTTGGAGTACTCGAGAGACTTACACATAGTCAATGGTGGTAAGACCCTTGCTGATTCCCCCAACATCATAGATCTTAGAAAGCTTGGACCCCTTACAAGTGAATATTTGGACTATCTAGACACAAAGCATGTGAACAAGACCTTTTATTAGGTGTACCTATGATATGCATGAATTAATCCATGTCCTAACCCACCCATTGACTAGCCCACCCATTGATTGGCCATTGGTATTAGGTAGGTATCATTATTATCAGCCGATTAGTATTAGTCTTGGTATTGGGTCGAGGGTGTTTACTTGATATCAATATATCAAGGACCGGACTTCCCTTGACTTAGACCTAAAGCCATATAGATAGAGGGGGGTCAAGCCCCCCATAGATATATAGGGCTCCCAAATAGGTATAGATTATAGTTAGATAGAGTTTAGTTTAGTTTAATTTATTTTAGTTTAGTTTAGTTTATATAGAGATGAGGGCCACTCCCCCACTTCTATATAAACTCTATCTAACTCCCCATATATATATAGAGAGCCCCCCCCCAAGATAGATATATAGGGCTTGAGGGGTTACCAAAAAAGTGATAGATAGTTTCCCCCCCTCCCTCTCCCTCTCCCTCTCTATAGAATGGGGATGGGGATTAGAGTTAGATAGAGCTTATATAGAGGGGGGACAAAGAAACTCCCATATATAGAGGGGGCCCTTTATATAAACTAAACTAGAACTCTATGGGATAGGGTTGGGTGTCCCAACTAGATATTCTATCTATTTAGATGTCATGTTGAGTGCACCTATAGTCATAGTCGACACTTGACTAACAACCTAATCCTCCACTATAGATATTGAACCTATTGCTAAGCTCAAATAATAACTACCCAATTGAGAACTGACCTAAACATGATCAATATCTATATAGGGGAAGGGGCACAAGGAATCAACTGGTATAAGTCAAATAGTGAGCCTTACACTCATGTTACTAGTATATAGTCTATAGCAATTCACATATATCATATCTAGTTACTCATGTTTCCCATCCCATACAGTCATGTTATGTATATAGATCTACCTAAGTGACTCATGTTACCCATCCCATAGAGTCACCCCTATAACGACTCATGTTATCCATCCTATAGATTTATGTTACCCATAGAGTCATGTCACTAGTCAGTCTATAGTGTGACTATAGCTCTACACCCTATCTTGGTTCTATAGGGTCCAGTTGTGTTATGTGAATATTCTATATGTGTGAAGGGTGAGGTGTAATAGAATAGAGATGTATAGGCTAAAAATAGCCTATACATCTAGATAGTCCTCATCGAAGGGTGAGGTGCCATAGAATATAGATGGAGGGTAGAGAGAAAACACCTTATGCCCAGTCAAACTTTACTACCCCAAGGATAAAGAAGACCGAATGTTGGTCCCCTGAATGTGGCCAAGTGATTGCCTTAACTATCTATATATGGGGGTGATCATTCTTATTAAATAGAGATAGACTTGTATCATGCATAAATGACATAACCTCTCCAAAAAGAGAAGAGTTTTACTCTATCTATAGGAGCCCCCTTTCCTTTCTTGCATGAATGAGAATTCATCAATGTAGACACAGACCCTTAAGCAGCAAACTCTATCTCAATAGTGCATATCTATATCTATCTATCTCCCTTCAAACTGATTGACCCTCAACCTACACAAAAATCAAAATGTTATCTCCCTCTTGACCCACTATTCTATATGCCATATATCTATATAAGATATGAGGCCCTTGACCAATCCTCTCCTCTCTAGTCAAGCCCAACCGAAAATGTATATATATCATGTGAATCTCTCAATATCAATATCAATATCTAGATAGGGGAGGGGAGAGGGCCAAAAAACTAGATATTTGGGGAGAGGGGTGGGGTGGTTGAGCAAGGTTGAACATATTATTCTATTCTAATACGTGACCATAGACATAGTTCAATCTACAAAATCTATCTATGGGGTGGGGGCTAATGACTGATTGTATCATATCATGTATATAATGGATGGATATGGATGATGGTATGTGTATCTCAACCACCCCCCTCCCCTCCCCTAACTAGATATTGATATTAATATCAAGAACTGATGAAAGGTAAGGTCATTCAGTGTGCATACACTCCTACCAGCTTGGCCTACCGAGCCTATCTATCTATGGGCAATAGAGAGAACTATTTCACTCCCCTTAGATAGATAGATAGATAGATAGATAGATAGATAGATAGATGGGTGGTCCTATCAAGGTGGCACATCACTCTCTTTAACATATTTGTATATATCTATAGGTGAATTCATAAGATAGAGATATAGGGATGGGGGTTTGCCTATCCTATAGAATAGATGGGGATGTGGCCAAATAAACTCTATCTAGCCAATGCCCCATAGAGAATATAGACTCTATCTCAATCTCTATCTCAGATGGGGCCCTATAGATTAGATGGGCTCCCCACCCCCACCCCATAGATAAACACTAAATGAGACTCCCCCACCCCATATCTAAACTAAATATAGACTCTATCTCTATCTCTATCTTTGATGGGACCCTATAGATTAGATTAGATTAAATTAGATTAGATGGGGTCCCCCACCCCCACCCCATAAATAAACTCTAAATGAGACTCCCCCATCCCATATCTAAACTAAATATAGACTCTATCTCTATCTCTGATGGGGATGGGGTTAGTGGGATTTACTTTAGAGGGCCGTATACAATGTTTGCCCCACCCCCACGGTCTTTATTAACTATGTCTATGGGGATGGTCTCTATTCACTATGTCTATGGTGGCACAGTCTAGAGATAGAGATAGAGTCTATATTCTCTATGAAGCATTGGCATTGGAAGTTTAGAGTTAGTTTAATTTATATAGAGGCCCCTCCCTCTTTATATATATAGGGAGTTTCTTTGCATCCCCTCTATATCTATATAAGCTCAAGACATATATACAGAGAGGGGGCCCCTCTCTATAAACTAAACTTGAGACATATGTATAGAGAGGGGGCTGCTCCCCCCCTCTCTATCTCTATCTATATGGGGAGCTAGATAGAGTTAGTTGAGGCCCCCCCAAGATAGATTTTCTTTGGCCCCTCTATATAAACTATATAGGGAGTTTCTTTGGCCTAAGATAGATTTTTTTTGGCCCTCTATATAAACTAAACTCTATCTAACTTCCCATATATGGGGGTATTCACTATGCGCACCCCATATATAGATTAGATTAGATTAGATGATAGATTCTATTCACTATGATAGATAGAGATAGAGGGGGTAACACCCCATATAGAATAAAAATCTATATGGGTGGGGGGTGAATATATTTATAGGGGATTTAGATATAGGTGATGGGGAACTAACTGATCCACCAAATTCACACCTACCATATACAGTGTTGTATAATGTAGTGGACCTGGTGTTACATATCTATATTATATGATGGGGTCATACCACTCTATATATAGCCCATCATCACCTTGATTGACTGGCACCCCCCATCCATGAAGAAATCATGTTCATTTAGATTGGCCATGATGGAGAATAAGAACATATTATGTCTGTAATATAGAATGGGTGATCAATTCACATTCATGTGGTGTCCTGATCTATTGAGTTTTGAGTCCCCCTCTATAGAATGGGGTTGAGCACTCTAATTCCTTAGACAGATAGGGGGATTTCCCCCCCACCCCTTATATATAGAAGACTCTACTTCACTTTCAGTGTCAGTAAAATAGGCTAGGACCGGCTGAATGGGGCTTCTAGTCTGATCGATTGAATAGAGAGAATGGGCCTTATATTTTAATCAATTGAAATGTACCACTCATAATGGTGATATTTTAGGTTCGATCCCTACTAAGCCTATTCCCCTAGTTTAAATGTTGGTCATTTATATCTCAATCAGCTATAGTCCATAGGCTATTAATAGGGAGAGGTCTTACTCTCTATCAAGAGGTTGGGATAGCACCCTATAGATAGATCCAATCCTTGAAGTCTATAGTTGTGTTTAGATCACTCTACACCATGGGGGGAATGGTATAGATTCACTATGAGATAGAGATAGAGATTTTTGTATCCCCCTTTTTTCTACTCATCAACTCATTCCCATTATTTTTCTTTTTACATTTAAATACTTGTACATAAAGTAATTTGTTGAACTATTCATGTTCTCGATGCCAATTTCTAAGTGTGTTTGTACATTTGTACCCTAAGTTTCACCCCATTTTGTCCATTATGTGGAATCTCATGAATTACTCTCTATTATTGGTTTGGGCAATGATCGTAATCAACGTAATGAGCATGGTGCACTTCATGGTCCAATATGATGATTATGTAGACCCATTGTGGGTTTGCTAGTTAGGATTATTGGGTGAATATTTTGTTAACCAGCTAACTTGTGAAAAAAATAAGTCTCTTCAACCACAACATAGGGAGATTGGTCAGCCCAGTGTGTAGGTTTACTACATCATAGGTGGACAAATCTCTCCTCTCATCAAGGGGAGGTTCCCTATGAATATGCAGGAGCTATGTACTATATAATAAAAGTAGAAAATAAAACTCAAGGATAGGATATACCATCCATCTCTCTTATTTTAGAGATGACGTTCAAAAATATAGGAGAAAATCTTGGTGAAAACATTGAAGGCACTTCTCTTCTTTTAGAAGTGTTCTTGCAAGAAACAACAAGAGTTATTTCAAGTAGTGACAAGGGAACTGGTAACAAAGGGTAGTAACCATCAGTATGAAATAGAACACAAAGTTTCCACCTAAACTACCCAATGAGTGAAATTCAAAAGATAATGGGGGCACAAAGCCATCCCAAAATCCTCAACATAGAAATAAATTAAAAACACACACTAAAAACATCTATAACAACACAAAGTCTGAAAGTAGCTAACTTCAGGACATCTTCCTTTTCACTTCCACTAGTTCTACCTATTAAATTAAATAAACAAGAATGCATATAGAAGATAGACATAAGAACAATATCCTAAAATAGCACAAGATATAATATCACAAAGTTTGCGAGTGTCTTACTTTCTCATTCAGATAAAATAAAAAGAAATACAATCTAAGGTTAAAGTCTCAATATTCACCTTACAATTGAGTAGAGTTTTGCTTCTGGTAATGGGAAGATCTCCCTTAGAATGATACAAGAGATTACAATATATAGTATCCAAGAAAGACTTGGTACTTTGCTCCATAGAATGGCCCATGCTGTGCATTCATTGCCTTGAATGCATTTATAGGTTTGTCAAAGGACTACATTGAAAATAGGGTGGCTATCTTAACAATGGCATGTCATTTCATCCCATATGTCTTCTCCTAAGTCTGGATCATCTAGTCTATCCCCTCTAACATCTGTTTAGCTGTTCATTTTGTCTTTACTCTAAAGGAGACCAACAGACCATGCCTTTAAGGTTTACAAGCTCAAGAATCTACTTTGCAGACTGTTCTAAATACCAAAATAACTTATACATAGATATTTACCTCTTTGTCTCATTCCTCTTTCCCCTATAGCAATTTGAGTCTTTGGGCTCTCTTTTCAGCTAGTTGTTTGGTTCTTCCTTCGTCTCCTTCTTTGGCTATGGCAAGTTTTGCTTATTAAAAACTTACAAAAAATGGGATCCATGACATATCTTGCCTGTGCAGCTTCAAAAGGGGAACATAGATGTAGACACTTGTCACATTCCGATGAGTTATAATAGAACATGTGGCACATTCCATAGATTTGAAACTTAGTAGAAACTATGTCCCAATAGATGAGACTTGGTAGCTTCTACTTCAACTCTAGAAGGGACATGTGGTGGCTTCTGCTGCATTTTGTCTTTTTCCATTGGGCATTTTTCTATGGGCTTTTCCTTTTTTGCTAGATTTTTCCTTCAGACAAAAAGTTTGAAGGAATTCCTTTGCTTTGTCTTTTTCCATTGGACTTTGGCTTTCAATATTTTTTCTTAGTCATTTTCCCATGGAAAATACTTCCAAAAGAATTCTAACGACTCTTTCACTTAATAATTTCCTTCAGATAAAAAGTCTAAATGAAACATTCCCTATTAGCCTTTGAACAAATCTGAAGGAATTTTATCTTTTCTATCTTCTCTTTGACCTTTAAACCAATGTTGCCTACCCTCAGTAAAGACACTTGCCTCTTTGGCTTTGTGGCAATCCCTTGAACTTGTTGATTGAACTGACTGATTGAACCAACCTTAGTTCAATGGTTTAATGGTTATTTCTCTTTATTTGGCTAAGTCATTTTGATCTTTTAAACCAATCATGTTGAACCATTTGGTCATTGAACCCATTAAACTAATGAACCAAAATGGTTCAAGGTTCAACGGTTCAACAGTTCAAGCCTTTGTTTTTCGTTAGGTGTTTGAAGCCATGGAACCTTGAAATGGTTAAAATTTGAACCTTGACAAAGTGCTTAACCCTTCCTAAAAAAATTTGAACCTTTGAACCCTTTGAACCCATTGAACCAAAATGGTTTAAGGTTCAATGGTTCAATCCTTGCTTAGAAGCTTGCTGATGAACATTTTTTGGTTGAACCAAGGCATTGAACCAATCCTAAAAATGACTAAGTGTTGGAAACTTGTTCTTTTGATTGAACTTGATTGTAGAAGCCTTTGAACCTACTAATCCCTTTACTAAAAAATCTTGGAAAATGAGGAAATTGAATGCTCAGAACAAATTTTGAAAAGGGAAGAGATGATTTTGGTCTGTTGAACCAAAATAGTTCATAAGTTGACCCAAAAATGAGTGACATTTTTTGGGGATAATAGCTGGCTCCAGTTGGGGAACTTCCTTCAGTTGAAAGCTTGAAATAGCTAAGGGGAGTAGAAACTAGAATCTCTAGTGCCTTTAAGTATGGCATTGGGCTATGGAGTCATGCTACCCAAAAAAAAAGGCTCCAAAAATGAAAACAAACAACATAAAGCAGAAATAAAGATTATACAAATATACATATGTACAGGTGAACTTATTTAACACTTCAAGAATTGAAGTGATTTAAATGCCACCCATTGTGAGACAATGAAAATGGCATTTCATCATGATAAACCAATAGGAAACCATTTTGTCCCTAGAATCGGTGACAGGCAAATGGAACTCTCCCCCAAGAATCACATTTTTTGTGCACTCCTTTTGGCTCTTTCTTCTTCTTACCCCATGGCAGGACATGGTCTTCAATTTGAAAACCATAAATCATTGTTCTCTTGGTAATGAGTTCTTTTTATTGACTTTGGAGTATAGCAGTATGGTCCACCACCAAAGCTTGTTGTTTTACTAGTTTAGTCCAACACATGCTTTGATTTTCCCCCTCAGACACCTAACAAACCACCAGTTCATCATCTCCTTTGGTGTGAAGGAGTTTAACATCTTGGTCTTGAGCAGCCTTCAATTTGAGCAACAGAGATTCACATTTAGCTATGTTGTTGGTGTTGCTAAACTATAACTTGCATGAAGGAAAAATATCTCCTTGAGGAGATATCAACATAGTCCCAACTCCAGCATTGGTAGAAGAATTATTGCCATCAGATTCCAAGATCCAAGCATCATCAAAAGCTGATCTTCTATCAGGTTTCTCTTCATTAGAGATGAAAGATCCTTCTTCATTTGTATTGTGCCCTACCAATTCTTTTGATGTCTCATTTGGATCAATTTTTGGATTACCAGCTATAGGACTTTAGTCTGCAAAAACATGAACACCCTATATGGTAAAAAAATAATTACCCCTACGTGAAGACTCAAATAGAATTTGAGTTGTAGGGGCTGACATTTGGGTGACCATGTATTTTACCTCCTTTTTAGGAAGCAATCTTTTCATTATGACCTTAACAGGGCTCCTTGCCTTAGACATGCCCATACTTAGTTCTCAATCAATGTCCAACTACTCAGGGTTGGCTTGTAGGAATTCAAATTCAATCATTTAAATTTTGGATTTATTGACAAGATAAATTATGTCAAATGACTAAAATGGACTTGGAAAAGAGGATGGGAGTTCATCCTTTTGGTTTTTGGGAGGGGGAGGACTGGCCTACAAATTTGAAGTTGAAGGTACAAAAATGTTTGGGGTACTTACTTTTTTAGCAACCACCAGGTCCTTTGGCTAGAAAGGCAGAGTGGTTCCATGCTTAGTAATTGAGATTGATAGTTGAGGTCACTCCTCTGTCTTCTCTTTATCAGCTAGTTGGGTTGACTAATTTTTAGATCAGGTGAACACAACATATGATCCCTCATCTACTTCACCTTTACTTCTGAGTTCATCCTGGTAACTCAGGAAGCTAATGTGGGAGTCACTAGCTAACTCTTCTTGATCCTCCATAAAGATATTAGCATCATTTTCTTGCTCAAACTCAAGTTGGAAAGAGAAATCATGTTCTATTTCTAGATATCCAACTATTGAGTTGGTTGGAGGTGCTTCAAGGGTAAGGTTCCTTTGTGGGGGAGGAAGATGATTTTTTTTCCCTTGACTTTTGGCAGCATTGCCTTGATATGGCTGGTTCTAAAATGTCCTCCTTGGCATATCTTTATTAGGAGGAGTAGACATACTCTGGGCCATTTGCCTTTTCAAGGCTAGTAGTTCATTTGCCAGCTTTTGCACCATTTGATCAGTGGTGGCTGAAGGTGGATACTCAGAAGATGAAGAGGGTTTACCTCTATTTGGGTCTCTCCTTATCTTTCATGCCAAGATAAGGTCATCTTCTAGATCAATAGCCAAGTCCTAAGCAACAACAAGGTCTATGTGTCTAGCCCATCTCAGCAAAAAACTCACTTTAGGCAGCTGTGAGTTGATGAAGAAACACTTGAGATTCTGAGGTGTTGGCTGGGTGATCATGGGAATCCTATGCCTCAATTTGTCAAACCTGGCAATGAAGTCCCTCATAGGTTCATGGGCCTCCTTATTCATCTATGTGAGCTGGGCTAGCAAGGCATGTGCATCTTCTATAGGCTTGAACATGGCTTCAAATTTAGCTTTGAGAGTATCCTAGTTAGTCACTGATCTAGCCTATAGGTGGTAGAACTAGTCTGCAGTAGCACCTTGTAGTGTCTCCATGAAAAGCCTGACTGCCACGTCTTCAAATTCCACCCCTATCATACCATAGGCTATGCTAAAAGCTACAATGTGTTCACTAGGGTGAACTATCCCATCACCAAAGAATTTGAGGAAATTCTTTCTTGAACTGCATGGGAGTTCATGCAGGGGTGGAGTCAAATTAAGTGGACCAATAGAGTTACCCCAAGGGCCTTAAGCCATGATTTGATTATGTAGAAATGGGATCACAAATTTGGGTGTTGTGGCTAGATTGCAAAATAAAAATGGAAAATAACTAGCCCTACTTCAAATTGAAGTTTGAGGTTTCAAACTGCACACTCTTTCCCAATTGGCATGGAGGTAGAGGAAGGTGGTAAGGATATAATGATAATGGGTAAGACCCAAATGAGAGTCGCCAGAGTCTATATAATGGATAAGGGAAGGAACTATTTCAATCTAAAACTTTAGGCTTTAGATTACATGTTCATTTCTAGAAAAGTCACCAAAAATTGTTGGGTGAATATTTTATCAACCAGCTAACTGGTGAGCAAAATAGGTCTCTTCAACCACAACATAGGGAGATTGGTCAGCCCAATGTGTAGGTTTACTACATCAAAGGTGGATAAATCTCTCCTCTCATCAAGGGGAGGTTCCCTATAAATATACAAGAGCTATATACTATATACTATAAGCAAAAAATAACACTCAAGGATAGGATATACCATCCATCTCTCTTTTTTTAGAGATGATGTTCACAAAAAGAGGATAAAATCCTAGTGAAAACACTGAAGGCACTTCTCTTCTTTTAGAAGTGTCTTGCAAGAAACAATAGGAGTTCTTTTAGGTAGTGACAAGGGAACTGGTAACAAAGGGTAGTAATCAGTAGTATGAAATAGAACACAAAGTTTCCACCTCAACTGCCTAAAGAGTGAAATACAAAAGATAATGGGGGCATAAAGTTGTCACAGAATCCTCAACACAAAAAGAAACTAAAAACACACACTAAAAATAACTATAACAGCACAAAGTCTAAAAGTAACTAACTTCAAGACATCTTCCTCTTCATTTCTACTAGTTTTGCCTATTAAATTAAATAAACAAGGATGCATCCAGAAGATAGACATAAGAATAACCTCCTAAAATAGCACAAGATATAATAGCACAAAATCTACAAGTGTCTTGCTTTCTCATTCAGATAAAATAAAATGAAATACAATCTAAGCTCAAAGTCTTAGTATTCGCTTTTCAATTGGGTAGAGTTTTAATTTTGGTAATGGGAAGATCTCCCTTAGAATGATATAATAGATTACAATATATAGTAGCCAAGAAAGACTTGGCACTTTGTTCCATAGAATGGCTCGTGCTGTGCATTCAATGCCTTGAATGTATTTCCAAGTTTGTCAAAGGACCACATTGAAAATAGGGTGGCTATCTTAATTATGGCATGCCATTTCATCCCATATGTCTTCTCCTAAGTTTGGATCATCTGGTCTATCCCCTCTGACATCTACACAACTATCCATTTTGTCTTTACTCCAAAGGAGACCAACAGGCCGCACCTTCAATGTTTGCAAGCTTGAGAATCTACTTTGCAGACTGTTCTAGCTATTGAAATAACTTTTACATAGATATTTACCTCTTTGTCTTGTTCCTCTTTCCCCTACAGCAATTTGAGTCTTTGGGCTCTCTTTTTAGCTAGTCGCTTGGTTCTTCCTTCATCTCCTTCTTTGGCTGTGACAAGTTCTGCTTATTACAAACTTATGGAAAATGGGATCCATGACACATCTTGCTTGAGTAGCTTCAAAAGGGGAATGTGAATGTAGCCACTTGTCACATTCTATTGAGTTATAATGGAACACATGGCACGTTCTATAGCTTTGAAACTTAGTAGAAACTATCCCAGTAGATGACACTTGGCAGCTCCCTCTTCGACTCTAGAAGGGACATGTGGCAGCTTTTGCCACACTTTGTCTTTTTCCATCAGGCATTTTTTTGTGAGCTTTTCCTTTCTTGGAAATTTTTTCCTTCAAACAAAAACTCTGAATGAATTCCTTCACTTTGTCTTTTTTTGCCAGGCTTTGGCTTTTGGACTTCTTCCTTAGTCACTTTCCCATGAAAAATACTTCTGAAAGAATTCTAACAGCTCTTTCACTTAATAATTTCCTTCAAACAAAAAGTCTGAAGGAAATTTTCCCTATCCTCTATAATGGCACTTGCCTCTTTGGCTTTGGGGTAGCCCCTTGAACCTACTGATTGAACCTACCAATTGAACTAACCTTGGTTCAATGGTTTAATGGTTATTTCTCTTTATTTGGCTAAGTCCTTTTGATCTTTTGAACAAATCACATTGAACCATTTTGTCATTTAACCCATTGAACAAATAAACCAAAATGGTTCAAGGTTCAATGGTTCAACAGTTCAAGCCTTTGTTTTTTGTCAGGTGCTTGAAGCCGTGGAACTTTGAAATGGTTGAAATTTGAACCTTGACAAAGCACTTAACCCTTGCTGATGATGTTGAACCTTTGAACCCATTGAACTTGTTGAACCAAAATGGTTCAAGGTTCAATGGTTCAATGGTTTAATCCTTACTTAGAAGCTTGCCAATGAACATTTTGTCTTTGAACCAAGGCATTGAACCAATCCTAAAAATGACTAAGTGTTGGAAACTTGTTCTTTTGATTCAACTCACCTGTAGAAGCCTCTAAACTTGCTAATCCATTTACTAAAAAAGCTTGTAAAATGAGGAAATTTAATGCTCAGAACAAATTTTGAAAAGGAAAGAGATGATTTTGGTTTGTTGAACCAAAATAGTTCATAGGTTGTCCCAAAAATGAGTGACATTTTTTGGAGACAACAAGGATCTGCTTCCATCCCTAATTAAAGTAAAAGTTTTTCAAAAAATATGAGGAGCTACCTCATCATAATTTCCCCTCACCTGATATGGCTTCTTCCTCCTAGAATTCTTCCCCCTAGGATAATCTGAAAGAAGAAGTTATCGATAGAGTGGCTTCCCTAGGGTGGTTTCAAGAAAAATAAGCAATCCTAATGGAGGGGGAAGAATGTAAGGACATTTTAATTAGGAATATTAATTTCTTCCTCATTTGGTAGTATCTCTATCAGAACAAACATAAAAAGGATTTCTTATTTATAGCCTTAGAGAGGAACAATCAAATTTAAATAGTATCTATGAAATAAACTATCTCGATCCACTCTAAAAAAATGAGGATATCAAGCTAGATAAATAGATCCTGCCTTGTGTTGAAAAAATATTAGCAAAAATAGAAAATAACTAAAATGAAGATGTCATTGAGATAGTTTCTATCATACAAAATATAAAATATTCTAAAGAGACTGAGAATAAATCCAAAAAAAAGCTTCAATCAATAGTGGAGGGGGGAGAACCGCTGGATGGGAGTGGGGTTCTGTCAGTTGAACTAGATTCTTCATAGCCAATTTGGCTAGGAGGAATCCATATCTATATGGAAATGTGCTAGGGGATGGGGATCTCATAGAGAAAGGAAATTGATCAAGCTACCCACCATGGATATCTAATCTAGGCCCATCCCTATTGCCTATCAATTTATAGATGGACCTCTCCCAACTATATAGAGTAGGCCATCACCCCCCCATATATATAGAGTGGTGGGCATTCAAACCATATATAGATGAGATGGGGGGTTAATCAATGGATATGGCTATATCCCCCATCTAGAGAGAGGTAGTTGGTCCTATATATAGATCTCGGGCTCCCACTATCTAATGATAGCCTACCTAGACCTCAGGGTGGAGTCTCCATCTAACTAACTATGGGTGTAGGTGTGTTGCCATGAGTTCATAGAGAGTAGAGTGCAATCAAATTATTGATGTTGATGTGAACCCGTGCCCCCCCTCCCTAATATATATATATGGATATAGGCACTCAACTCATATCATATATATCTATTTTTTTATGATCGTATTCGTGCCCATATCTCCCATTTATATATAGAGGGGGGCAGATATACACTACCCTCCCCAATTTCTTGAGGAGTTTTTCATAGTCATCAATTTGTTGGAACCCATTTCCCCATTTATTTAAGCTAGAGGAGGCATGGTCTTTATTTTTTGGACCCCCCATGGTATATCTTAGTTTAGAGTTTAGTTTAAAATATAGTCCCATCCCATCCCCATCCCCATCTATATAGAGAGGGAGAGGGAGAGGGAGAGGGAGAGGGAGAGGGAGAGGGGAGAGGGCCACCATATAAGTTTAATTGGCTAGATGTTTGGGGAGAGGGGAGAGGGGGGGCCAAAAAAACTCCCCCTATATAGAGAGAGGGGGGCACCCCCTTAGGTATATAAGGGATTGAACTTTAGAGAGTTAATAATCTATCTATGGGGTAACCCCTCCCCTTCCCCTAAGATAGTGTTAGATAGATTTTAGAGAGAGGGGCCCACATCTCCCATCTCCCTCTCCCTCTCCCTATTTATAGATATGGGGATGGGGATTCTCTAGTGTAGTGGGTGCCCTCTCTCGATAGGGGGAGGAGGGTATCCCATTATGGGGCACTCCCTCAATGGCCTACTCTATCTAGCCAGATAGGACACTCTATATATGGGGGAGGAGGATGAGGGGAGAGTACTTGATCAAGAGAGAAACTCAACCAGGTTATGCATATTGATTGGGAGAAAGGATGGGTGAGGGAGGGTGCCCCTATATATCTTTTGAGAAAGAAGAATGAGGTGGGGAGTCTCTTGATTTTAAGAGTGAAGGATCAGAGAGAACAATGATGATTTGAATGATTTGTATTATCCCAATGATATGGCTATTCCTCTTTGAGTACCTAAAGGTCCTCATAATTACTTCTTGTGATGCTATGAAACTATGGCAATTAGGATCTCAAGATCTGGAAAAACCTGTGATGTAAGGAGTCATTGACTCACATCATGATATCTTTTCCTTCCCAATTTTGATTTGGGTTCTCATATCACATATGTTAGTTCATGCTTTATGGCACCTTCACTATAGAAGAAATCCAATCTTGCAAGGGATTTTTCATAGAATGACTATAGAGATTATTCATACCATATTCCCTAGTATTATCCTAATGTTCATCACTATACCATCATTTGCCCCATCATACTCGATGGATGAGATAGTGGTTGATCCAGCCATTACTATCAAAGCTATCAAACATCAACAGTATCAGAGTGTACCCCTTAATGAGGGGGGAAGTGCAATAGAATGCACTCTATAATATGGCCATCTAGCTTATCGAAGGGGGAGAATCTCCCATTCTCTCACATTAAGAGACTTAAGGGACTGTAGCATGCCAAAAATGGGACTGAGTTAGACCTACCCAAAAGGAAATAAGGCTAAGGACTTCCCTCATGCCGATGCAACTATAGATAGTGCTCAAGAGGCTGAGGGGGATACTCTATATAGATAATGCCCCTCACACTGACCCAACACTCTCAAGGAGGTTGAGGGGTGAGTTTAGTATATATCTAATTGGCAATAGAATAATAAATCCCCATTAAATTCAACTCAACTCAACTCCCATATATATATAGAGGGAACTCAACTTATATGGCCTGGGGCCATATAGGGTTTAATGGGGATTCTACTCTATATAGATATGGGAGCCATATAGATAGCCCTATCTATCTAATCTAAACTCAAATATAGACTACATATATCTATCTAGGGAAATTGAGGGCCCTTATGGGGCCCCTTGCATTGATAGTTCCCATATAAAGAGAGGGGGCTGGAGGTCGAGGGTCCAAACCTGATTCCTATAGATGATCTGTTCAACCTGACATAATATAGACTTTGCTTACCATATAGGGATCTCTCATTGGTTAGGGATAGACTCTAAACAGTTGACCTGACATCACCATATCTATATAGAGGGTGCCTTGACCTGTCAGTCAAGTGCCCCATATATAAAGAGTGGGGGGAACCCCTAGACATAGTTGGGGCTCAACCCTTGGCCTTAGACTCTATATAGAGCTTATAGCTAGCACTCAATTGAGGTATGAGCAATAGTGAACCACTCAACTAACTTAAGGGCTAGGGCCCTTATCTATATTGGGGCACTCGATTGAGGTATTCCCTCTCCCTTGATCTCCTATCGTTGATTGAGTGCCAACTCTATATAGCCACCCCCCACCCCATATAAACTATAGATGGAGTAGTGAATAGTTTATTATTCCATATATCTATCTAGGAGGCCCATATATCTATTTGTTTCTATATATAGATCATTTATTTACTTTAGACCTGACTCTATTCTATTCAATTCAATTCAATTCTATTGTATTATTGACCAATTCTGCCCACAGGTAAAATTTTTGTCACCTTCTTCCCTTGCTATTCAATGCCAGTCATTTTTGGGTTGCACGAGTTAAATGAGTTTGGTTCATGGCCTGGTTCAAGTGGTTTAGCATTCTTTGGTTCAAAAGTCCATCTTCAAGTTTAGCATCTCGATTCAACAAGCATTGAACCATTGAACCATTTTTGGTTCAACAGCTTGGTTCAATGGCTTGGTTCAACAGACTTGATTCAAAGTGGATGGTTCAGTCTTTTAGCTCAATGTGGTAGTTCAATCAGAAAAGGAAGTTCATCGGCATTCAATCTTTTGAACCCTTGAACCATTGAACCACTTTTTGGTTCAAAGCAAAGAGTTAATCGGCTTTGGTTCATTGGTCTATCAGTGCACAATAGTTGAACCCTTGAACTGTTGAACCTTTTTGGTTCAACGGCTTGGTTCAAGGGTATGCCCTTAGTTGAATGGAAATCTTCAAAGTCAAAATGCCCTAGCAGAGGGTAGGCACATTAAGCAAAAGATTAGGCAAGTTTAGTTCAAAGTTCAAGTTTGGAGTTCAATTTTCAATTTTGTTTGAAATTTGACTAAGTCCCAAATTCCTTTAGACTTTTTGTTTGAAGGAATTCCTTCAGACAAAAAGTTTGAAGGAATTTGGGTGTAGCTTAGAACAAAGGCAAAGGCCTAGGCAAATTTTTGTAGACAAAATGTCTGTGAGAAAACACCCATGGACAAAAAGTCCATAGGGAAATTGTCCATGAACACAAAGCCCGTGGGATCTCGAGAGACTGTCCAAGGCAAACAAAGGACCCACCAAAGGACCTGAAGGGTAGAGGCCCTTGCGGGGAACTTCTAGCCCAAATGCAAAGGGACATTTTCAAGGGGCAGAGGGTCATTTTCCCTTTGGGAAGGAGCCCACAGAATTATGCAAGGCAAAAGAGTGCTCAAGAAGGTGCTAAGGAAAAAATGAAGCTATAGAAGAAGCCATATGGACCCGATGATGTTACGATGGGGATGGTGACGTCTCAGAGGATGTCAAGTTTAATAGAGCAAGTTAGCTATTGGTTTTCAAAACATGATGACCGTGTAAATGTCAAAATTAACAAAGTGAAATGGCCATTTGTTTTCAAATCGAGAGAGCACTAACCATGGAAAAGGAAGCCAAGAATGAAGTGACCTGCTAGAATGTTTGCCCTCAAGGGCCAAAGGAGCTAGAAGAGATAAAATGGATAAAAGACAAAGCAAGAAAGTAGTTAGTCCAAGTGGTGCCAATTTGAGAAGTGACCCCAATAGGTGAAATAGTTCCTACAAATTGACCATGAGAGGATGCAAACAGTTAGTAAAGCAACCAGTTTTCTCCATTTTGCATTTAATGAGTGGACAAACCATGTATTGACCTTGAAACTATAGATTTCAAGTAGACAAAGGGAATAGCTCATTAATGTTTTGAGTGACTTGTTCTTCCCAATGAAGGGATGTGATGGCCACTTGTAAAGAGGCAGTGCCAAATGGGCCTCCTTGCTTCTCATATATATTGTGAACTTGTCATTTTGTAAAAAATCATCTTCCACATTTTACAAGGCGTAGCCCTGCTAAAATTTCCACTTGAATTAATAAACATAGTTTTTTACCTCTTCCTGGATGGATATTTTGTGTATGTCTTGAGTGTTAATTTGTGTTTAGTCATTGTCTTTTGATGCTCTCAAAATTTCAACACCAACACACCATTTATCTGCAAGGTGCCATTTTCTACAACTGGAAGGAGAAGAGCTCTATTTGGAAGTGTAAAACAGAGGAATTTACTTGTAGTGTGCATCTCACAGCACCTTTGGTGAACCTCTTTTCTCTATATTTTCATTCAAGCCTCCCTACCAGTTTCTTACAGCCTGGTCCTTTCTACCAAGTGAGAAGTGTATGTATGCATTTGTCTAAATTTTAAGTGTGGATGTGTGAAGGTTGACTTATTTTGGTGCATCACCTCTTTAGAGTAGTTTATTTGCCTATATCTTTCTCCCTTTTCACCCCCATTATATCTATCTATATATATGTGTATTATCACTTGTTGGAACAAACATGATGCATCAAAGGGAGCTAGCCCTTATCTAGAGACTCTCCCCTCTAGCTTCACCAGTCCCATAGGTGAGAGGGGAGTTTCCATGTTGTGAGGAGAAGGTAAGAGTTTGACTTCCTGCCAAAGGGTGAAATTTCCTGTGTCAACAATTTTGGCACACCCAATGGGACTCATAATTTGACAACTTAATAAAGTTTTAGGATTGATGCTGGTCTTGTCATAGCAATTTTAAGTTTTCTAGCATCTGGTGACTCCACTAGTAAGAGTTTCAGTTTTTAAATTTAGACTAGTTTCTTAACCTTCTATGCCTAAAGTCACCACAAGGTATACTTCAAGAGGGGTTCCTTTCAATTTCATTGAGTTGCCTTTAAACTATGCAAAAAGAATATGATTTGAAAAGACCCATCCTTATCTAACAAGCAATCCTCTTAGACCTACTATAAGAGACGCAACAGAACCCCTGTTACAGCCAATCCCAGCCATGGCATTACATTTTATGGCTTTTCATGGTGAGAGCCCCTTGAATCTCCCATGCTATGATCCAATTCTGAGAATAGCTCAAAAAAATGTGCCTTCTTTTGATGGAGAAGGACCCATTACAATCGTCGATCATATTAGGAATATTTCCAACCTCTGCAATATTCATAATGTAACAGAGGAAAATATTGCCATTAGATTGCTAGCATTGTCTCTGAAAGGCAAAGCTCTTGACTGGTATGGGACCTTGCCTGTGAACTCAATACATTCTTGGAATGAATTGGGCACTCAATTGATAGATCATTTTGGGGAAAAGAGTGATGGCCTCTCACTTGTTGAGTAGTTGACGACCATAAAGAGAGCTCCACATGAGTATATGCAAGATTTTAACATGCAGTTTCAAAAGACTTGGGATAGAATTCCCATCCTGGTAAGACTAACTCCTAGCTATGCTTTCTTGTACTATTTAAAGGCATTAAATAGTGATATTGCTGTGATGATCTAATCCATTGGAGGGCATATACTACCTGCTACTTATGACATAGCCATAGTAGCTAAAAACTGCTTAGTACAGGCTGGGAAAATAGCCTGTAAGCCTCACATGCCACTGTTTCCATAAATCCTACCTCTAATTTAGGTTGTTTCTCTCATAATTGCTCCCTTTCCTGCCATTGAGAAACTAGCTACTATTCTGACCAATGAGCTTAATGAGGTTAAAATTCTATTGCAGAGCATGTCAAACAAACTTGTAGCTCTTAAAAGGTAGCAAGCTCAAAGTAATAGGCCAAACCAAGGATATCAGCATTATGGTCAGGCTCCTAGACCCCCTTTCAATTCTATAATCTAGGATAGGGTTAACTCACTCAAACTAGGCCATTTCAAAATTACAACTTAGCCCCCCCTTCGTCATCTAAAGTCATGGTGCCAACTTAGAATAATCTAGTACAGGAGTAGCAAAGTTATTCAACCATGGGATATGGTTAAGAATAGGATATTTACACAAATGAGATGATGAATTATTTATATAATGTAGACAGTCAGGGAGCTACTCATTCCTAGATTTTTGAGGCTCCAACTCAACCCAGCATAAGTAGCATTCAGGCCCAGCCTGATTCTACCCTCATGAATCATCTAGAAGGGGAATTTTGTGCAATCAATTATGTAGGTAATATAGATAATCAAGCTGACTGTGTTACAGCCAATAAGAGATTTAAGAGAAGAGTAATGGGACAAGCCCAAGCTACCACCCAAGTGGTAACAACACTTTCTCCATCACACTCAAATCAAAAGGCCCCAAATTTCAAATAGCTATTTGCACCTTAAGCCCCTCAGTCTGCAGCTCAGGTTGGGATCAGCCCCAAAGAAAGCATGAAGGGAGGTAGTCCTCAAGTCAATATAGTGGACTAGATGAAAAAGCTGCATATGAACATCTCTTTATGGGATTTATTGTCTCTTCTAGGACAAAAAGACATATTAAAGAAGGAATTGCATGAGCTAGATCGACAAGATATCCCAGCAAGCACTGAAAATGTCTTGATGATGAATGGAGAGCCTTCCACTTCAAGTCAAGTAAAGAAGGAAGAAAAAACTCCCCCTTTCTATGTATCCTTGGTCATTGGGGATTTCTTGGTACACAACTGCATAATTGACATTGGGGCTAGTACCTCAGTGATGCCCAAGTGCATTGCTGACAAGTTGGGACTGAAGTATGAAGAGATGAAAAAAGGAGTCCTACAACTAGATGAGACACTTACAAAGATAGTTGGAATTTTGAAGGGTTTAAGCTTGACATTACATGCTTGTCCAACCTTCTCAATTCCCCATGATATAATGGTAGCGGATGTTCCTCCTTATTTCACAATTTTTTTGTCTAAAGACTTCACATCAAAGATAGGTGGCTACCTAGTAGCGAATTGGTCATATTTGGTTTTTAGAACCAAGTATGGGACCAAGGTAAAAATTGAGTCTGAGCCACTCTATAAGGACCATCTAGAACCATACTCACCTAAGGCAGTGAATGTCAGTTACACCATTATCAACCCAGAAGAATCCCAAATAGACCAATCTCCATCCTCTGCTCTTGAAAGAGTCATAGACATACTCTTGGAAGAGTTGGGAAATGATAACTTCAAACATAATCCTTATAAGTTCATTGAGGAGGTAGACCTTGGAGTCTACTATGTGCATGAAGAGGGCACCTTCATGCCAAATTTAATGAAGGCCAACCAAGATGACCTTGGTCTATGGCAGCTATATTTTGATTGTTTTAGAAGTAGGCTGGGAGCTGGTGGTGGGGCAATGTTAGTCTCCCTTTCAAAGGAAAGGTACTTTTTAGCTTTCCATTTCTAATTCTCTTGCACAAGTAATGTTGCAAAATATGAGTCCCTTATCCATGGGCTAGAATGGGCAAGAAAAAGAGGGATCAAGGAATTGCAAGTTATGGGAGATAGTGAGCTAATTGTAAACTAGGTGAAAGGCCAGAATCTAACCAAGAATCCCTTGCTGAAGTCTTACAAGCATAGGGTCTAGGACTTGGTGGAAGATTTTCTTGTTTTCAACATCACCTCCATCCCTAGAGAACAAAACAAACAAGCGAATAGGTTGGTAGCAATTGGTGCTTAGTTTGATATTTCAAAGGAAATAAGCTAAGATTATGGTTCATGCCACTTGAAAGTGGTGGTTTGGCCCTCTGTCCCAAACAACATTACAAATTGGCAAGTCTTCAAAAGTGACCAACAAATAGATTTCTTCCTAGAGGAAGAAGTTGAGTTTGTAGCACACAACCAGGTGAAATTGTAGTAGCAATATGGCAATTAGATTTTTTAGTTGAAGAATAATAAGCTGCCTAAAGGTCTAGTCATGCTTGAGAGCATCTTTAATGGAGATGACCAAATGAGAAATGACAATGCATGCAACACAACCAAAGAGGAGAATTATGAAAGGGTTGAGATCTTTAAGGACAACTTGCTTGTGCTTGGAAAGGTCTGTATGATCCAAGAAAGGTGAGCTTTCATTTTATGTGTCAGGAATTCATAGATGTTTTTACATGGGAGTACAGTGACTTAAAGGAATTTGACCCAAGACTCACCTAGCATACCATCAAATTGGAAGAAGGCACCAGGCCAGTCACATAGAAGCAGAGACCTATCAATCTAAAAATTGAGCCCCTCATGTAGAGGGAACTGGCCAAATTGATTGAGTTCAAAATTATATTTCCAATCAAACATTCCTCATGGTTAGCCAACCTTGTTCCTGTTAGAAAGAAAAATGGGGATATTAGGTTATGTGTCAACTTTAGAGACCTTAATAAAATCTCTTTAAAAGATCATTATCCCCTCCCAAGCATGGATTAGATCCTTTAAAAGGAAACATACAATGAACATTTCTCCCTCCTGGATGGTTATTCAAGGTATAATTAGATTCTGGTGCAAGGCTGTGATCGACACAAAACAACCTTCACCACTAAATGGGGAACATTTTCCTACAAGAAGATGCCATTCGGGCTATCTAATTTTGGTGCTACCTTTTAGCAAGCCATGGACATGGATTTTGGAGGCTTGATAAACAAAAATATACTGGTCTACCTTGATGATGTGATGGTATTCTCCAAAAACGTGAGCCAACACATAAAACACCTTAGGCAAATTTTTGAAAGGTGTAGGGAATTTGACATCTCTCTTAATCCAAAGAAATATGTGTTTGTTATTCATGAGGGGAAACTCCTTGGCCACATCGTGTCCAAGGAAGGCTTATCCATTGACCCTGAGAGAGTTCGCTCCATCTTAGAGATGTCCCTACCAAAGCATAAGAAAGACTTGTAAAGTTTCTTTGGCAAGATAAATTTCATTCAGAGATTCATTCTGAGTTTTGCTAAGATAGTCAAGCCCCTGACCTCTATGCTGAGGAAAGGTGAGGAGTTCAAGTGGACAACACAAAGAAAAGATAGCTTTGAAGCCATCAAGTAGGCCATAACCTATGATCCTACTTTGATCAGCCTCGACTTCAACAAAGACTTCAACCTCTATACATTTAGCAATGAAGAAGTGATCTCTGCCATATTTACCCAAGCAAATGGTGATGACCTCGAGTAGCGACTTGCTTTTTTCAGCCAAGGGTTAGAGGAATTTGAAGTTAGATACATGTATGTAGAGAAGCAAGTCTTGGCAGTAGTGTGGAGCCTAAAGAAATTTAGGCATATGTTGTCTAACAACATGATTCACCTCATGGTCCCACATCCTGGTATCAAGGATTTCTTGACCAATCGAGACTTAAATGAGAAAAGAGTAGGGTGGATCACCAAGGTGATGGAGTATGATGTAGACATTAATATCACCGAGCTAGTGAGGGGAAGAGGCCTGTACAAATAGATAGCTACAGACTTTAAGCAAAAAAGGGAAGGTAGCTTGCTAATTCATGATGTAACCATGACAGAGGAACCAACTATCATAAAGGATTGGATGCTGGACATGAGGCATTTCCTTCTCACTGGTGAGTGTCCACATGGTCTTGATAAGACTGAAAGAAGGTACTTTAAACTCCAATCCCTCCCTTATGTCCTATTTGATGAAGTATTGTTTAGGAAAGATCTCTTTGGGGTCCTTCTAAGATGCATTGACCTAAATTAGGCTGATAAGGTACTGGCTGAGTTCCATGATGGGCCAGCAGGTGGTCATTTCACTCCTAGAGCTATTATAACAAGGATAATGAGAGCTAGCTATTTCTAGCCTACTCTTTTCAAAGACACCCATGCTTGGGTAAGGAAGTGCCAAAAGTGTGCACTTTTTGATGGAAAGCAATGGTTGGCTGCCATGCCTCTACAGCCCATTCAAGTGGAATAACCATTCATGTAGTGGGGCTTGGACTTCATAGGGATGATCAATCCTTCCTCCAATTCTAGACACAAGTGGGTCTTGACTGCTATGGACTATTTCACAAGGTGGGTGGAGGATATTGCTCTGAAAGAGGCAAATGAAAGCATAGTCCTAGAGTTTTATGAGGACTTGGTAACAAGATTTGGGGTCCTAGCCACCATAATCTTAGATAATGCTTTGGCTTTTTTGGGGACTAGAACAAGTGAATGGGCATTAAGATATGGTATATACCTTAACACTTCATCAAATTATTACTTACAGGGGAATGGGTTGGTTGAGTCCACAAACAAATTTTTTATCAAAATCATAAAGAAGACCATGGAAGAAAATCAAAGGACTTGGCATACCAAGCTAAAGACAGCTCTGTGGGTCAATTAAATCACTCTAAAGAGATCAATCAAAAACTCTCCATATACGCTCATATATGGAAGGGAAGCTAGGCTTCCCATCTCACTTAAATTTCCAACATTGGACCTCGCTCATCAGCTACAATTAGAAGGAAGTAGTATGGAGGTCAGGCTTTGTAAGCTAATGGAGCTCCAAGAAGTAAGGGACCGGGCTATGGTTTCTATGACCAGTCAACAACAATAAGTAAAAAGACACTTTGATAAGAAATCTTTGTCAAAAGATTTCTCTGAAGGAGATATTGTCTTGAAGTGGGATGAAGATTGAGCCAGGCTTGGAAAGCATGCAAAATTTGATGCCCTTTGGAGTGGTCCTTACATAATCACTCAGTGTAAGCAACATAATGCATTCTAACTCTCTAAGTTGGATTGTGAAGAACGACATATCCTAGTTGATGGGATACATCTGAAGCATTGCCACTGAGTCTCCATTTAGCTATATATATTTTCCTTTGTTTTCTTTCCTATTTTCCCTAAGTACTATTACATAGGTTGTAGTTTTCTTAGTCTTGTGTGTGCTTTCATTTCCTTGGAGGTAGAGTTGCGTGATTGGTTCTAAGATTTATCAGAGCTATTGTTGGTTTTCAAAGCTATAATCTGACTCCATGTCCAATGGATTTTTAAGGCAACTGGCTTCTAAGCATAGTAGGCATGCTTCCCTTGTGAGCCACCAATTTGTTGACCAATTTTGCCCACAGGTAAAATTTTGGTCACCTTCTTACCTTGTTATTCAATGCCAGTAATTTTTGGGTTACATGAGTTAAATGAGTTTGGTTCATGGCCTGGTTCAAGTGGTTTAGCATTCTTTGGTTCAAAAGTCCATCTTCAATTTTAGCATCTCGATTTAACAAGCATTGAACCATTGAACTGTTGAACCATTTTTGGTTCAACAGCTTGGTTCAATGGAATTGATTCAAAGTAGATGGTTCATTCTTTTAGTTCAATGTGATAGTTCAATCAGCAAAGGAAGTTCATCAATGTTCAATGTTTGAACCCTTGAACCATTGAACCACTCTTTGGTTTAATGGGTTTGGTTCAACGAGCTTGGTTAAAAGCAAAGAGTTCATCGGCTTTGGTTCATTGGTCTATCGGCACACAATAGTTGAACCCTTGAACTATTGAACCTTTTTAGTTCAACGGCTTGGTTCAAGGGTATGCCCTTAGCCAAAGGGAAGTCTTCAAGGTCAAAATGCCCTAGTGGAGGGCAGTCGCTTCAAGCAAAAGATTGGGCAAGTTTAGTTTAAAGTTCAAATTTGAGAGTCTAATTTTCAATTTTGTTCAAAATTTGACTAAGTCCTGAATTCCTTTAGACTTTTTGTCTGAAGGAATTCCTTTAGACAAAAGTTCAAAGGAATTCAGGCATAGCTTAGAATAAAGGCAAAGGCCTAGGAAAATTTATGTGGACAAAATGTCTGTAAGAAAACACCGGCAGACAAAAATTCCATATGGAAATTGTCCACAGACACAAAGCCCACGGGAGCCCAGGAGACCATCCAAGGCAAACAAAGGACCCACAGAAGGACCTGAAGGGCAGAGGCCCTTCCAGGGAACTTCTAGCCCAAATGCAAAAGGACATTTTCAAAGGGTGGAGGGTCATTTTCCATTTGGGAAGGAGCCTATGGAATTATGCAAGGCAAAAGAGTGCCTGAGAAGGTGCTAAGGAAAAAATTAAGCTACAAAAGAAGCCATATGGACTCGATGACATTGCGACAGGGACAGTGATGTCTTGGAGGATGTTAAGTTTAACAAAGCAAGTTAGCCATTAGTTTTCAAAACATGATGGCTGTGTAAATGTCAAAATTAACAAAGTGAAATGGCTATTTGTTTTCAAATCAAGGGGCACTAACCATGGAAAAAGAAGCCTAGAATGTAGCGACCCACCAAAATGTCTGCCCTCAAGGCCTGAAGGAGCCAGAAGAGACAAAATGGAGAAAAGACAAAGTGAGCAAGTAGTTAGTCCAAGTGGCACCAATCTGAGAAGTGACCCTAGTAGGTGAAATATTTCTTGTTAATTGATCATGAGAGAATGCAAATAGCTAGTAAAGTAACTGGTTTTCTCCATTTTACATTTAATGAGTGGACAAACCTTGTATTGACCTTTAAAATGCAAATTTTGAGTAGACAAAGGGAACAACTCATTAATGTTTTGAGCAACTTTGTCTTCCCAATGAAGGGATGCGATGGCCACTTGTAAAGAGGGAGTGCCAAATGGGCCTCCTTGCTTCTCATATATATTGTGAACTTATCATTTTGTAAAAAATCATCTTCCACATTTTACAAGGCATAGCCCTACTAAAATTTCCACCTGAATCAATAAACATAGTTTTTTACCTTTTCTTGGATGGATATTCTATGTATGTCCTGAGTGTTAATTTGTGTTTAGTCATTGTCTTTTGATGCTCTCACAAGTTTAACACCAACACACCAGTTATCTACAAGGTGCCATTTTCTATAGCTGGCAAGAGAAGAGCTCTATTTGGAAGTGTAGAATAGAGGAAGTTACTTGCAGTGTGCATCTCACAACACCTTTGGTGAACCTCTTTTCTTTGTATTTTCATTCAAGCCTCCATACCAGTTTCTTGTATCCTGATCCTTCTACCAAGTGAGAAGTGTATGTATACATTCATCTAAATTTTAAGTGTGGATGTGTGAAGGTCGACTTATTTTAGTACATCACCTCTTTAGAGTAGTTTGTTTTCCTATATCTTTCTCCCTTTTCACCCTGATTATATCTATCTATATATATGTGTATTAGCACTTGCTAGAACAAACATGATGCATCAAAGGGAGATAGCCCTTATTTAGAGACTCTCCCCTCTAACTTCACCAGTCCCATAGGCAAGAGGGGAATTTCCATGTTGTGAGGAGAAGTTAGGAGTTTGACTTCCTACCAAAGGGTGCAATTTCCTATGTCAACATGTATATAGCTACCCTCCTCTCCCATTGGTCAAGGGCCTTTAGGGCCACCCCCCAAAAAAACCCCCGCCTAGATTATTTTGTTTTATTCCAAGTAGGTCATCACCCCCCACCCCCTATATATCTTATATAGATAACTCTATCTATATTTTCCCTCTCCCCTAAGACCTCTCCCTTAGCTATATAGATTAGCTTATATATCTATCTAGGGCCATCAAGCCCCTATATAGTGGTGGACATAAATGCTCGACTATAGAGAGTCACCCTAAAGTCACCATATATAAAATCTATATACAAGGTGCCAACTATGACATTCATTTGAGTGTCAACTTATAATCATACTCTAAATAGTTATATAGGTGGTCAAGTTCTATTCACCTATTATTCATTCTATTCACCCATGAACTACAAACCCATTCACTCATCGCTTACTCTGCTCCCATTAGTTTCTTTTCTCTAGTTGGTATCACTGGCTGGTAGGGTAGCCTTCCCCAGTTGATCATATGGTTACTTGTTTGTAATATCCCCTACCAATAGAGATATATGAAAGACACAAAACTATGATACCAAAGACCAAAGCTCTGATACCACTATGATGTCCCTTACTTAGGGGCTCCTTTATCTGCACAAAAGCTCTGATACCACTGTGATGTCCCTTACTTAGGGGCTCCTTTATCTGCACAAAAGCTCTGATACCACTGTAATATCCCCTTCAAACAGGGAATATATAAACTCATAATCATAATAATCATGGGACATGCTACTCTCTCATCGAAGTGATCTGTAGTGCTCTCTCCTATGCTTAACAAAGCGATCAAAAGGCAACAACTTCTGAATTCGAGGTGGTACTAACTCCCACTCCTCATTCGCTGTCATATACCGTGCGGGTTTGTTTTTGGATGTAGGATATGAAAGAGATTCATTCAACCTCTTCAAACTTAGTTTCAACTTCCTCATATCATAGTCCCATTGACTCTGAGTATATGAAGTCATCATGATACTTTACCCAAGCTACCCAACAGGATGGCAAGACATTAGCTCTGATGTGCCCAACAGGATGGCAGGAATTTAGCTCTGATACCACTGTAATATCCCCTACCAATAGAGATATATGAAAGACACAAAACTATGATACAAAAGACCAAAGCTCTGATACCACTGTAATATCCCCTTCAAACAGGGAATATAAAAACTCATAAAGCTCTGATCATAGATACAAACTTGCAGAATAGATTCAAATAAGCATACACAAATCACAGTATAATCTCTCAATAGCAAATAAAGATCTCATCACTTGTTCTTCTGGACGGTTACACAATTGAGTCTCTATTATACAAAATAAAGAATATTAAAATCTGATCTTAAAACCCTGACTTAGCAAAATTTGGAAATGAAAACTGGATCTGGAAGGGTCTCGGCCTTTTTGTGTCGACACACAGTCGCCGTCGTCGGTCGATATCTCACCGATGTCGGTCTCTGTTGGTTGGCTTTCTGCCGACATCGGTCTTCAGTCAACCGATGTCGGTCACTGGAAGCCCTATATCTACCGATGTCAGTGCCTGAACAGCTCTGAACGGACCTGTATGGATGTGGTACGGCCGCCAACCTGTCTTCTCTTAACCCCTGATTGTTGAACAGCCTGATCTCACGAATATAGATTCTAACACAAGATCTATCTCTGTATAACTTATTAGATCAAAAACTAAATAAGAAAATACCTGGAAAGCTCTGTGATAAACTTCTGTGTGAAGTTATCTCTCAACCCTGGAATTCTATGATAACTTCTGGATGAAGCTATCTCTCAGATCTGTATCTCTGTGATAACTTCTGGATGAAGCTATCTCTCAATTTGGCAATAAATCAGCTGATATCTCACAGCCTCTAAATCACACACAATGAAGAGGGAACATTCTCCACTGTAATGGAATCTTGGAACCCTTGGCTCAGTCTTCACAGAAGAATTACTTCAATTTTCAATAATCAATAATCTATGCATAATCCAATAATGGCCTCCATGTGAAACCCTTATACCCTCAAAAGATATGCTTGCCCTAATTAGGGTTTTCTTAAATTAGCATTAGGGTTTCTAATTTAAAATTAGAGCAAATAATTAATAATTAATAATTAATTATTAATGAGACCAAATAATTAATATTTGATTAAATCAATCAAATATTAATATCTCCCTCAATATACGTCGGATCCTCAAACCGATCGAAGCAGGTGAATCAGGGAGTGATTCCGCATATGACCATACCAAAATAAAGGTGCTCCGCTGCATGTCAAATATACCTAAATAATAGGAGCATCAATCAAACATGTCTGAAAGAACCTGAATGAAAACCAAATGTAGAAATTCTGCGAGTCAAAGTCAAGCCAAGCTCCATTATGACCCTCTATCCATCATATTAGCCTACGAAGGTCGTATAATAGGCCAATCATCAAATCTGTCAATGTCCATGAAAAAGGGGACATGACATTGTTATTGGAGCCTTCCCTAGATAAATGAGATATAGATGCCTAGCCTATAATGTTTGATTGTGGTGTTGGAGTGGTAAATCTATCAGCACCATGCATAGTAGTGGCATACAACTTTAGACCTAATAAGCTAGAAAAAACCTTTTAGAATGAGGGATCACTGTGGCAGGAGTCCATTGATTGGTTCCTTATCTAGGGATGGAGGTCCCATGGTAGGGCACAAGCAACTTAGACCAAGGGAAACTATCTCTAGTCTAGTCGACACTTTATCTATACATGGGGCCTTTAAACCACTCAACTGATAGGTTAAGTGAGGGTAGCTAGATACATACATGATAAATAGCACTTGGCCTATTAGCTAAGGGACTCGACTGTAAGGTTGAGTGAGGAAGTTGAGTGCCAACTATAGAGAGTCACCCTCGACTCTCTATAGTCGCCCCAACCCCATCTATAGAGATTTAGGTGGGTGCCCCCCTCTACCAATGCCAATGCCAATGTTTAGATAGGGATAGGCAAAAAAACCCCTATCTTGGGATAGGGAATAGATAATCTATATAGAGGGGGGCCTTATCCCCCATATCTATCTAGAGGCATCAGGAGAGCACTGACTATAGAGACTCTAGAGAGTCACCCTCATGTCAATGTTAGGAGGTTGAGGGGGACCAATGCTTATACTCCACCATAGGATGGCCACTATGATATGTGATAGAGAATGCCCTCAACCTCCTTAACCTAAAGGTTGAGGCCCTTACATCGATCAAGGGTGACTCTTTAGAGTCAGCACCCTATATAGAGATGTGGTGGTAGGATGAGGTTTTCCCTCATCCTCTATATACAGATGAGTGCTGACTAGAGAGAGTCACCCTCAACCCCCTCCCCTCTATATATAGATGATAGATGGGAGCCATATAGAATATATATTTGTTATATAGAGTTAGATAGATAGATAGATAGATAGACAGACAGATAGATAGAAAGATAGATAGATAGATAGATAGAGGGGGGGAACCCCCCTACCCCATTTATCTCCATATATAGAGAAAGAGGGGGGGAAATTGTTCTACTTCTTGGTTGGCCCTATCTAGATAGAGTTGAACCTGACCAGATGAGGGCCACTTGATAGGGATAGGAATAGATAGTCTCGGTCACAATCCCTACCATCTACCGATCCCCTATCTATATATGGGGCCACTAACCCCCTAGATAGAATAATCTGATCCCTTGTCTAGACTATATAGACTCAATCTCCTGTAGATAGATCCATGGTATATAGTTTAATTGGCACCCATATATATTATAATCTGAATCCCCATTAAACTCTATATGGCTCAATTTATATATGGGGGATGGTGGGGGGTATTCACTATGGTGATTACCCCTCAAGCCCTATCTATCTAGGTTAGATCAGATCTATATAGGCACAAAGAAACCCAGATAAATATATAAGGCTTGGGGGATCTATATAAACTCTATTATATATCGTGCCAATGCCAATGAAACTATATCTATATACTATGCCAAAAAAATATATACCATGCCCCTCCCCCCTCTTTATATAGATTCTAGTTCCATAGAGATATAGGGTGGCCCCCCTCTCCCTTTCCCTCTCCCTCTCTATGGAATGAGGATGGGGATGGGGGTTAGAGTTAGATAGAGTTAGTTTAGTTCAGTTTAGTTTATATAGAGGGTAGAGGGCCAACAAAACTCCCCATATATATAGAGGGGGGCCAAAAAAACCCTATATTGGGCCACCATATAGATGTAATGGGATCTATCTTATGGGGAGGGGCCCAAATATGTAGTTATTTTGGCCCCCTCTCTATATATATTAGATTTTCTTTATCACAAGCCCTATCTATCTAGGTTAGATCTATCTAGGGGGCCCAAACCCTATATATCTATCTAGGTTAAATCTATCTAGGGGGGCCCTCTATCTAAACTAGACTAAACTTACCTAAACTAAATCTAAACTCAATCAATCTATATCCCCATCCCCATCCCATCTCTATAGATATGGAGAGGGAGAGGGAGAGGGAGAGGGGTGTCACCCCCTCTATCTCTATCTATCATAATGAATATAGACTATACCCCCCCACATAATTAGATAATATCTAAACTCAATCCCCCATATAGAATATAGACTGTACCTCTATCTCTATCTCTATCTATAGACTTTGCGGTGGGGGGCCATTCTCACCCAACCCAACCCAAGCCAATGTAAGCCAACCAAACCTGAAAGGTAAGGGTGTCCCTATAGGCTATTAGATGCTCAGAAGCCCCTCTATCTATATAGGTGGTGCCCCTATCTACCCTATCTACATATGGGAGTTGTGCAAAAAAAATAACTATTAAGCACACCTAGGCCTCCTGGATGTCAAGAGGAATTAATGTGGTCCATTTTCCTTAACTCTGACCATCTCACCTATGTTCCCTCTTCTATCTAGATGGGGCCTCCTAATTGGCTAAGAGAACTATTTGACCATGTCCCCCCTCTTCTATATAAAGGTATGGATAGCCTAGACTACCATATAAATCTATAGGGCTAGGGCTCAAGAGCCTAGCCCCTCTATCAATCTAATCTATATGGATAGGACCCCCTCTGTACTCTACTCTAGCTGAGTACTGGGACTATCAAGAGAAACTCTATAATAGCCCAACCCAAATTCCTAGACTTTGGGTTAGGGCCTCTATGTACACAAAATAGATAGGACCTCTAGGCACTCTAGAGAAACTATCTAGGGGTAGTTATAGATATAGTATATACCCTTGACTTTGTAAAAGAGCTCGACTCTATCTATAGTGGAGATAGGTAGGGGATTTTAGTTAGGCAAGACAATTAAGTTAGTATGGGGACTATCCTATCTAGTGTGTCCCTTGAGTCTAGCCATTAGGTATCCCATCCCATCTATATGGGTAGGGGGTAGGGTGTCCTAACTGAGCAAGAGAAGAAACAAATGGCTCGTGTGCAACCTGAGCTTCCTAGTCATCAACTAAACAAAGGTGTTCTTTCCCATACCAACTAGACTAGATAGAGGTGGGGTAACTTTCCTCCATCTAACTCAACACAGGTTGTCTTTCCCATACTAAATTAACTAGATAGAGGTGGGGTGATCTATCTAGAGAATAGAGGAAGGGTGCCTCTTCCCCTCTCTCTGGGAGTAAAGGAAGGGTGGCTTTCCTAACTAGAAATTTTTTAGGGCTCTTCCCCTAGTGAAAAGAGGTGGGGCATATGTTTTCCATCTTAGTACATTGTGTAGTGGTAGGAGGTGGGCATGGTATGCCTATTCTATAGGGAATAGGAGTAACTAAACCCTATCTATATCTATAGATAGATAGGGGCCTCAAGATTAGAGACATAATAGGAGTGAGTCTGACTAGAAGTGACTAGAGGAAGGGCGCCAGGGATGTCCTATCTTTCTAGGTAGATGTATAGACTAGAAAAGAAGGTGGCCTATATAGAGAAGATAGGGTGGCTTTAGGGTTATCTCCTCAATAAATCCTTTCTATTCCTTTCTATATGGGTAGGGGGTAAGGGTTGCCTATCTAGAATGGTTAGGTAGGGAGGGTGGTGGTGTGAATGGAGAGGAAGGGCACGAGCCAATCTATAGTCCTATATATCCCATCTATAATCTATCTATCAGAGGGTCCTATCTATCTATCTATCTATCAAAGGAGCCCCTATATCTAGATAGGGGATTAGTAGAGGGATTTAGGTGGCTCTCATCCTATATCAAACCTAGCCTCTCCTCCTTATGGTGTGCCCTACACTGATGATTGATTATCTAAGTGAAATTTTCACCTTCCTCCCCTCCCCCTCTAATATATAGGAATAGGGATAGGGATAAGGGGGTCACCATATTTAGATAGGGTGATGCCCCATCAAATACATACAAATATGATAGAGCTAGTGTTAATGAGCACTAAGAAGGGGCTCTCTCTCTCCTAAACCCTTCCACCCTTTGTGGAGGTAATATGGATGGGCCTAACTATATCTAAGGGGCCCAGAGTCTATGTCAAGTGGGTGTTGGCACCAAGTGGTAGAGATGGATGGGCACATCCATCCACTAGATGGAGTGTAGATGGATAGATAGGGTATCAACCATATTTATGTTTGTATAGTTTATTAATTGACTAAAGGTCCTGACCTAACTGGTGACTCAAGGTCAAGTGCAAAAGATAGAAGGCACCCTCGATCAGAGCATAAATGTTGGCCACCTATAGTTACATCTATAGGAGGGGTCATCGCCATATATATATATATATATATATATATATATATATATATATATACATATACATATATATATACATATACATATATATATATATACATATACATATATATATATATACATATACATATATATATATACATATACATACATATATATATATATATATATATATATATATACATATACATATACATATACATATACATATATATATATATATATACATATACATATATATATATATACATATATATATATATATACATATATATATATATACATATATATATATATATATATATATATATATATATATATATATATATATATATATATATATATATATATATATATATATAATGAGGGTCTAGCCAGCTGAGTGCTTAGCCTAAAGGTCACATAAATGCCCTTAGACCCCTATATCTATTCTATTCGCTATCAATCACACCCAACTCTATCTAAGGGGCCCAGATTGATAAGATAATATTTTCTACTCCATCTATATATGGGGTCTCAATATACCTAACCTTATAGAGAGAGGGGGGCTATGCTCAAGTCTCAATAAACCTAAACCTATATAGAGAGGGGAGATATGCTCAAGAGTCTATCATATTCACTACGCTCAAGAGTCTATCATATTCACTATGCTCAAGATAAGCATTCACTACAATCAAGATAAGTATTCACTACACTCAAGATAAGATAAGATCTATATAGGGAGTGCCAAAGAAACTCCATCCATATATAGAGAGAGGGGGCCCCTCTACCTCTATCTAACTCTCTCTCTCTCTCTATATATATATATATAGAGAGAGAGAGGGGGCAAAGATAGAGTTTTTTTGGTAGCCATATAAAGTGCCTCTATATACAGATGGGAGTTAGTTTAAATGGCTCTATCTATTGGGATGGGGGACCTAGATAGATAGGTCTTGCAGGGAGGCCACCCCTAACCCCTCTATATATTCTATTATATGGGGATTGAGCTAGTTTAAAGTTTAGAGTTTAGATATAAAGGGGAGGGGAGGGGAGGGACTAGAATCTATATAAAGAGGGGCCCACCCACGACAATATATAGTTTCATTAGCACAGTCTATATTCATTATGATAGATAGAGATAGAGGGAGTGGCATAATATATAGATATCTTTTTGGCCCTAGCCCCATATATAGACTAAAATTATAGAGATGGAGTCACTATAATAGATAGAGATAGTATTCACGCATAGTGGGATAGGGGGATATATAGAGTAGAGTGGGGGCACAATATATAGATCTCTTTTTGGCCCTAGCCCCATATATAGACTAAAATTCTAGAGAGGAGGGGGGGAGGGGCAAGTCTCTCTATGCCCCCACCCCACCCCCCATAGATAGATAGATAGATATATATATAGGGCCCAGGGGCATAGACTTTCCCTGGGATATTGAGAGTGAGATGGCATCAAGGCTATCTTGTATGCCCTACCCCATAATGCCCTGGGCTATCTCATGAGAGTGAGATGGTATACAGTCATGGGCTATCTCATGCCCTATATATATATGTGTATATATATATATATTCTATTCTATTGATACATATATACATATATATATATATACATATATATATATATATATATATACATATATATATATACATATATATATACATATATATGTATATATATATATATGTATGTATATATGTATCAATAGAATAGAATATAGCCAACTCAACTACCTAATATAGATATATAGGCCCCAGATAGATATATAGGGCAACTAGATGTTGATAGTGATAGGGCAATGTAATTCCATATCTATATAGAGGGGGGTGGCAATTAAACCCATATAGCTAGAGGGGCCCATGGATAGAGAGATAGGGCATATATAATAGATAGAATAGAGTTGGTCCCCTATCTATCTATATGGGAAACTATTTCTAGATAGAGAGATAAGGCATATAGAATAGAATAGAATAGAATAGAGTTGGTCCCCTATCTATCTATATGGGAAACTATTGACAGATAGAGAGATAGGGCATATAGAATAGAATAGAATAGAGTTGGTTGAGTTGATAATCCCATATCTATATAGAAGGGGATGCCAATTAAACCCGATATAGATAGAGGGGCCCATAGATAGAGAGATAGGGCATATAGAATAGAATAGTATAGAATAGAATAGAAAAAAATAGAATAGAATAGTTTCATATAGATAGATAGGGCTCCATCTGTCACCCTATCTATCTATATGGGAGACCCATGACCCCCTATCTATGTATATGGTGATGTTTGATTTGATCTATGGTGGGTCATTATATCTACTATATCGATAATTAAACTCTATACTGTGCCCTTGAGTGAAGCTCAAACTAAAATCAACCCCATATAGATAGAGGGGCCTATGAATCTAATTCACTACAAGATATATAAATGGGGGTTGGCCTTATGTAGAGAATTGATGTGGCCTATCCCATAGATAGATTAGATTAGATTAAATAGGGGGGTTACCAACTCTATCTAAAGATATATAGGGGGCACCCAATAGATCTATAGGCTATGGCTCTGAGATATCCACCATATATATAGGAGATTGGCAACCAAGTTGCCATGTGTTTGGTTAACTAAACTCTATAGAGTCTAGACTATAGATAGAGAGAGTGGAGGTTGGTTCCCGGATAGATATATATGCTGAGGTGCCCTATCCCTATCTATTATGTCTGCTAATCAAACTATAGAAGAGAAGACTATAGATGACTATGGATAGTCTATATTCTATTGGGGGAGTTAGGGGGTCGAGCTACACTACACATACATGGATGCATCTATCCACCCATCATCCATCATTGATCCATCTATTATATCAGCTATTAGCCATGACCATATAATAGATTAATCCCCATTAAACTCAACTCAACTCAACTCCCATATATATATATATATATATATAGAGAGAGAGAGAGAGAGAGAGAGAGAGGGAAATCAACTCAAATATATGGGGTGACATATAGAATAGATAGGTAGATAAAGAGGCAATGATATAGATATATATCTAGTTGTATGGTTGGCCTAACCATGATATATATCTAATCTATGGGGGTGGTTGTACATAGTTAGATCAACCTACCTTTTGGTCATTTATGCCCTACCATTGTTTAGTTTTATATGTGGTGAGACACTCAACATTTGAATATTCCCTAGATATAGTTAGGGTAGAACCCATAGATTAGAGAACTAAATAGATTCAGACAGGCATGAGTGATAGTGAACCACTAGAGAGATCGAGGCCTCTCTACTCTATAGTACCCCC
Source organism: Torreya grandis (assembly GCA_037957365.1). NCBI lineage: Eukaryota > Viridiplantae > Streptophyta > Pinopsida > Cupressales > Taxaceae > Torreya > Torreya grandis. The sequence goes on from JARHVA010002238.1 coordinate 280,523, forward strand.
AGCTCACTACAGGGAAGGGCCCCATATCCATATAGACTATATAAAGAGAGCACCAAAGAAACTCCCATATATTATATATAGAGACCAAAGAAACTCCCATCTGTATAGAGGTGGGAGGGTCCACCCTCTATAAACAAACAAATAAACAAACAAACAAATTGAGATAGCCAACTCTATCTCTATTATCTAGCTGGGGGTGGCTATATCTATTATTATTATAGGCAATAGCTATATCTTATCTATATACATTCCATTTGATTAATCACAATCATTCCATTCATTGAGATTCCATTCATTGAGTATTAATCATTCCATTCGATTGAGGATGTACTCTCTATTCTATTCTATTCTATTCTATTCTCTCTTCTATATACAGTTTGAGTAAGTTGACTAGTTTTGCCCAACTCTATCTAGGGGCTCGAAGGCCCCAAATGGATATATCATTACTCTAACATATAGCCATATCTATATATAGGGGGGTCTAATCCATATAGAGAGAGGGGGGAGGCTCTCTCTATACATATTTTGAGGGTGGCACTCAACCCCTTCTATAGCTATAGCTAGGGGAAGAAGGGGAGGGACTCGTCTATCGAAATAAGAAAGTGGATATAGAGGCCCATATCTTTCTAATGGATATATATAGAGAGAGTGATCCCTGATGGATATAGATAGATGGGGCCCCAAAAACCCTCCATCACTGAGTGCATATATAGATAGGGGGCCATATATAGATAGATGGGGAGAGGGAGATAGGGCTACCGATAACCCCTTATCAAATTCTAATCCTAAGCTAAGCATCATCAAACTGAGCCATCTCCTAATTAAACCACAATAAGAATTATCTAGCACTTTGATGCTCTGCCAACTTGGGACATGACATATAGGGCTAGGGTAGGGCCATATCTAGTTTAGTTCTCTATCGATTGGACTAAACCTATAGACATGAATGGAAGAGAGAAGTGTTCTCATTACCTGAAAGAGTTGTATCCCACCAGCTAGAATCCTAAATCTCTCTATTTTATAGAGATTTTATACCATATTTGGGCAAAGCTTGTATACTAGGGTAGAGCTACTACACTAGGGTTTTAGTAGGGGAATAGATTTAGGCATATGCTCTACTCTATCATTTAGAGTGGTTACTCTAGATAGATAGATCTCATTGTCTTTCTCTCTATCTCACTCTCAATATCTCACTATCACTCTATCTATATATGAGATATGAGTGAGATTACTAATATCTCACTTGATCTATCAATATCAATATCTCATATCACATCTATAAATAATATACATATCACTCTCACTAGATATCTCTATCTCACTATTTAGGGGGCTGGGGGGAACAGATCAACAATTTGGCATCTATCTCTATCACTATTTAGGGGGCTAGGGGGAATAAGATAGTTCAACATAGATAGGGGATAGGGGGAATCTCTCTATATCTCTTAGGGGGAACATAATAGATTGGGATTAACTACCTATATATAGATAGATGGCACTCCCCTTCATCTATCTATCTATCTATCTAGGGGGGATGGGGATAAGAATTGACATGATAGGTCCCATATCCCATCTAGTTTGTATAAAGGGAAGAGGGAGGGGGGATAGATCTAGTTGGGAGAATAGAAGGATTTGAACCTTTGCTAGTCTATAGAGATCTAGGTGACCCCCTACCATAGCAATCTGGGATCAATTCCCTAACCTAAATGGTAGGGTAGGTGCTTATCCACTTATCTATATAATAGAGAGGGCCATCTAGATAGAGTGGCTCTATCTTGGGGGTTACCATCTATATAGGCTACCCTATCCCTATATATCTACCTAGTAGAAGGGAGATATATAGATAGGGGTTTAGTCGGAGAGGACTAAGGACCTCTCTATATATGGGGTAGGTGATTATCTATGCTTCATCCTATTCAGTTAGAGAGGACTAAGGCCTCTATAGATTCTATCTAGGTAGGTTCTAGAACCTCACGGTGCTGACACAAAAACATATATATGGGGGGGTGCCCCCAAATATAGATAGAGTTCTAAATCTATTTTGGAAAATTGTCAAATGGGGGGAAACATCATTGGGAAAACTGGATCAACTTGGTTGCCCCATACCAACCATAACCATATATAGAGTGGGGAAACCAAAAATACTCTATATATGGGGGTGGCTAAATCACTATATAGATAAAGGGGCTCCGTCAGAATTATATCCATATGTGGATGGAGAAGAATGATCAATGTGATGATGCCCAAAGGAATTATCACTATTTCCCTATTTAGACCCCCTATCTATAGTCTCTGGTGGAGTTTTATATCTATATATAAGGTGGGGCCATATATCTAGGGGTAAAGGCTTGGTACACCCTGGTGTATATATCATTTTTTATGGGGTGGGGGGCCCTATCTATATCTATTCATGAATTGGTGTTGGTGTCCCTAGATAGAGTTGGGTCCTTGATCTCCTCTCAGAATGGGGTTGAGTGCCTACACCTAGATATCTATCTGGAGGTTACCCCATCCTATAGTTCTAAGGCAATGAAGAGATATAAATCCCATATCTATAGAGGGGGTGCCCTTATCTAAGTTATATCCACTCTATAGTATAGGGGCAAGTTGGGGTCATATCTATATATAGGGTGCCCATATATAGATAGAGAGGTGGGATGCCTATATATCTATCTAGGCATATCATATATAGGGGAGCCAATGAAGGGAGAGAAATTGGTGGTGCAGTGAGTGGCAGTGAACCCCTATCTATAGATATGTGGGGACCCCTCTCTATATATGGGCCAACCAATTCATTTCATTAGTGTTGGTGATTCACTTCGAGAAAGAAACCCATTCCATTGGGGAAGCCCCCCCACCCCAATAGATAGAGGATAGAGGGGATAAATCAAGGGATTTGGGAGAATACCATATAGAGATAGGGCATCATCTACAAAACTCTACTGGAGGAGAATGTAATACTATTTTGGAGAATGCCATTTCACTAACATAGTGACCCACCTAATTGGCAACATGTTGATTGCTGATTGGTGGGTAAGTTAATCAAGGATTGACTTGCTAATTGAGGATCAACTCTCTAGTTTCGATCGACTCTCTATTTTATAATTAACCCTCCACCAAGTTCTATATATAGGGGATCTCCCTAGGCCAACCCAATTAGTTTCTATCTATCTCACTATCACTTGCCATATTCCATATCCCATCTATATAGAGGGGAGAGGAGGGGAGGGGAGGGGAGGGATCTATCTCTATCAATTGATATATCACTATATTATCACTATCTCTAGTGAGGTGAGATAGGGGAGGGCCCCTCTCTATGTATATCATCTCCCATGTAGTTAGAGGGGGGCCCCTCTCTATCTATATTGTCTCCCATCTAGTTAGAGGGGGGGCCCTCCCCCTCCCCCCTCTTTATAAACTAAACTAAAATAAAATAAACTAGGGGGTTTCCTTATTTATATATGGTGCCATTTATAGTGGGCTGACCCTATCTATATAGATATGTGAGAATAGAATAGGGTGATAGTGGAGTGGTAGTAGATGAATCCTAGTATCTGATAGCGGCTTGGCCCATAGATAGTATTTGATAGTGGCTTGTCCCCATAAAGAGTATCTAATTAGTATTTGATAGAAACTTAGATTAATCTGATAGGTTTTCCTATCAACTTAGATGAATCTTAGTGAGCTCTGATGATAGTGGCTTAGACATGATTAATATTACTCTAAAGTGAGTGTGATTGACATGCACCCAAATGATTATGTAATGGTGATCTGTCCCCCCATCTAGACTCCATATATAGCCTGGACCCTTTGTTAATGTGGATAGTTCCTGTAGCTGACCATCCTTTCATTTACATATAGATGACCACCCACTCTCCCCTCACCCCCTCTATCTATATATAGGGCTAGATAACTATAACTAGATAGGCCCCCTATAGATCTATATGGCCCCTACCATAGAGATCAGCCTTCCCCCAGCCTAATACTCTATATTATAGAGTATAGTTAAGAACTAAATATAGAGGGCCCCATTTCCAATCAATTTTAGTAGTCAATTCACAATAATGAATTGATATAGGACCAGGGCTGATCTCGTATCTATCTATAGGGCTCTGACCACCATATTTATATATATCCTGATCAACCACTGTTGATATAAAACAAACTATCCCTCCCAACCCTATATATAGATTCTATTCTTAGGGGATGGGTTCCCAATAGGGAATAATAGCACACACAAGAGGGCCCTCCTCTATCTCTATCTAGATAGGAGCATGCATCAGTAATTGGCTTCAAATGGATTGCCTAATAAGGAAATAGATAGGGTATGATCGACAGAACTAAACCTCATCAGCCTCCCCTTAGCATATAGTGAGAGGGCATCTATATAATATGGGCCCCAACCCTCTATAGAGTCTAGATGCCCCCCAGATATCTATGAAGTTGGGAGATTTGATAGTATGTAGTTATATCCATCCTTGACCTCTTGATTGAGTGCATGGCTAGTGCAGGTATATCCTAAGTTCAAGTTATTCTTGGCCCCTAGAATAGATAATAGTCAAGGAATATATGGTTATTTGGGTATCTAATATAGATACATATGGAATGACCTATATATATCTCAATCATTCCTTGCCATGCCAAATAACATCCTATCCTATGAAGAGGTGAAACTACCCAAGTTACAGCATGGAATTAGTGATCAAACTAAATTTGGAGATATATAAAGTGAAGTGGCATTGAACATACTATATATAGGGCCCCAAATAATCTATTTGTCATTGATGATATATAGATATGGGTCATCACCACCTCATCAAAACCCCCTATTTATAGGGTGGGCCAGATCATGAGGGAGCCTAGCCCATACCATAGAGCTCTATGCCTTCCTTGTCTTTACCCAAAGAAGTGGAGAGTTGCTCATTGATTGGACCACTTGGTCCCCCCTATATATATATATATATATATATATATATATATATATATATATATATAAAGGGCCACCTCCAGTTTTCATGTGCCTAGTCGCTAGCAGGGGTGAATCAAAAGAATAGTTATATATAGCCCCTAATATATATATATATATATATATATATATATATATATATATATATTAGGGGCCATATATAGCTATTCTTTTGATTCACCCCTGCTAGCGACTAGGCACATGAAAACTGGAGGTGGCCCTTTCTATATCTTGTTATGCTCCCCTAGTAATCTATATGGTGCTCCCTCACACTAGATAGATAGTTGGTGGTTGCCCCCCTCTCTACTCTATATATATGGGGTGATAGACCCCCCACCCATATAGAATATGGGCAGTGGGTAGACCTTAGAGCAAATAGTAGGTAGGGATTCCCCTATCTAATCATTCTATATGGTATGGGGCTATATCTATGCCCTCTAGTCTATACTCTAGTTGAGCATCCTTCCATCTACATCTATATTGGGGTAGGGGCCCTCACTAGTAATTAGTGGATAGGGTTTGTTCACATTTGCTACACCCTCACTGACCTAAAAGGGAGATCCCCCTCAGCCTCCTCACTCCCATATAGATAGTGAGTGACATATATCTATCTCTATATCACTATATCAAACTTGATCAAAATCCCTTCACCAGTCATCAATCATTGAATGGATGGGCCCTATCATTTATATCTCTAGACCCTATAGAGAGATCTACCCTCCCCTCCCTCTCTCTCTCTCTATATATATAGATGGGATATGGGCCATATCTCATATCTAGATATGGGACCTAACTATATAACACTTGACCTATGGCCCTATAGTGATATAGATATAGATATAGATAGTGACAGTGATAGTGATAGTGATAGTGATAGTGATAGTGATAGTGATAGTTATATAGTATCCATACCCATACCATATAGAGTTGATTCACTAATGTGATGTATAGAATCTAATTGAGATAGATAGATAGTGATTGGCCCCCTATTTCTCTATATCTAACTAAACTATGGGATGGGGGGCCACCCCCCCTCTATATAGATATAGATATCAGATTGGTGCCCAATCCTCCCCTTCATTTGATTTAGTGGTGAGCTAACTAACATAAAAACCATCCTTTTCCCTCTAGCTATAGATATGGCAGATCGATCAAGCCCTTCCTAGTATGCCCATCTCTCTATGGCCCTATCTAATCTAATCTAATATCTAGCCCTCCCCCATATAGATAAAGAATCTTGGCCTCCCTCTAACTCTATCTGTATTGAGTCTAGTTATAGTTTAGTCCATACCATAGAGTAAAGTGATTAGTGACCCCATACCATATAGAGTTGAGTCAGGTCACTATAAATAGAGATGGCCCCTCGATTCCATCTATCTTGTCTGCCCCTACCCACCTAACTAAACTAGTGGAGTTGGCCCCTAACTAAACTAGAGATGGTATGGTTGGTATGGCCCTTTCCTCTAACTCAGGGTGCCCCTCCCCCTTTATATTTATGGATATGGATATGGTTGGTAGATGGATCAGTGAGTTAGTGAGATTGGGCTATCCCTATCTCTTAAGCCTAGCCCCTCCCCTCTATCTATCTGCCATAGATTTGTGCCCCAACCTAACTAGTGCCCTATCTATACATGGCGCCACCTTCCTTCCCCACCTATCCCACTATGGCCCCTAACTAGTAGATGATAGAGTATCCATACCCCATACCATATATAGTTGAGTCACTCAGGTAATGTATAGAGTTTATCACTATCTCTATTTATATCTACACATAACATGACTGACTAACTAAACTAATCTAAACTACCACACTAACTAGCACTCTATGGTATGGTATGGTATGATAGAGAGGTATGGTCATCGGTCACTAATACAATCTCTATTCATATAGATAAGATATGGGCCCCTTCTCCTCACCTCTATATATATGTATGGATATGGCTAGTCCCCCATATATATATATATATAGAGCGAGAGAGAGAGGGAGAGAGAGAGAGGGATGGGCCCTCTCTCTATATGGCTATACTATATGGGCCTATTCTAAATATATGACCTATATATAGATATGGCCCCCCACCCCATAGGAATATCTATATAGAGGGGCCCCCTATCTCTATATTCTATATGGCCATACCATATATATAGAGTGGGGTGCCATAGTTATAATATACTATGGGGGGGCTCTCTATACTCCCTTTATATATCTATAGGATGGGGCTAGCTATATGGTATGGCCCCTCTCTATACTAACCTCTCCCTCTAGATAGATATGGGATATCGGATATGGTCGCTCATGTGACACACACACACACACACACACACACACACACACACATATATATATATATATATATATATATATATATATATATATATATATATATATATATATGTTCAGGGTATTTCATCATGTTCATTTATTTCTCAACTAACTTGATCCAGTTATAGATTGGATGCCCTCTCTAACTTGATTGTGGTGGGTGGGCCAATTAATCCTTGATTCAATCAGAGATGTGTTGGATATTGGCCAAATAGAAAGAATAGAGTTGATGGATTCTCATCCATCTCCTCTCTCATTGATATATCTGTATGGGTTTGAAAAGAGTAGTTCCATTTTCTAGAGGGGGGTGCACCATATATGTATAAGGGCTAGCATCTTAAAGCCCTACAAAAGAGTCTTATAAGTGTCTTCAATCTTGCATATATCATCTTTGCCCCCCCTAAATTTTATTTCCCCTATCATCTTCACCTGAATGAGACTAGATATATGACTCTAGTCCCCCCTCTATATATATGGGGTGCCAATGCCCCCCCACCCCATATCTAAATTGAATATAGACTCTATCTCTATCTCTATCTCTATATTGTTCCCCAAACTCTATATACTAACTTAGTTTGGTGAGTCACTCACATCTAAATAAAAATAGAGATAGTAATTAGTGAGTCACTCATGCTACGTACCATCCATATAGACAGCCATCCATCCATCCATATATACAGAAGGGTAGCCATTCATCCATATAGACAGTCATCCATCCAAATAGACAACCATCCATCTATATAGACTAGATAGAAGGGGTTGATGACTGATTAGCAGATGATTACACACATCATAAACCATATGATTACTAGTTAACCAATTGACCCAACCTAGATAGATATGCTTCAGTTCATTCATGATGGATATGGATAGGGGCCCCCACCCCACTAACTTGTATAAGCTGATGTGATGGTTGACATATCCCATATATATACTGGATTGGGGTGTTATATCTATAGAGGGGGCAGCTCATCTAAATCTAAATCCGTGTTTGTATGGTTTTCTCTATCCCATCCATTACCAATTAGAACATTATATTATTCAATTTTAATGAATCACTGATAGTATTTAATGAATATGAATATGAATTCATGAGAGTATTTAACCTAAGAGTATAAATGACTAATAGTATTTAATGAATATGAATATGAATATGAATGACATATTTAAGGAATGGAAAAGAGAAGATATATAAATAGGGGATCAGGAGAAGGCCCAACTATACATAAAATGTCTCCCAATCCCCTATCTATATATCTCGAGTTTATATCTATATATATAAGGTGAGTTAGGGCCTTCTTATTTAAGTTAGGGCCCAAGGGGGGCATGTAGGAGGTTGAGGGATGCCCTATAGTTCTATCTAGGGTAGGTGGCCTTATTATATCTCATAGATGAAGAGGTCGAGTTGCCTGCCTTCACATGCCACTAAGGGGACCCAACCCACTCAACCAAATTTTGAGTCAACTATCATTTACCATCTAGGCCATCTCATCTAGGCATGAATGGACTAAGCCCCCAATCTAATTAGAGCCATGATTAGAGTCTAGTAGTCTAGTCATAGTGGTCTAGATAGTCATATTGATCAACCCCAATCCCCTCTAGATAGATGAGCCCAAGGAGGTGGAGGAGGGGCATGAATGGACTAGGCCCCTACCCTTGATTGGAGTCCAGTAGAGTAGTCTAGATAGTCATCGTGATCAACCCCAACCCCCTCTAGATAGATGGGGTGGGTGTGGTTGAAATAAAATGACAGGGCTTGCAAAAATGATAGGGAGAGTGGTTCACTATCACTTATTCCCCATATAGATTATAGATAGGGGTCAGCTGATATGAGTGGTAGTTCTATATATAGGGCCGATGGTCAAGTCTATATGTATCTGGGGCTGTTGAGAGAGGGAAAATAGGTTACCTCTAATCTAGCTATGGAAATGAAATGGGTTTTCAAATAGGGAAATGGGTAGTTCACAAGCACGAGGAGCTTCTTCACATTCACAACTCCAGCCCCCCACCCAACCCATATATAGATGCACCTGCATATATATATATATATATATATATATATATATATATATATATATATATATATATATATATATATATATATGTTTTTGCCCATGTAGTTCACCAGTGAAACCAATGATTCTTCACTCTACTCTTATCAATGAAAGAACCTAGGAGAAGGATGGGAGAGGTCGACGACATGACTCAACCAATGACAACAAGTCACCAACTAGAACTAGATATATCCACCCTCTCCTGATGAAGGAGGGCCCCTATCTATATATTAGATGGGGCACTGCCTTGATGAAGAAAGGGGGGAGAGTCCTCTTCGAGGTGTGAGTGATATACTGATAGGTTGAGGGCCCCCTATCTAGACTTAATCTCTATATGGGGTGCCCCACCCCGCAAATATCTAGTTAATTAAACTCAACTTCATAGGGTTGGGGGTGGCTCAAGATAGAGTTTTCTTGGTTGAAGACCTATTTATCTAGGTTAGATCAGATTTATATAGGGGGAGCCCCCCTAAATAGATCTAACCCCCTCTATATACATGGGATATATAGGGCTAGTGCCCAAGCCCTATCTATCTAGGTTAGATCAAATATATATAGTGGGCCCCTCTATATAAACTAAACAAAACTAACTCTATTTTATATCATGGGGGGGCACGTGACTGCCTATATATCTAGATATGGAGGGCCTGCCATCCCACTATGGATATGGGGGCATTTCTTTCTATCCACTCTTGATTAATGAGAGGGCCCCTATCTATTCTCTATTCTATATATGGGGCACTAGGCTAACCCCCCCAATATTGGTATACGTCTTGATAGACCTGACCCTATATAGAGAGGGGGGTGCTAAACTCAAGATAAGAGATAAGATAGATAGGGGCCCATATCTATATATAGGGGATAGAAAAGATAAGATAATATATAGAGAGGGGGGGATACACTCAAGATAAGATCATATTCACTATGCTCAAGATAAGATAGATATATGGAGGGCCCCTCACCCCTCTATATAAACTAAACTAAACTAAACTAAACCTATATAAACTAAACTAAACTAAACTAAACTCTATATGGGGATTGAGATAGTTTAAATAAAGAGGGGCTCTATCTTATATATATAGAGGGGTGCCACCCCCAACTATATATAGTTTTTTTGGCAACCCCCCAACTAGTATAAAGTTGAGTTTAATGGGATAGATATTTGGGGGTATTTTCTAAGCTCACCCCCATGGTCTATATTAGAGTTAGTTTATATAGAGGGCCAGCCCCACCCAAACCATATAAAGTTGATTTAATATGCTAGACCCTATATATAGAGAGGGGGGGCTACAGTCAAGATAAGAGATAAGATAGATAGGGACCCATATCTATATATAGGGGATAGACAAGATAAGATAATATAGAGAGAGGGGGGCCTACACTAAAGATAAGATCATATTCACTACGCTCAATATAAGATATATATAGGGAGGGCCTCTCCCCTCTCTATATAAACTAAACTAAACTAAACTAAACCCATATAAACTAAACTAAACCTATATAAACTAAACTAAACTAAACAAAACTAAACTCTATATGGGGATTGAGTTAGTTTAAATAGAGAAGGGCTCTATCCTAAATATATAGAGGGGTGCCACCCCTAACTGTATATAGTTTTTTTGGAAACCCCAAACTAGTATAAAGTTGAGTTTAATGGGTTAGATATTTGGGGGTATTTTCTACGCTCACCCCCATGGTCTATAATAGAGTTAGTTTATATAGAGGGCCACCCCCACCCCAACCATATAAAGATGATTTAATAAGCTAGACCCTATATATATATATAGATAGAGATAGATTCTAACATTCAGTTTAGATATGGGGTGGGGGGCATTGAGTTTAGATATATAAGGGGCATGGTCTATATTAACTATGTCTATTGTGGTACACCTTACCCCCCATAGATAGCCCCTCTCTCTCTCTCTGTATATATATATATATATATATATATATATATATATATATATATATATATATATATATATATATATATATATATATATGGGAGTCCCTATCTAAATAGAGAGGGGTAAGGTTGAGTCCTTATTTAAATAGAGGGGGGGGCCTAGGCCATATAATATAAGTGGAGTTGAGTTCCCTCTATATAGATATGACATCTATATATATATGGGAGTTGAGTTGAGTTTAATGGGGCCCCCAAGCCATATCATATAAGTTGAGTTGAGTTGATTTGTGTTTAATGGGGACTCTATATTAATCAGATCTATATAGATAGGGGGTGGCAATGAATCACTATACCGTGGATCTATCTACAGGGGATTTAGATTGTAATCTATATATATGGGTGCCAATGAACCACTATACCATGGATCTATCTATAGGGGATTGAGTCTAGATAGGGCTTGATATCCCATCTATATAGATTCTATCACCATGTCTAGAGTTCAGGGTGTCTCCCCACCCTGAACTAGAGTCTAGATATGCCTATCAGTCAAGGCCTTATCAAGAGAGTGGCTACGTGCTCTAAAGGTGACTAGACTATAGAGAGTCCCCTCCCCCTTGTTATATATATATATATATATATATGTATGTATGTATGTATGTATGTATATATATGTATATATATATATATGTATATATATATATATATATATAAGATAATATAAGATATATCTAGTTGGGTTGGGTTGGGTTGGGTTGGGTGTATATAGTTTTTTTGGCAACCCTCTATATAATATGGATAGATGGCTATATAGGGTTTTTTGGCCTCTCTATAGCCTATTTGCTATGCTCACCTCTATATAGCCATCTATATATCTATATAGAGGGTTGTGGCCATCCTCCATCCTATCTAACTGGGGTTGGGAGCCTAATCCTTCCTTCCCATATCTAGATAGGGGTAGGGGACCCAGATAGATAAAAGATAAGATATAAGATCTAAGATCTAAGATAGAAGATATATAGATGGGGGTGCCCTTCTCTATCTATCCAATCCTCACCCCCCTCTATATATATATGGAATTAGATATATAGATGGGGGTGCACTATGCTATTTATATGGACTCTAATATAAGATATATAGATGGGGGTGGAGTCTCTATTTTTTTTTCTTAGCACCCCATATCAATTATGTCTAGGGATAAGATATATAGATGGGGATGCCCCATATATCTATCCACTATCTATGGGGCCTATCTAAAGTCACTCCTCATCAATCACAGATAGGGATAGGGCCCCCCACTCGCTATCTAGTGATCGACATATCCCTAGATAGTGGTGGGGCTAGGGCTTCCTGATAACTATAGATGTGGTCCCCCCTCTAAACTAGATCTAATTTCATCTATATAGGGGGCTCTATCTCTATTTATCATAGTGAATATATACTATGGGTGGCGAGGGTGGTTGATCAATGAGATGAATATAGAGTAGAGATAGGGGCCCTCACCATAGCCATAGTGCCTATCTATATATGGGGAGCTCATAGATCTATCGATCTAATCATATAGAGTTGGGGTTGGTGCATTGAATGGATAGATAGAGTGGGGATTGTCTTGTATCGTATATAATACTAGCTAGAGGGGGGCCTTTGGATTCTCCACCCTAGATTAAGCTTGAGGGGGGTCCTTATATATATATATATATATATATTTGGCATAATCCCTAGGTGGATGGGCCATAGATCTAGATAGGCCAACCTGATCTCTATGGTTTTTAGATCTTGCCCCTATAGATAGAACTTGCCTCCCCACATTTAGATAGATGATTATAAGATCCATATGGAGGGGATGACCTATCTAGATCTATTTCCCCACTATCTATCTCTCTAGCCCTCTATCTAGTTAAGGGAAAGGAACTATATATCTTAGGGGGTAGCCTAGACTCTAGAGAAGACCTCTAGTGGCCCCCAATATAGAGCTATTTTTTGCACTCCCTATATAGATCTCTTGAGCCTCAGAGCTATATAGAGAGTCTATATCTGTCTGGGGCCATCGGGCCATATATAGACATAAATAGGGGTACATGAATGATATAGTGGAGGCTAGACCCTTGACTTCCCTCTCTTCTTGGTTGAGGCTCCTTCCCCCCTCTCTCTATATATGGGGAGATAGGAGATAGGGGTAGTCGAGTGCCAACTACACACCCTCACTAGAGTTCAGATAGGGATAGATATATAGGGCCATCCCTAAAAAACTCTATATAGCTTGACCATCCCTAGATAGATAAGCCCTATAGAGAGAGGGGAGGGCTATGCTCAAGTGTCGATAGACCTAACCCTATATAGAGAGTGGGGGATACGAGATCTATATATAGATGGGAGTCTATCCCCAGATCTAGATAGATATAGGGGAGGGGGCTACTCCATCTATATAGATGGGATTCCTAGATAGACCTGACCCTATATAAAGAGGGGGGGCTATGCTAAAGATAATATTCACTACTCCATCTATATAGATGGGAGTCCCAAATAGACCCGACCCTATATAGAGAGGGGGGCTATGATATATATATATATATATATACATATATATATATGTATATATATATACATATGTGTATATATATGTATATACATATACATATACATATGTATATATATACATATGTATATATATACATATGTATATATATACACATATATATGTATATATATATATATGTATGTATGTATGTATGTATGTATAGATGGGAGTCCCAAATAGACATATATAGAGAGGGGGGGCTACACTCAAGATAAGATTCTCAGACCCGACCTGACCTAACTTGACTCTATATAGAGAGGGGGACTATGCTCAAGATAATATTCACTTCCCTATGCTCAAGATAAGATCATATTCACTATGCTCAAGATAAGATCTATATAAGGAGGGCTAACTCTATCTTGGGCTCCTCCCCCCTCTCTATATAGATGGGGAGTTTCTTTGGCCCCCTCTCTCTATATATATGGAGTTTTTTTGGCCCTCCTTATATAGATTGGATTGGATTGGATTGGATTGGATCATAGATATGGCTCCTCCTCCTCATCCCATAGATAGATAGGGCTTGCTAGAGTCTAGTAGGCCATCAGGGCCCTAACCCCCCAAATATAGATAGAGATAGGGAGTATAGATTCTAGAGAGTTGACTCCCCTCCCTAGATATCCCTATCTAAATAGAGGGGGGTGATGGCTAGGATCTCATCTCCATCTCTACTCTCTACTAATAGATGGGATGGCTCGACCAATAGATAGATCAAGGGTGACTAGGTGATAGTCAATAGTCCCTTCCCTATATATATATATATATCTATATATCTATATATATATATATAGATATAGATAGATAGATAGATAAATAGATGAACTAGCTGAGATAATTCCTATATGGGTGTAGGTTGTGTGCTGGTGGGGTTAAATAGTCAATTGTACCAATGCCACTACATACTATAACTAGAATATGAGCAGTGGACTAGTATGTCTCTTAATCTAAACTCTATGGGATATGAATATGGGAGATTTAATATCTAAACTCGCATCTATATTTTAGTTTAGTTTAGTTTAGTCTAGTTTAGTTTATATAGAGGGCCAAAGAAACTCTATCTTGGGGGGAGGACCAACTCTATCTTGTGGGGAGGCCATCTATATATATAGAGGCCATGGATAGATATATAAGGGGAGAGGAGATGAAAGGTGATCTTTCTAAATAAGTAGACTCATGGTTGGTGCTTACATGGAACAATGCTTTAAACTAAACCCAAACCTAAACTCTATAGATGGAGGTTGAGCTCTGAGGACATACGTGATATGATGTCTAAGAGAGCAAGGGAGGCTCAAGATGTCCTATCTATATATATGGGAATGGTCACTAATTACATATGTTATAGGATGTCTATGAGAGCAAAAAAACTATCTATTAGTCACCTATATACTATCTAGGCCCTATTTATATGGGGGATGGTCGAGCTATATAGAGTTTAGACCTTAGAATCTTCTCCCCTATCTATAGAGATAGCTATAGATTCTCCTCCCCTATTTATAGATCCACCCCCACCCATATAGAGTTCAATGACTGCATTCTATAAGTGATATATTAGATGGGTTGGTTCTTTAGTGCTAGAGGAGAGATGGACAAATAGGTTGGGTTGGCGTTAGTGTCAGAGAGATAGATATAGTCACACTCATATCTTGGGCATTTATATATCAGGGCATCATGAACTATTTATTATCTAGGTCAAAGCTATACTAATGAAGCAAGTGATGGGGGGGGGGGTAGGGGTGGCTATATAGAGAGAGTCCTTATATATATCTAGCCCCCACTCTATATATCTATCCATCTAGGGGCCAACTCTATTTATGGGGTCAAGT
The DNA here is from genome assembly GCA_037957365.1 of Torreya grandis. NCBI lineage: Eukaryota > Viridiplantae > Streptophyta > Pinopsida > Cupressales > Taxaceae > Torreya > Torreya grandis. Next base: position 296,164 of record JARHVA010002238.1, read on the forward strand.
GCCAATTAATAGACTATACTACACACCTTTGTTGAGCCCCCTCAGCCTCCCTTCCTAAAATAACCCCTCATCTCATTATCCCCCTATCCCACTCTGGGCAAATAATCTCATTATCCCCCTATCCCTAGATCCCATCTAAATTGAAAGTGAGGGGGGGGACTAGGGGCGAAGACTAGAGCTATGTCTATGGATATGGATATGGGGCGAGGAGTTCATGATCTAGATAAAATTAATCCTAATCCTCTCTATCAGATCTAAATTATCTATATAACATGAGTGATCATCTCCATATAGATAGATAGGAGTTTAGAGATGGATAACAATAGATATAGGGGTAGGGGAGAAGGGGGAGGGTCTAACCCTATACATTTCTATGGTGAGGTGTGAGTGATAGTTAGGTTTTTGTCTCTATATATAGGGTAGTATGTTGTGCCATATAGATATATAAAGGGGGGACCCTAGATATATGTATGGGCACTCAAGATAGATTTGGGGTTTGATCAATGCTCTGAAGGATAGGTCAGTGCTCCTCATTCTTGATATGTACTCATTTGGCCATATCTTAATTAATTAATTAATTAATAATCTAATCTAAGATATATATAGCAAGGGCCAAAGAAACTCTATCTTGGCCCCCCCTCTCTATATATATGGGGAGCCCATTAAAATCTATATGGTGGCCCCCTAGATAGATGTAGATCTACCATAGAGAGATTAGATAGGTCCCCCTCTCTATATATAAGGATAAATAGGGCTTGGCCCCCTCTAACTCTATCTAACTCTAATCTAATCTAATCTAATCTAATCTAATCTAATCTAATCTAATCTAATCTAATCTATATAAAGAGGGGAGAGGGGAGAGGGGAGAGGGCCCCTATATCTATCTGGGAGAGGGCCACCATAGAAGTTTAATGGGATATATATTTGGGCCCCTATATCTATCTAGGAGAGGGGAGAGGGGAGAGGGGGGCCAAATAAACTCCATATATATAGAGGGGGGGCCAAAGATAGAGTGAATCAATAAAGTTCATATAGAGGGGCTATAAAAACTCTATCTTAAGGGGAGGGGGGCAACCCCAACCATATAAAGCTAAGTTTAGTTGAATGGGATCTATATAGAGTGGGGTCCTTCCCTTTAATTTATAGGTCATAGGGCATAAGGGGCCTGCCATCACACTCTGGGGCACGGGGTCAGAGTGAGTAGATCGAGGAAGTTGATGAACTATATGGACTAGATTCCTACATGACTCTATTCATCATATGGACTAGCTCCAACCAATAGCCTATGATTCATGCAAGGCACTCACGGTATTAGAATACTGAAGTAGACCTAGCTAGCTATATGCTCAACACATGACTCTAGCTATATGATTAACACATGAAAGTCATACCATCCCCTATTCATTTCATCCCCTCAAGGTTTCCCTTTTCTCCTTTCCCCTAGTCACTGCTCTCACATAAGACCTCACTCACTCCTCTATATCTAACATTTCCCACTCTACGTTCAAGTGTGTCACTGCTTGTTATTACCCATTGATAGCCCACTAATAGCCCTATTTATATCAGTGGGATTGGGTTATCAGTGGGCTATTAGTGGGCTTGGGCTATTAGTTCAAACCACCCTATTTAGCTATATATCTAGTTGATAATTGTTCATTTGTCACATAAGCCATTCCATCACATGTGTATAGTCAATCTAGCCCTTATTTTAGATAGTCAATCTAGCCCCTATGTATGTCCTCTAGGTGGCTAATTAAGCTATGCCGTGTAACATAATCTTAATCTATGCTGTTTGATTGATATTGATCGGCACTTCGTTCCTTCTTATTGCACCTCGTTCCCTCCTACTACACTTCCTATTTTCTTTATTGATCTCTTTTGATGAAATATGCCATGTTGCACTAAGTTACCTATGGGGGTGCACATTCATTCTAAGAACACTTTGGGGTGAACATCCATCTGAGCAAGTAAGGTTGATGGTTTGGCATTTAGGCTATAACATTAAGCAAGCCTAAATTAGAGTGAATAAGTGCTCTCCAAATTGAGATTGATAATCTCCTATCACTAGGCTCATTAACCAACATTATTGACTCATCTATCTCATTCTTATTTCTCCCAAATTTTGAATCAGAGTGGAATGGGACAACGTAAGGGAATATATAGATATAAGGCAGTTGAGTCTCTTGATCTCCCCAGATAAATATAGAATCCATATAGATATATAGGGTGCCAACTCTATATATCCTATCCACCCTCTCCCTCCTCCCCCTCTTCATCCCCCCTTCCCCCATGTCTATAAAGAAAGGCTATATCTAATATCCCCATAGAGAGAGGGGGATGTCAGGCCATATATCTAAATAGGGTGATCCTTTCCCACCACTCTCTAGGGGGGCCAACCTAACTCTATATAGCTAGCCACCCCACCTATATATAGATCAAATCCCCACCCCATATAGAGTTCATTGGTCCCCACATATATATATATATATATATAGGCTATATGGGATTAATCTAGCTATAAGTCGTCACCATATCTAGAATCTAAATTTAAGTCTAAATCCCCATTAAACTCAACTCAACTCAACTTATATGGCTTGATCCCCCCATTAAACTTAACTTAGATCACCTGTGGGCCCCATTAACCTCAAATCAACTTATATGGCCCCATTAAACTCTATATGGCTATCTATGGGGTGGGGGTGGGGGTTCCCCATAGACATAGTGAATATAGACTATGCCACCCCCTCTATCTCTATCTATCATAGTGAATAGAGCTTAATACATCTAAATTTGTCTAAATTAAGAATCTATCTATGGGGTCCCCATAGACATAGTGAATATAGACCATGCCACCATATCCATTCTATAATAGAATAGATATCTATGGGGTGCCACCCCCTCTATCTCTATCTATCATAGTGAATAGAGTTTAATCAATTTAGACTCTATATGGGGTGTCACCATATATATTATATAATAAAATAGAATAGAATAAAATAAAATAGAATAGATAATCTATATATGGGGAAAAAATAGATCTTGTGCCACAAAGAACTCTAAACTATGCCACAAAGAGCTCTAGACTATGCCCCCCCATAGTATAGATTCTTTTGGGCCCCACAAGCCCTATATATCTATCTAGCCCCCCTAACACAATATATACAGCCCCTCTACCCTCTCTCTCTATATATGAAACTAACTCCCATACATATATATATATAGGCGCTTTATATGGTTGCCAAAAAAACTCTATCTTTGCCCCCCCTCTCTATATATATGTCTCAAGTTAGAGGGGCTCTTGCTATATATCTTATCTTGAGCGTATGTGCCCCCCTCCACTCTCTATATATGGCTATATGGGGATCTTGAGCATAGCCCCCCTCTCTATATATGGCTATTTGGGGAGCTTGAGCGTACTGAATATTATCTTATCTTATCTTAACTTATCTTATCTTATCTATATGGTGGCTTCCCCCCAAATGAATATCTCATTTTTTTAGCCCTCTATCTAAACTAAACTATATAGGATATGGGAGATTTAATATCTAAACTGAATGCCCCATAGTGAATATATACCCAATGCCAATGCTAATGAAACTCTATCTCTATACAGTGGGGAGTTGGGTTGGTGAGCTCCCCATATAGATATAGATCTCCCTCCGCTCTAGATTCTAGATGTCAATGCCCCCCTCTATTTAGATAGGGATATATAAGGGAGCTATATCTAGATAGATTCTATCTATCTAGGGCCATCACCATATATCTTATCTATAGGGTAGGGTGCTGACTATAGAGAGTATCCCTTGATCTATGAGAGCCTCAACCTCCCCAATATCTATCTATATATGGGCAGATGAGTGTATACTATGACTAGATATAGCCACCCCCATAGATATAGAGTCTAGGGTGGGAGAGGGTAGCTGGCTATATCTAGTCATAGTCATGGGGGTGGATATGGTTATACTAGGCACTCAACAAATGGGAGAGGGTGACTATATAGATATAGTTGGCACTCAATAGGCTAAGGGTGACTAGAGATAAGCCCTTACAGTGATAGTTATATCTTTCTCAAGAGGCTGAGGCCCCCCCACCTTATATATAGATATGGGAGTGAGTAGAGATAAGGGCCCCTCGACCCCTCTAACTATATATGGGGTATATAGGCCCCCCTCTCTCTATATATATTATCTATTCTCTATCTAAACATTGGCATTGGTAGAGGGGAGGCCTACGCATATCCCATAGATTTTAGTTTATATAGAGGGGGAGGGCCAAAAAAACTCTATCTTGGGGGGAGGGCCAAAAAAAATCTATCTTGGGGGGAGGGGGGAGGTCCCCCCTCTATAGATCTAACCCAGATAGATATATAGGGCTTAGGTGAGTGCCCCTATATATATATATATATATATATATATATATATATATATATATATATATATATATATATATATATATATATATATATATATATATATATATATGTAAACTACGCTTCACCAGATATAGATTATTAGATAGGCCCCCCCTCTATATATAGATGGGGTATATAGGGAGCCTATATATCTATCCATTCCCCACCCCCTATATATATATATATTATTAATCCCTATCCCTATCTAATTCTATATATTATAGGGCTATCCATCTAACTCTATACAGATGAGACCATCTAGACCATATTAGATAGACTAGATTAGATTAGATAGGGGTATATACATGGATAGGGGCCCCCTCTAACTATATATGGAATAGATAGGGTGCCCATATATCATATTTATCTAGCCCCTATCTCCCTATCTCAGATGGATGCCCATATCTATTCTATATAGAGGGGCATAACCCCATCTAAATAGATAGGCCCTCACCCAGATAGATATATAGGGAGCCTATATATCTATCTAGGAGTGCCAATTCTATAGGATATGCCCATTTAGTTAGATATCCACTCACCTCTCACCCCCCTCTATCTATATATGGGGTCTATAGGAAGCCTATATATCTATTCTATCTACTAGTGCCCCTATCTTTCTATATGATATGCCAATTAAGCTCTATAGACTCACCCCTCACCCCACTCTCTATATATAGAGTCTATCCCCAATCTATAGAGTAGATCAGATCTATATAGGGGGTATGGGGGCCCTCTCTATATATAGGAAACTCACTCCCATATAGAGTTTAGTTTAGTTATATATAGAGGGCCCCTTATATAGATCTGATCTAACCCAGATAGATAGGGCTTGGGCCTCACCCTTATATATCTCATATATATATATATATATATATAGAGAGAGAGAGAGAGAGAGGGGGGGGGGTTAGATCTATTTATGGGGCCTCCCCCCTCTCCCTCTCCCTCTCTCTCTCCCTCTCATAAATATATGGGGATGGGGATCTGCCATATATAGATTAGATAGGCCTAGATAGATCTATATGGCTTGGGGGGAGGCCATATATATATAGAGGGGTTGGGGGTGGCACCCCTCTCTCTATATATGGTATAGCCCATTAAACTCTATAGGGTTGCCCCCCCTCTATATATATGGTATGGGGAGACTCTCTATATTTAAACTAACTCCCATATATATATAGAGGCACTTTATATGGTTTTCGGGTTGGGGGTCGCCCTCTATATAAACAAAACTCTATGGGGGATAGATAGGGCCCTATAAATAGATATAGATATGGGCATCCCATATATCTATCCACTCCCCACCCCCCTCTATATATTTGATTAATCCCTATCCAGATAGGATAGGGATATCCATCCTAGATGGATGCACATATATATAGAGAGTGGCTACACGAGACCCTATAGATAGATAGATATGGTGTCTATAGGGCTCAATTGAGTGCCCCTATCCCTAGATAGTGGTGGCACCCCTCCCTATCTAGGTCATAGATATGGCTGACCTAAAAATTCTCTCAAGAGGTCGAGGGCCCAGCCCCACCACTATCTAGGGATAGGGGGGCCCTATATATAGATAAGATCTAGCTGACAGCCCCCTCTCTATATATAGATATGGGTATTCACTTCACCCCCTCTATATATATGAAATAAGATCCCCAAATATCCATATAGAGAGAGGGGGACTATGATATATATATATGGGAATCTATCCCTAGATAGCCATCTATAGAGAGGGGGGGCTATGCTCAAGATAAGATAGATATAGGGAGGGGGCCTTAAATTTATATGGCATAGGGGCCCCCCTCTCTCAAATATAAATCTAATTAATAATATATCTATGGGGTGAGTGTAACAAATACCCCCTCCCCCCTCTATATAAACTAAACTAACTCTAAACTTCCAATGCCAATAAACCCTATCTATATCTATAGATTGTGCCACCATAGACATAGTGAATCTATATTGAGCCAATTAAACTCTATATTGGCCTCTCCCTCTCCCTCTCCATCTCCCTCTATATAGTAGCTATAGCTATTTATAAGGGCTCAGGGAGGCTAAGGGAGAGGCACTCTCTATAGCATGACAAAAGAGGGCATTTAATTACTTTAGCGGTATAATAGAATAAAATATAACTAGTGAGTGACAATGGGATAAAGGGCTAGGGAAAGAACCTCAACCTCTTGATCATTGAAACACACACTAGGGGAATAACCTCCCTTGGATATGGGTATGGGAGGAACACACATCTATGGGTATGGGAGGAACACACATCTATATGGTGTGGTCATTAGAACATGCATCATTGGAACACACATCTATGGGTATGGGAGAGGAAAGATTTAGACCTACATATAAAACTTCTAATAGATTTATAGTCTGTAACTTTAAACCACTCGATCACTCTCCCCTAATGTTGAGACCACTGGCAGGCAAGTAGAATTGGAGCTAGGATAATGAGTGTCATGGTTATACAAAAATGTCATTCATGCCCACTAATTAAACCACCCCTCTAGATAGCCCCCACCCCTAGGTAGCCCCAAGGTATCCCGCACCCCTAGGTAGAATAAAAGGGATATATAGGGGCTACTTGGGGGCTATCTAGAGGGAGGGTACAATGAAGTGCCAAAACTGACCAAAAATAGCCCACCCAATTTCCTATCTCCTATCTAGGGGTAACACCTTCAAGCTACCTTAGAATAGATATTGATGTCAGCCGATGTTGAAACAACATCCAAGTTATTTGATTGGCTTACCCTGTAACATACAAATAATGTAACATAGACTAGCCTCCTCCACTCTATATCTAGTCGAAATAGATTATTTGATTGACTCTCATGTCTTATCCCCCCAAACTCTTTATCTAGTCAAAATGACTTGGCCCCTATCTTATGATAATAGGGCTAGACTCATGATTCAGTTGAGACATAGATAGGGCCATACTAGTGAATGTAGTCCATACTAGTGAGTGAATGAGATAGTAGTCCATACCAAAGTGTGATGGGATGAGTAACTCCCATAGACCAAAGACTAGTGACTAGACTCAGTCAAAGGATGAATGGGATTAGAAAGGGCATGATTGATGTGAATGATGCAATAGCTTTGGTTGGATCAAACCCCAAAATAGTGTGAATGAATGCTTGTTTAGCCAATGATGGATTCTATGCCACGAGATGAATTTAGGGACTAGGAACATTTCCAATACCAGAAGCAACTCTTAATAAAACAATTGTAACTACTCTGGTACCTATTAATTTTGCACCCTCCAGCATCTCGAGAAGTTTTTCACTAGTTTTCACTTTATAGCATCAATCCCCATAGCATAATCAACCATGTTGATATTTTCATCTAGCATGAACATGAGTAATGAAAGAATAACAAAAGCATATGGACAAAAGGAAGGATTTTATGAACAACAAAAGGTTCCTCTTCCTTCATTTCCTCAGTTGATTTCCATTTGTTGATTCCTCTCTTGTTTTCCCCCTCTTTTAATGCTAATGCCAATGTTTAGATAGGGATAGGGATAATATCTATAGGGGAGGGGGTCATTTATGCACTTGGTCGATAGGTTGAGGACCCTCTATATCAATCTAAATAGAGAGGGGCAATGGGAGAACACCCTAGATGAAATATTTGGGTAACCCTTAGACATAAATGGGGCCCCTATCTATCTATCTCTCTATGGGGGACCTCTCAGATCATATATATTTAGTTTAAATATAGAGGGGCTCTATCTATAAGATATATAGGGGGTACTACCCCAACCTCAAGCCCTATATATCTATCTACGTTAGATCAGATCAGATCAAATCAAATCAGATTAGATCAGATCTATATAAGGGGGAGGGGGACTTAGATAGATCTAACCCCCTCCCCCTCCCCCCCTCTATATAGATATTGATATTGATATTGATATTCTATGGGATAGATAGGGCTTGGGGGGCCTCTATCTAAACTAAACTCTATATGGCCTCCTCCCAAATATCTAATCTCACCCATTCAATCCCATATAGATATATATAGATCTATCTATATTGAGGCACTTCACTTTATATGGTTTCCAAAAAAACTCTATACAGTTGCCCCCCTCCCCCCTCTATATAGATTGATTAACTCTATACCATACATATAGAGAGGGGGGCCACTAACTGTAGTTTCTTTGGCAACCCCCAACCATATAAAGTGTCTCTCTATCTATATTGATGGGGAGTTTAATTGGATCTATCTCTATCTATTGGGGGTGTCCCCCCTCTCTCTATAGATTAGGGTTAGATAGAGTTAGAGGGGTCCTCCCCTCCCCCTCTATATAAACTAAACTAAACTAAACTAAACCCATATAAACTAAACTTATATAAACTAAACTAAACTAAACTAAAATAAACTCAACTCTATATGGCCTCCCCCCCAAGCCCTAATAATCTATTTGGGTTAGATCTAATCTATATTGACCCCACTCTCTATATAGATGTGCATTTTTTGGCCCTTTATATAAATTAAACTCTATATAAGAGTTTAAAGTTTAGAGTTTAGAGATAGTTATAGTATAGTTATATATATATGGCCCCTCCCCCCTGCTCTATATAAGCTCGAGACTTATATATAAAGAGGAGGCCCCTATAACTCTATCTAACTCCCCATATATAGAGAGAGAGAGTGGGGGGGCCTATATAAGGCTTGGGTCCCCCATAGATAGATCTAATAAATATTTAGGGCCACCCTATAGAGTTTAATGGGCTCTATCTTGGGGGGAAGGGGAGGGGCTCCCCATATAGAGAGAAGAGGGGGATTCTATCTAGATTCTAAGCATGCCTTCCCTATATATAGATTAGATTAGATAGGGAAATAGTTCCCTTATATAGATAGGGGCTTGAGCCCTATCTATGGGGCACTTGATGGGCCCTTATCTATCTATTTGGCATTAATACTATCTTATAGATATAACTAGGGAGGGGAGAGCACTCAACCTTGAATTCGATCGAGGCAGACTCACCACTCCACTATGCTGGATCAGATAGGTGGGGGTAGGGTTTGAACCTGTAGTCTTCAAGTCATGGGCCTGATGAGTTAACCAATTACTCTACCCCACTTTGTCAAATATGGATATGGCCACAATGAATCAATGCCATATCCATATCCACAAATAGATAAGATAATATTTGATATGCTCAAGATAAGAGTCTATAATATTTGCTACTCCATCTATATATATGGGATAAGATAAGATAAGATATATAGGAGATGGGGGGGCATATCCCATCTAGTTAGAGGGGGAGGGGGGTAGGGCCCCACCAAGCTAATGAATCAATGTGAATCTTATTACATACATAATATGATTAGAATGTTCAACTAGATATATAGATGGGTAAATAGGAATGAATAATATGGTGGAACCACCTTTCACCAATGAACAATAACATGATCATGACCATAGTCTAGAGATAGAGATAGAGTTTCATTAGCATTAACACAACACTATCTAGAGATAGAATTTTATTGGCATGGCATTGGCACAATCTCATTTTAGTCTCTAGTTAGCACAGTATAGAGTTATTTGTGGTACCCCCATAGTATATAGTTTCATTAGCACAATATCATATGATATCTATTTTTTTGGCACAATACTCATTAGCATCCCCATAATATAGATATAGAGGGGTATTCACCGTAGTGAATACCCCATAGCCATATAGAGTTGAGTTTAATGGGGATTTAGATTGATTAAACTCTATTCACTATGATAGATAGAGATAAGGGGTGGTGCAGTCTATAGATAAAGATAGATATAGAGTTTCATTAGTGAGATAAAGATAGAGTTTATTTGGCCCCATCTATAGAGATCAGATCTAGCCCTAAATATTTATTTGGGGTGGTCCCTCTATATAGATAGGCCTAAACTCTAGATGACCTCAACTCTATCTAGCCCCCAACCCCTATAGTAGAGAGTAGAGGTAGTCAGGAGGTCCTCTATGTATAAAATTCTCTCCTGATGGACTGGACTCTAGAGAGTCACCCCTATCCTAGTAGGGGTCACCATATATCATATAGAGGGTGCTGACCTGACTAGAATCTATATGTCACCCCCAGTAGATATGATATATTAATAGAATCAGGTGAGCGTAGCATGAGTGAAGCTCAAAGTAAACTCAACCCCCCTCTCTATATATGGGGATAGAGTGGCCCGTAGATAGATATAGTGGAATAATCACTACAAATATTTTTAGTTCTATAGAGAGGGGGGATTGGATAGATATATAGGTACTATGCTTAGGGTGCAAACTAGATCTATCTAGACTCTATATAGCCACCCTCGACTGTAGTGATGGCATGGCCCCATCTATCTCTAGTTTAGTTATGGGCGGGCGGTCCCCTATGTATATATAAATTATCTTCTATTGGTCAAGTCATCAACCTCCCATTAGATAGGGTCACCATCTATCTAATCTTAATCTATATCTATATAGGGAGGGGGTGTCGACTCGATCATGATCTTAGATCTAAGATTGCATATCTAGTCTATACTATATAACCCAACTCCACCTATTCCCCATATCTATATATAGGGCCAACCGTAGGAGATATGGGATAGATGGATATAAATAAGGCCTTATACATCTATTTGGGAGGCCCTATATCTTTATCCCTCTAACTTCCACTCGACTGAGATGGGATATACCCCACCCCATATATCCCTATCTAAATAGAAGGGGAAAATGGCCCTATACATATATCCACTCAATTGAGATGATATGAGATTAATACCATATTTTTTGAGCTTCACTCATGCTATGAGTATAATATAAATGGGGGTGAGCATAGAGAATCTATAGGGAACTCCAATTATAGAGGGGCATATCTTCTGGTGCTAGGGTGGGGTACTATACACATCTATATTGATTTCACCTCATGTATTATTTGGAGAGTGAATGAATTTAGTCTTTCCACCTTCCAATTTTCAATGGCCTTCAAAGATGTTGGGGGGGCTGATAAGAGATGTAAGATCAACTTGCTCAGGTGCCTACGTGATCATCTAATTAGCTGAATAGAGAGAGTAGGGGGAGGGAATTAGGGAGTGAGTATAGGGTGAGGAGGGTGAGTACTGAGAGAAGTAGGTAGTGGAGGTAAGGGTATTTAGGGAGGTGGGTGTATACCAAAGAAATAGATAGAAGACTAGAGTGCATTAGTGACAGTGAGTATTGTCTTATTCCTTTCGATAGAAACAAGGCAATCGATGAGGTGACTATTAGTGGGGTAAGATCATACATGTGGTACAAAAGTGTGCATTTGGCATATGGTATCACTAAAGAGAGAATGAGTATCATTCACTTGGTACCTTTGACATGTTGATGATTTAAAATTTTGCTTGATTCTAATCAACAACAATGGGAAGTTTCAAGATATGGGACATGCATCTTGAAATGACCTCCAAATTTTAGAGAAGCTGGCTCTTCTTTAAATTGAGTAGATATGGGAAAAGGGATAGGAATTTAAATCAAAAACATAATACAAAAAAGAAAATCTAGTCAATGGTGATGTGCCTAAATGTAATTTAACCTTAATCCTGAGTACAAGGAGACTATATGTAAGATTCATTTACATTTAAGAGCAAACAAGTGCATGATCGATGTAAAAGATGGAAACAATGGAAATAAAGGCTCACAACTTAGACTACTTTTGCAGTGATACGTAAAATGTTAACAAAGGCATAGGATTCAATCTTCTTATTTGAATATTCCAATCACATAAAAGGTGTAGAAACACATACAGTTATGTAAACCTTCCAACTCAATAAAATGAGACAAAAGCAAATGGCATTCCTAATCACAGCTCTTGAAAATCTATAGTCTAGACTACTTTTGCAAATGACACAGATAATATCAACAAAGGCATAGGCTTCAATCTTCTTATTTGAATCTTCTAGTCATAAAAAGGTGAAGAAACACATACAGTTATATAAACCTTTCAACTTAAGAAAATGAGACAAAAACAAATGATATTACTTAGCCACAGCTCCATAAAATCTACACTTGTTACAATAATTCTCTCTCAAAAATTCTCTCTGATAATGGATCCTTCTCCCTCAGATGATCTCTACACCCTTATTTATAACCTTGAATTAACTTCAAATTGTCTTTTTATTCTCAATCTAATGGTCCAAATCAAATCTTCCATAAATTAATGTGTCTAACAAAAGATATCTTATAGATTCTGGAATGCTTCATCTTCTGGCAGTTTATTGGCTGAAACAGATTGCAAGACGCTCCCTTCTCTTGAATGCTAGGTGACACTTAGCCAATTTCCTCTTATTACTTTAGCAAACACTAGAGGATGACACTTGTCATGTTTATTATCACCTATTGAAGACACGTGGCACTTTCTACATAACTTATACTCTTTTATGTCTTTGCCCAGCCATGTTCCACCTTTGACACTTATCGCTATCCACTTCCTCAAAACTTCAACAACTTAAAAGAAAACAAGATTCATAGAATTTCTTACCTGAGAAACTTTGAAAAGGAGCATAGGATAGGTGGAATTCTCTACTTTCTTCAACTTAGGACACGTGGCAATCTCTGCTGCTCTTTAGCTATATTGTGGAAACATTTGGGACACATGTTAGGTTCCTATGGATGGTGACACTTGGTAGCTTCTGTAGACTTTTAGAAATAAAACCTAGGACCCACCATAGTCTTTATTCAATAATGAAACATGAAGATATTTTAGATGGTGACACATGGTGGCCTCCACTACTTTTGGGAAGATACGTGGCATCTTTCACTGCTTCTGGAAATGGAGTAGAAAGGGCTCGATAGATGACACTTGGTAGCCTCCACTTGAATGGTTTGGTAGCATTTTACTACCTTCCAAAAGGGCACCTAACCCTTTGGTTTTTTGGGATGCTCCTTTGAACTTCTTGATTGTACTAAGCCATTGAACTAATTGATTGAACCAAAAATGGTTCAACACTGCATGCTGTCTACACATGAACTGAGGCATTGAACTAAAAATATTGAACCAAGGCTTTAAACCAAAAATTGAACCAAGACATTAAACCAAACATATTTTAGATGATGACACATGGTGACTTCTACTCTCTTTAGCTGCGATACGTTGTAGCTTCTATCACTTTTAGAAAAGCAACACTGAGACCTTCTACTATTGCCACTTGGCACTTTCTACCTGATCTTGATACTTATCTTTTTGAAACCTTTCACTGCTAAGAGATAAAATGTGGGTGCTGATATGTAACCATAGATGCTAACACTTGGCACATTTTGCTGAGCCACTATGATACATGTGGCACATTCTGACTAGCTCATAGAAAGTATGAAAGGTGCCTCAGATGATGTCACTTGGCATTTCTACTTGAGAAAGGATTCCTTAGTTGAAAACACTTGTTGACTTCCACTTGATTTCAACACTTAGGAAAAAATGAATCAAAAGGAAAATAGAGCCCGTGCTTTGTATCATAATTTCACCATCTCAAACCAATGAATGTGAGGATAAAATTTGGTAGCATGCATCTAAAAAAATAAGATGAAATGTAGAGTAATTTATAACTCTATAGCTATTGGTGACCCCAAGGACTTTTTAGCCTACTCAAAAAGAAACCACAACTCTTGGTAGATCAAAATTTTAAAATCATAGCTTCAGTAATGCTATCTAGTAGGTAGACCACTCTTCATCAGATAACCCTTGCTTACTCTACAATTCATTGAAGGCTAAATCAAGGTTAATAATATCCTTGTGTGAAAAATGTTGCAAAATTTGAACCATAGCCTTCAATTTGAATTCAATTTGGGAAACAAGAACCAAGACAACTTCTACTTCAGGGACTAATGAATCATCCCTTAGATTATGGAAAACTATTTGATCTTTCTATTTGGCCAACAATAAAGGTTCAATTTCTTCTACCATTAGCACAGTGTTGTCATCAGGGAATGGAAAAGGAAAACCTAGTTACACTAGATCTTCTACATACTATTTCATTTCATTGATTCCTTCCTTCATGACATCTAGAAGCTCCTTGCAACTATTGGTTGTGGAATTGCAACTGAGAACTTCATTTACTCGCTTGGCAGTGACCATTCTATCATTGATTCCTTCTACTAATAGTGTTGCATCCATTGCATCATACAACTTTTGTAGCAACATTTTTGAGTCCATTACTCTCTCAGAGATTATAGCCAGAGTATTTGCAATTGAACTCTCCACCTTTTTGCATAATTTTTGTGCATTTAGTAGGAAGGTGAGAGATGGCCTCAGATGAAAAATCTCTAAAGAGATTCTCTTCCATATGGATTTGTATAGCTCTTTTACCAGACTTAACACTCCAATACTCTTTGGCCTATTGGCCAGCTCTAGTGTCAATTGTGCTACTCTCTATTGCTCTAAGTGAAATTGGGCTTGTATGGCCACAGTACTATTCTATTCACTTAGCAGCTTTTGCTATAATTGGGTAACCTATGACAGGTGTTCATCACATTTTTCTTGCAACATTGCTTTTTCACACCTAAGGTTCGTCACTACATCCTTTAATTGTGTGAACCCTGCCTTCAAAGAATCATTTTGGGCTTGAACTACTTGGTGAGTCTAAAGAGAAATAGTATTTTGCAACTATTTATTCAGATTCTTTATTTCATTGTTTTTATTATTGATCTTTGAGGTTAAACTATTATAGTTTGCCTTTTCCTTGGCTAGCTCAGCTTCCATCTTCTATAGCCTTCTTGATATCTTCAAATAATCTTTAGTAACTACAAAAGTGGATTCATTTAGTAGCTTAACTTTGTCCTGTGACTTGAAGAGGGACATGTCAATGGCCATTGCATTCATCATATAATCTTCTAGCTACATCTGCTCCATTGGCTTTATTACATTTGGTGACAAATGGATCACTATCAACTACTGCTAGATGGGGTCAAATTGTGACCACAAATGGGGTGTAGCAAAAGATTTATTCTCCTTAATCTTCTTTTTCTCTCTTTGGGCTTCCCTCACCTTCTTAGCAGCATCTGCTTGGGTCTGGAAGGTGGAAGGAGAGGCAATGTGCCCACCTATAAAAGGATGTCCTTGTGGAAGACTATATTGAATAGCCAATTGTTGGATATGGGCAATCTAAGGGAAAGGTTTCTTAGGAATAGAAGGTGAGAAATGAGGTAATGTTAAGGCTTGAGGTGGCACTGATGGGGTAAAATGAGAAATGGGAATGGTAAAAGTGACAGGGGATGTCATCTAGCTAGATGAAGTCATCATGCCAATAGGAGAAAAAATAGACTGAGAAGGAGAGGGAGGAATAATGCTTACTTGAGGCACAATTACAATACCTTATAATTGGCACTATGTGGTGTCCATCTCCTCTTCTGAAGAAAATTGAAACTACACCTTCTTTCTTTTCTTAGGTGTCTCTTCTTTTGGCTGCATTTTTGCTCCTTTCAATGAGGCTTGTGGGGAACTAGGAATATCTATAATTGAGACTAATGGGGAAGCTTGTGATGATGAAGGCACCATACTTTTCTACATTTCTATGGTGCTAAGGGATGGAGGCCAAAATGATATAGCTGTTGCAGCTATAATTTGCTCTAAGGCTTGTGACTCTTAGCTTAACCCTACCCTAGCTTCTTGCTCTTCACCTGGTGTCAGCAAATTACCTGTCTCTAGGCTAGATATAGGGGAGAGGTGACACTCATCCCCTAGTTCTTCCCATCTTTCATCTGTATCTACATTTCTAAAAGAATGGGTTATTTGATAAATTTCCTACCTATACTTCCAATAGGCCTCTATCTTCTCAGTATCCCAATATTTATTCTTTAATGCTCTCATTAAGCCAAAAGTCATTCTGACTTTAGGATCATACTCTCTCTGCTTAACATACAATGTCTCCCATGGTCTATTCTGTGGAAATGGCAAGTCTATTAATTCAACATAAAATCTAGGATTGTCTTCCCTAAGATTTTTCCTAGTTTCCTAAAAAGGGTAACCCTCATGTGCAATTCTGATTGTGACTCTATTATTTCATATCTAGGAGGCTATGAAATAGTTTAGGTCATAAACCCATTTGTCCTCTATTAGAAGGAAACCCAAAAAGGCTAGCTTTCTAAGCAATACAACTTTAGCATCTCTGGTTTCCAAAACCATGTCATTTGTCATCCATGGTAGATTATACATTTTCCTTTTCCTCTTCCCCAAGCCAAATTCATTGTCAATTATGGATACCTACCTGGTGACCTCTAGGAATGTTAACCTAAGAGTCAAGATCTTAGGTAGCAATATTGGTTCCCTACAAAAACCATGGACTCTTATAATGATATGGTGGGGTCCAAAATAGAAATCACAAGGAATTGGACAAATAGATAGAAGATTTGAAATACTAGGGAATAATCTATTCATAATTGGTTCGAGACTGAGATGGCAAAAAGCAGGAGTGACAAATAATTCCTAGAACTCATATGGGTCACTAGTCTTTGACAAAATGTGTGTCCATACAGACATAGGAATGGTCCTTTGGAGATCAAAATTTAGGTCATACATATTAAGATACATATGTTGGGCAAAGAGTTTAGAGTTCTAAAATAGCATGAGGTGGAATAAATAGGAAGAATACTTGAACACTCCTTCTGATTTGAAATGAGCCAATTATTCTACCATAGAGAAAGCAATTTGTTCAAAAAAGTTGAGCCTATACTCTTGGGTTTTGTCAATAGTCTTCAGCCTAAAAAGGATAGCCATTTATTCTATATACGCTGCCATATCATCTTTCATGCCAAAGATGAGAGCCATCATAGACAATTCATCTTGGCTAGCCTGTGTGAATTGAGCTCTTGGTATAGGGAGTGTGGGTACCGTAGTATCATCATCACCCATTTGTAACTCTGATCTCAAGAACCTTATCTGAGTGTTGATATTTGCCCATGTTCTTTTCATCTTAGCAATAGTGGGAACTATAGCTATACTATCATGATATAGGGCTAACATATCCCTAATAGCTTGAAGTGTAATTTTCACTAAGAATGGGCCCCATTGAATGGTGCTTAAAGGTGCATGGAGCAAGTCTGCACATAATTTGACTAAGTTAGGGCATGAATGCACAACTAGGACAATGAACTGAGCTAGTTGTGAGGTCCATATCCTCATGGTGAATGTTTCAAACTATCCTACACTAGCTCTCTAAAGACACCTTTGATGTGCCCCTTCTCTAAGATTTTTGCTATTGGCTCTCTAAAGAATTGGATCCATGATGCCATCTGCATAATCCTTTATTTTTGTTGAATCACTTACTGGGCCAGCTTAAGGAAACTTGGTCCTTAGATAGTTCTTCAATGGTTGCGTAGGAGCTGAAGCATATGATTTACTTGCAAGAAACTTATCAAGGGATTCATACATCCTAGCTCCTTATTGTGAAGATTGTGCTCCCTCCATCTTTGTATCTTCTCTATGGTAACTTGTATGAACTTTTACAAAAAAGAGATGCTTTCGCTAAAGCAATTTACTAAGCACAAAAAATGAAAGTAGTAAGATATTTTTGTGTAGATGCAAGAATGTTTGAGAACTTGTAAACTTTAACTCTTGATAGGAGCTATTTATTGACCTATCAAGTCTCAAAATGGCATTAAACTCATATAAGTATAGCAGATCATACTCAATCTTTATGGAATAGTGAAATAGACATGTTATGCAAGTGGCAGTGCAAGGTACCTTAGGGATTTCCAAAGTTTTGGGAGACATTCAATGTATTAGAGAAATTTTTTGAAAATATTGAAAATTCTGAGCTGTCAACTTCATGTTCAAAGAACACTTATTTAAAAGAAAATCAGGAAAACAACAAAATGAGAAAACAAAGTAGGAAAACAAAGCAAGATAGAAAGGGGAAACTACCTAACTAAATTAATGAAAACATCTTTTATCTCCCTCCTGGATCAAAAGAAGAATTTCTAAATTCTCTTTCACAACAAGTCAGCTTATGTTGCCATACAAGTGATCGAATTGGGTATGGTTTTGGTGAATTGCCCTTGGTGTATGCCTTATTTATTTCCATGTCTTCAAGTGAGTCTGGTTCAAACATGCTTCTAACATATATAGAGTCTTTTTGTTCTTGGAAGCTCATCAAATATTTGCTCTTAATATTGGCATGTCTTATCAAGAAATCAATTAATGAATTAATTCCTTCTACTTCAAACTCTGGTTCTACTGCATGATCATCCTCCTTAATAACTTCAAAATTACCAATATCTTGAAAGGATAATTCTGAAGGTTTACAATAATTTTTCACGTGTAATTGAGGCTCAATGTTATTCTACTTATCTGTAACTAGTTCACATCTATCTTGAAAAATGGTATAACCAAACTCAATGATTTCAAACAAATCATTTAAATCATGGTCCAAGAATTGTCCATGCTCCTCCTCATCATCTTGCAAAGTAAGAAGAAAGTCAGAGATTATTTCTTCTTCACCAGGTGTCAAAATATATGCTTGTGATTTCTCACTAGGAATCTGGAATTCATAAGAGACCCAAGGATTGATAGAAGAGGTATCTTTTGACTTTTCTTCCTTTAGAACATTTGGAATTATATGATCTTCATCAAGTATAATGTAAGTGCCCAGAGCAATGGAGTCATAATTTCCATATGGGTCACTTTGCATCATAGCTAATAAATGATCATTTTCTTCTTCTTGATTATACCCAGTCCATTCACCTAACTCTTTGACAAGGACCCTCTCTTCTTTATTCATCATAGCATGGGATACCTCTAACTTTATAGTTGGATCATTAGTGATGTGATCCTTATATAATGGCTCAGACAATACCTTCATCTTTGAGCCATATTTGGTTCTTAAGATGAGATGAGACCAATCAAGGGACATATGTCCTCCTATTTTGGCTGTAAAGTCTCTTGATAAACATAAGCCAAAAATAGGAGGTATATCTATCATTACTACATCTTGATTTACAATTATATTAGGACAAACATATAATTGTAATTGGAGATGTTTAATTCTCCCTATAGTTTGTATTGCTTTACCATCTAGCTGTATGACTCCTTTAGTGAGTGGTTCATACTTAATTTCTAAAGCATCAGCTATATGCTTGGGCATTACTATGGTACTAGCCCTTGAATCAATCATTACATTATGCAATAGTTTCTTGCCAACTATTAAAGTAAAATAGAAGGGATCCAGTTTGGATTTGCTTACCTCTGCTGTATTATTCACTAGGGCTATTGTCTATATACAGACTGTATCTTTGAGCTTTTATTTTCTAGCAGGTCCTTCTTTGGTAACAGTGCCTTTGGGCACTACTTGGCATTGCAAAGATTCTTGTAGTAGTGTCTTATGTTCAGTAATAGCCAATATATCCTATATTGATACTTGTGCTGGAGTCTTCTTCAATTGATCCACCACATTTATTTGTCTTAGAGTCTAAGATTTTTGAAAATAGGGGTATCTTATGGTTTCCTAAATTTGGGTAGGAGTCCCTTGATTTTGCATCGATTGAGGCACTTCTTATCTAACAATAGTATTTATTTATCCTTGAAATGGAGGATTCTCCATGACTTGACTATTTGCAATCTCAGGCTATTCCACCATCCTTCTCTTTGATCTGGTGTAATAATTAGATTGCACCAATAGTTTTTTGGAGGTAGATGCTTCATTCAAGAAAATTGATTCTTCATCTTCAACCCATGAGAACAAAGCATGTTCTAGGGCTATTTCTTCCTCTTGTTACATGGACATACCTTGCATCTAAGCCATTAGGACTAAATTTTGCATACCAAGAGACTGGTAGGCTTGATTGTAACTAGAGCTTACAAACTGACCATCCATTCTTCTTTGCTCTACCACCTTTTGTTGTAGATTACCCATAGGACAATCTCTAGGTGCATGAGCATTGTTATAAGGAAAACACCAGGCATTATTGTTATCTACATAGTTATTTTGCCCTGGAACCATCTCCCTATTTGAATTAGGAGGAATAGTCTGTGAGGGTGTGGGGACTACAAATAATTGGTTTGCTATTTGATGGTTAGTTTGTCTTGGAAGACCCTAATATTGGTTTGACTGAGATGAAAATTTCTTTCCTTGATAGCCTTGATATGGAGGCCTAGGAAAAGTATTCTGCTATCTTTTTAGATTGATTAATTCATTAGAAAATGTCCTTAGGATATTTTTGATATCATCCAGCTTAGATGACTGAGTGGGGACAATTTCTTTAGCAGATGGTTGAGGTTAAGTGTACATAAACATAGGTGGGCTTACAGATTTAGGAACTTCTTGAGGTAATGGCAAGGAAATTTTTGGGAACATTAGCATGGGAAGCCTTGGAGGTAACTTTCTAGCATCTATAAAATTGTTCTCAGCTCTGACCACATATTCATAAGCCTCTGGAAAAGTGCATCTTCCAAGTGACTAAATCATAATAGATATATCTGAATTCAAAGTCTTAAGATAAACCACTATGGCCATACCTGGTAATTGTCTAGCTGTAATAGGGATTCTATCCCAAGTCTTTTGAAATCTAGAATTGAAGTCAGTCATGGCTTCTTGTGGCCCCCTTCGAATGGTAATTAGCTGCTATAACAAAGAAGACTTATCATCCTTCTCTGCAAATCTCTCAAAGAAAAGATCTCTGAGTTGATCCCTAAAAATGTTAACAAAGTCATAGGGTTCAATCTTCTTATTTGAATTTTCCAATCACATAAGAGGTGCAGAAACACATACAGTTATGTAAACCTTCCAACTCAAGAAAATGAGACAAAAGCAAATGACATTCCTAATCACAGCTCTAGAAAATCTACAATCTAGACTACTTTTGCAAATGACACAGATAATATCAACAAAGACATAGGGTTCAATCTTCTTATTTGAATCTTCCAGTCATTCAAAAGGCATAGAAACATGTATAGTTATATAAACCTTTCAACTCAAGAAAATGAGACAAAAGCAAATGATATTACTTAGCCATAGCTCTATAAAATCTACACTTGTTACAATAATTATCTCTCAAAAATTCTCTCTGATAATGGATCCTTCTCCCTTAGATGATATCTACACCCTTATTTATGACCTCAGATCCACTCTAGATTGTCTATTTGTTCTCAATCTAATGGCCCAAATCAAATATTCCCTAATTAAATGTGTCTAATAGAAGATATCTTATAGATTCTAGAATGCTTCATCTTCTGGCAGTTCATTGGCTGAAACAGATTGCAAGACACTCCCTTCTCTTGAATGTTAGTTGATACTTAGCCAATTTCCTCTTATTACTTTAGAAAACATCAAAGGATGACACTTGTCATGTTTTTTAGCACCTATTGAAGACATGCAACACTTTTCACATAACTTATACTCTTTTGTGTCTTTGGCCAGCCATGTTCCACCTTTGACACTTGTCGCTATGCGCTTCCTCAAAACTTCAATAGCTTAAAAGAAAAAAAGATTCATAGCATTTCTTACCTGAGCAACTTTGAAAAGGAGCATAGGATAGGTTTTAATCTCTACTTGCTTCAACTTAGGACATGTGGCAATCTCCACTACTCTTTAGCTATACTATGGAAATGTTTGAGACACATGTTAGGTTCTTATGGATGGTGACACTTGGCAGCTTCCACAGACTTTGAGAAATAAAACCCAAGACCCACCATAGTCTTTATTCAATGATGAAACATGAATAAGATATTTTAGATGGTGACATGTGGTGGCTTCCATTAATTTTAGGAAGATACATGGCATCTTTCGCTACTTCTGGGAATGGAGTAGAAAGGGCTTGGTAGATGACACTTGGCAGCCTCCACTTGAATGGTTTGGTTTCACCTTACTACCTTCCAAAAGGGCACTTGACCCTTTGGTTTTTTGGGATGCTCCTTTGAACTACCTAATTGTACTAAGCTATTAAACTGACTGATTGAACCAAAAATGGTTCAATGGTTCAACACTGTGCACCGTCTACACATGAACTGAGGCATTGAACCAAAAAAATTAAACCAAGGCTTTGAACCAAAAATTGAACTAAGGCATTAAACTGAACATATTTCAGATGCTGACATGTGGTGACTTCCACTCTCTTCAGTTGGGATATGTGATAGCTTCCATCACTTTTAGAAAAGCAACACTAAGACCTGTTATTGCCACTTGACACTTTTTGCCTGATCTCGATACTTAGCTTTTTGAAACCTTCCACTGCTAAGAGATAAAATGTGGGTGTTGATATGTAACTGTGGATGTTGACACTTGGCACATTCTACTGAGCTGCTATGATACATGTGGCACATTTTGACTAACTCATAGAAAGTATGAAAGGTGCCTCAGATGACATCACTTGGCATTTCTTCTTGAGAAAGGATGCCTCGATTGATGACACTTGTTGACATCCGCTTGATTTCAACACTTAGGCAAAAATGAATCAAAAGGAAAATAGATCCCATGAGCTATATCATGAATTCACCATCTTAGACCAATGAATGTGAGGACAAAATTTGCTAGCGCACAGCTAAAAAAATAGAATGAAATGTAGAGTAATTTATAACTCTACATGACACATCACCCATATCTATTATTGTGTGAGAATGATGATAAAGGATTATCTATCCACTTAATTATGGTACAATTAGATACATGATGTGACCATATAGGTACAACTCTTAAAATTAGAGTAGATATATATTTATTTATTGTAAGGGAAGCCCCTTCCATAATAGTTGTTATTGCTACCTCCAGCTGTGTCATGTAGAACCATTGCCAATCTCTCCCCCTCTTGGCCGCGAATGCCAAGATAATTTTTCCATCAAGTATCCTCACCCACTTCATAGATATAGGGAGAATCTACACCTTCCCAATTAACCCTATCCAATCTATATAGATATATAACCACCCCCACCCCCATCCGCTTGCACCCCTATATATAGCCTAATCTCTCTAGCTGGTGAGATCTATAAATGACCCCTGAGGCAATATAGTAGTTGGCACCTCTAGTCCATCAATTGGGGGCTGAGAGTAAGATCATATGTAGCTATGGTTGTGGAGAGCTACCATCATGATGAATAGATGATACCTGACCTAACCTAATTAGAATACATCTTGATTGGCATCTCCATCATGAAGACTCCTCATGGAATACATCTCAATCAAAATACTCTATAATTAGATTAGCTATATCCCTATAAGTTGATAGTCATCCCATGATCAGAATAGAGAAGTGAGAAGAAATATACTCTATATAGCCATGACTGAGTGGTTTAAGTGGCCCTGAGAGGAACTTTAGATAACTATTTGTGGTTGAATGGTTAGGTGACTAAGAGTTAGCAACCCAGTTGAGTTAAACGTAGCCTAGCCATAGAAGTCAGATAGTTATATAAATAGTCACTCCACTATGGGGGGAAATAGGTGGGTGAGGTTGGTATGTTATGAATCGGGTTAGGCATCTCACATGAACCAATTAGCTGGTAGCGTATGGTGAACTAGTAGTGGTTCACATGCTATGATCAACATGTTGCTGGTGTGAATTGATCAACTAAGAAGCTGACGTGGATGACCCTTACCACCCTTGCCTTGAAAGAAGAAAAGGTCAATGCCCCCATACCATAGATAGATCTATAGGGTGGGGGGGTGGTGGGGGAGAGGGCCCCTAGACATAGTTGGGCAACCTCACGTTGGACTCTCTATATTCCCCCTCCATATAGAGTAGAGATAGGGGATAGAAGAGAATCCCATATAACCTATCTATCTAGGGGCCAATTAAACTCTATATTGTGGGGATTGGATATTAGGGGTAAGACACTCAACCTCTATTCTAATCAAGACCCTTAACCCCATATCCATTAAAGAGTCACCCCAGCCATATGAGATGCCCCCTATGCCCTAGTTATAGATATTGCCCTAGATATCTATATATAGATGGGGCCCCCTATCTATATATGGGAAATCCCCCATATATATAGAGAGGGGGCTATCAACCCCTATATATATATAACTCTCTAGTGAGTGTAGACTCTAGAGAGTTAACCCTATATATAGAGTCTAAAGGGCCCATCTCATCCTCTCATCTATATGGGGGGGTTCAGGGTAGATATATGTCAAGGGAGACTCTCAATAATCTAATCAAAACTCAATTTAAATCACTTTTATATTTTATTAAATGGGATGATTGATTTGAAAATTGGAAAGAAACATGCAGAGAGGTTGCCTAGAGTGCTGGGCTATTTTGAATCATATAATGACAAGCTCAATGCTATGGTTCCAAGTTGGAAAGCGTCCCTCAGTAATAGGAGGATTGACTAATAGTCAACTTACCCATGGTGCCTCCATATATATGGCCCCTAGATCATGCCACCTCTAATATTTTGATGTTACTAAATACATTCACTTTTTCTATCCTTTGAAGTAAGCTTCTATTGATCTTCCTAGTCACACCCACACTGATCTCACTATTCACACCCCCATTGATCTCATGCATTGAGATTCACTTCTATTCCTAGATTAATCACTCTCTTACTGTGGTACCTCCATCGAATCTTGATTCTCATCAGATATGATATCTCACCACCCCAAAGAAGATGGAAGGTGGCATGCACATTTTTGGAAGTTCAAAGTATATAGAGTGTTGGTTGGGTTGTTTATTCATCACTAGTAGGCTCCTTTTGAGTGCCAGATCGATTAGTGTATATATATCATGGGCTAGCAATGGCAAGGTGTGTCCATCCAGAACAAACTTTTAAAGATGCTAAAGTGATGAAGCTTGGAGAATGCATTAGGTATCATCTATTTCCTACTGCTACCCTAGAGTTCTATTTGGGGAGAGAGACCTAGAGTTATATCTAGGGAGAGAGCCTGGGGGAAAGATGATGACCATCAGCGTTATACATATATGGGATGAACTAGGGGAGGCATTCAAATTGGATCTTTCTCACCCCAAATAACTAGTCATTCATTTTAGTATGGTTCCACAACATCCCTTCACCTTTAAACAACTAGCAAGTACTCTCGATTCAAAGGGTATTTAGGATTAAATTCAACAAAAAATTCTACATCTTCATCACCATATGGCACATATGGAAAGCATCACTGGATACATAGAGACAAGTTTAGTGAAGGACCTGAAGTGGGCTTGATCTCACCAACCTGAAGTGGGTGAACTAACACCAATCAACTACTTAATCTCCCCTATAGATAGATCTAATCCCCACCCATATATATTAACTATAGAGAATCAATCCCCATTAAACTCAAATCTACTCAACTCCCCTCCCATATATATCTATATAGAGGGGCTATCTATGGGGGGAGTGGGAGTGCCAACTATCTACTGGTCCAATTCAAAACTATGGGGGGTGGATCTATATATAGGGCCCGAGTTCTATATATATATATATATATAGGCTAGATGGACATGGCTGATTGCCTACTATTGGTTGGCTCAATAGATGAGGAGCCATATAATCTAAATCTAGTAGAGCCCTCAGCTTCTCAACTCTATCTAGGGTAGGGCCTACCACCCCAAATAAGATATATATATAGGGTAATGGACCTCAACCCTCTCTATATATAGATGAGATATGGCTATATAAATGAGATATGGGTAGTTGGCCAGTTCTATTCTATATATTCCACCCCATATAGAGTTAATAAAGGATTCCCCCCATGATGTGATGAAGCATGAAAAGACAAGATGGTGAGTAGAGGGGCCACTCAAATAGGTGAGACTTAGAGATAACTCAAACTTAACTACAATAGTGTTGTAATGTTGTTAGCACTCACTTTCCCTTCTCTACAGTTGACCTACTCTCTACTGATTATGACTACAAAGGTTAGTTGGTCTACACTCACTCGATTGATAGACTATCACCCATTGACCAAGAACTATCAAAACTAGAGTAGGTAGGTGCATACTAATGTCCCCATTGATTGATGAAGTGGGGATGCTCTCTTCATTGTCTATGAAACATATAACATGAATGACCAATAGGTAGTAGTTGGTCTCAACTACAATACTACTCTACTTAACATATGACCAACCAGATGGCACTAGTAGTTAGTCTTAACCCCATAGATCAATGCCATCTATTCTAAACTCTATTATACTCCAACTCTCTTGCACCCCAACTCTCTTGCATCCCAACTCTCCCAGTGAGATAGAGAATCTATAAATCTCTCTATTTCACTCTAGATATAGCCCTCCCCCACCCCCTATATAGACTCTATATGGGATTATCTATACCCTATCTCTCCTTGAAGTAGGTAAATTAGACCCAATTTGGTCTATAGATATATTATTCCATGAGTACCACTTATCCTCTAGTTTAATTGAAGCTTCATTGGGTTAACTACAACACAACATTAATGGTATATCAAACTTCATGAGATATAAATCATCCATCTATTATATACGTGATACGATGGGAGATCAACACTCAACTCAATATATATGGTATACCTATATATCTATCAAATGATAGTTTGATGGCATCAATACATTATTAGGTCCTCCCCTAGATATATGGCTTGTACCCCTGTCAAAGTAATGAAACCCCTTGGGTATCTTGGTGTGGTAACTCTATAGATCTATATCTATCTTGGTGTGGTCACTCTAGAGTCTAGTTGGTCATTTAGTTGATTGTTAGCAATATTCTCTATTATTTTTATGGTATGGCCCCCTTCAAAGCAATGAAACCACCCTAGGTGTCATTTAGTCTATCATTAGTCAAAGTAAGATCTATATCTATTGTGGTCACTCTAGAGTCTAGTTGGAGTCTGTCTAAAGACACTCACTATAATGGTAAGAATGGTGTGACAACTTTATAGTCAGATTCTATCTATCTATCTTGGTCACTCTCGAGTCTAGTTAGAGTCTATCTATCTTGGTGTGGTCATAAGAGATGGTATAGATCTATATCTATCTTAGAACTCTATAGATCTATATCTATCTTGGTGTGGTAAGCAATATTCTCCCCCCTCAAATAGAATAGTAAGAGACACTCATTGTAATGGCAAGATAAAAACAATATGGGTATGGCCCCCTAACTAAACTAGGGGAGACCCTTCTGAACATAACATCCAATCTATAAATGAAACTAGACTTTATACTATGCTAATTAAACTCTATAGACTCCCCCTTGACCCCTTTCTATATATATGGGGTATATAGGTAGATCTCTTAAGAGATATAGAGAGGGGGCCTCCCCCTCCAGATCTTAATATAGTTTAGGGGGAGTGCCACCTCTGCCTCTATATAGATAGGGATAGGGCCCCATAGAGAAATCCCATATAGATTCTATATAGGGGGTGGGGGTGGGGATCAGATCTACCTAGATAGGGGAGCATAAATGCCCTGGCCAAACCCCTATCTAATCCCTCATCATGGTGACCCCTAGTTAGATATAGATAGGGTGATTGGCTAGATATCCAGATAGATAAGATATATAGGGAGGGGGGAGGCCACTGTATAGAGTTTTCTTGGCTACCCCAACCATATAAACCTAAGTTGAGTTCAATGGGCTCTATCTATTCAGGGGACAAATTTTATATATATATATATATATATGTGTGTGTGTGTGTGTGTATTTATATATATATGTGTGTGTGTGTATGTATATAGATAGGGTGATTGGCTAGATATCTAGATAGATAAGATATATAGGGAGGGGGGAGGCCACTGTATAGAGTTTTCTTGGCTACCCCAACCATATAAACCTAAGTTGAGTTCAATGGGCTCTATCTATTCGGGGGACAAATTTTATATTTATGTATTTATATATATATATGTATATATGTGTGTGTGTATGTATATAGATGGAGTAGTGAATAGAGCGTAACCCCCCATCTATATATCTCACAATGAATACTTATCTTGTATATCCCCTATATATAAATTAGATATGCCCCCCCTCTTTATATAGGGTCTATCTGCTTATCTTGATATATATATATATAGATATGGGCCCCCCTCTCTATAGAATATAGGGTCTATTGAGACCCCATCTATATATATATATATATATATATCTCATAGTGAATACCCATATATATACATATACATATATATATATATATATATATATATATATATATATGTATGTATATGTATATATATATATATACATATATATTATACACACACACACACACACACACACACACACACACACACAGATATACATATATATATAGACACACACACACATACATACATACATACATACATACATACATATATATATATATATATATATATATATATATATAGTAGCAAATATTGGGGTGAGGTGCTCTATAGTCTAGTCTATTGTCCATCAACATCTATGCCTCCATCTTGGGTATAGTCAGTGAAGGGCATAGCTCTCTATTCTATTCTATTTATTTATCCCATATATATATATAATATATATATATATATATATATGTATATATATATATATATATATATAAACACACACACACACACACACATATAGTTAACCCTATATATATATATGGGAGTTGGTTATAGTTTAGAGGGGGAGGGGAGGGGTTCCCTGATACATAGTTATTGATTTGAATAGAGTGGAGTAGTTGAGATGATTCTCGAGTGGGATTGATTATTTGTTGATCTGATCAAATCTGATCTATATATATGGCTGCCGGTGAGTACCATCTGAGTGCATTTGAGTATTCTCCATTCATCTCCACTTGTTATCTTGGTATTAAGGACTTTATCTTTATCTAAAGAGTTAGTTAGGGGGGCCTATCTATATATGGCATGGGGGTGTTGTGGGAGACAAAGTTATTTAGACTGATAAACATGAATAGAGTAGAATCTTTACCAGTACCGAATGGATGGCTACCCTCCAGGGGAGGGGGATGGATGGATGGGCCATATATCATTATCTATATGGTGGGGGGGGGGGGTTGGGCATCAGTAATATCATGTATATAATGGATGCCACATATTATTTGTCTATCAAAGATCCTCATTCTCCCCTATAGATCTCTATGGTGAGGGGTGAGTAGAGCATAGTGAACCACTCACTTTTTGCTTATAGAAAGTGAGGCCCCCCCTCTATTCTATATGGGATATGGGGCACCCTATAGATTTATATGACCCTATTTGTATGGGGGAGAGGGCTGATGGGGGGCACTCACCCCCATATATCTAGTATATCTAATCTATATAGCCCCCCCAAGATAGAGTTTCTTTGGCCCTATATAAATCTAATCTAACCCAGATAGATAGGGCTTGCGGGGGAGGCTCTATATAGATTCTAGTAGATCTAATCTATATAGGACCCCCCTCCAAGATAGAGTTTCTTTGGCCCTATATAGATTTGATATAACCTAGATATATAGGGCTTGGGGGGGCTCTCTACTCTATAGAGTCCCATATAGAGAGATAATTTTAGTTTATATAGAGGGGCCCTCTATATAAACTAAACTCTATGGGATAGATATAGTTATTATTATTATAGAGGGGGGGAGTGGGACCTTGAACTATCTATCTGGTGAGGGTTGGGCACCTTATATATCTATATGCCCCTATCTATATGGGGGAGAAGGGTGAGCGTAGTCTAGTTTAATTGACCAACTATATCTAGGGGGCATCCCCCAATATCTCTTAGTTGATCTAAATTGAATCCATCTATGATGGACCATACTAGATTTAGCTAGGCTCACTCTAGAGTTTAAGGCCCTCCCATTGGCACTCTATATCTTTCTTATCTATAGGGCCACTAGGTAGATAGTTCAGGGCCGCTAGCCAAATCTCTATACTCTATGCCAGATAGAATTACATGGCCTTCCTAAGAGTACACTGAATAGGTATATAGGGTGAAGATTCTGATCAAATAACATAGTATAATCAGCTAGATATATGTATAGGGCCCTCCCATGAGCCTATCTCTGAGGGCCCCCTCCACCTATCTCTTTGTTTATGAGGGAGGGGAGGATGGGATGCCAGATCCTAGATAAAGATGAGATAGGTTATCAAGCCTAAATAGAGATAAGTGGGGTTAAGTGCCTTGGGTGTCCCCAATGCCCTATTTGAATCTCATCAAGGTCCATACAGCCATCCCATCAACTTGATATGATCTGATCCAATGCCATCCCATCAACTTGATTTGATCTAATGCCATCCCATCAACTTGATCTAATCCAGGGATGATCCCAATCCAATCATTGACCATAAATAGGTGGATTGGGGTCAAGGAGGTTGGGGAATAGATCTAGTTTCCCCCCTCTCTCATTTATCTATGGGGTGACACTATAGATATAGTTAATAGATATTGAGCCCATTAAACTCAACTTAGATGACCTGGGGCCCAAGGGCCTAGCCCCATTAAACTCAACTCAACTTATATGATATTGCCTGGGGGCCCCATTAAACTCAACTCTATATGGCTATATATGGGGGGTCCCCTCCTCTATCTCTATCTATCATAGTAAATATAAACCACCCATAGACATAGTTAATAGATACCATGCCCCCACTCTATCTCATAGAAAAAATATCTAGCCCCTCTCCCATCTCCCCTCTCCCTTCTCTATATATAGGAAACTAACTCCCATCTATATATAGAGGCACTTTATATGGTTAGGGGTGCCTTCCCCCCAAGCCGTATCTATCTGGGGCCCCCTCCCTAGATATCTTATCTTGAGCATAGTGAATAGGATAAACTCTTGAGCATAGCCCCCACTCTCTATAGATGGCTATTTAAGGATAGATTCTTGAGCGTAGCAAATATTATCTTGAGCATATCGAATAATATAGACTTTTATCTTGAGCAAAGTGAATATTATGGACTCTTATATTATCTATAGGGTGGACCTCTATATAAAGTAAAATAAACTAAACTCTATGTGGGAGTTCCCTCTATATATTAGTTTCTTTAGGACCCTCTATATATAGATGTGATTTTAGAGTTTAGATATAGGGGGCCAAAAAAACTAGACCCCCCCATCCCATCTATATAGAGAGGGAGAGGGAGTTGGGGGCCAAAAAAACTAGATCTTTGGGGGAGGGCCACCCCCAACCATATAAAGTGATTGAGTTAATTTAAATATAGAGAGGCTCCCCTCCCCATATATATAGAAAGGTTAAAAAAGTCCATGTATTTGGGCTCCCCATATCTAGAGAGAGGGGGCCTTAAATTTCTATCTATCTATTATTATAGGGCATAGGGGCCTTAGAATTTAGAAGGGGGGTGACTAGGATATATAGCTATCTATATATAGTCAGTAGTCGACACCCTATATCTAGATATGGTGACCCTATCTATATAGATGGGAGGCATATCTATATATATGGGGAGCCCTATATATCTATGGGGGGAGACTCTCTATAGTCATGCTCTTGATTGAGGGAGAATCTCTATGGTCAGCATGCTCTCGATCAATACCTCCCCTGCCACTATATAGATAGGTGGGCCTCCCTTGCCCCTCCCCTATAGATCTAGTTCTAGTTATAGTTACAGTTAGAGTTTATATAGATGGGGGAGGGGGGGCCTATATATCTATATGGCAATGGGTAAGAATGTAGGAGACCACCTACCCATATCTCTATCTCTATCTCTATCTCTATCTCTATCTCTATCTCTATCTCTATCTCTATCTCTATCTCTATCTCTATCTCTATCTCTATCTCTATCTCTCTCTCTATCTCTATCTCTATCTCTACCTGTATCTCTATCTTTATCTCTATCTACAGACTAGGGACGAGTGTTGGTAGGATAGGTAGGACTTCTCTTTTTGGTATGCCGCTCTCAAGTTTTTTAGAGTGAGGGAAAAAAATGGAGTGGGTGACATTGGAATTTGCACCCATTTGTATTTATCTAGTAATCAATTTTCTAGTCTCTTTGATCCCACTTGGTGTCCCCTTCCTATTCACTTCTAATGGTTCAACTTACCTAGAGAAACTTCTGGCCCAGGAATGTGGTCCCAATCCTTTCGATGATGCCATAATTTGTTTTGATATATGATCTCATCCGGTTCCCATTCTACCAATTAGCCCTGATCCAAAAGTCACCTCCTTTTTCCCTTAGCCAATCTCTCTCAATAAAATTGATCTATTTGTATTTTGGTCCATGATGGTGTTCTTATTGATTTTGATGATTAGATCTATCCATGAACAAAAGAAGGGTACTTTGGATCGGGAGTGACCCCTATCTATATAGATTGATGGGAAATGAATGATGGAGCAATGGGGGGAAGGATAGGAAGAGCAATGCCTACATTCAATCAATTGATTCATCATGGTAGGGAGAAGAAATGGCACATAGACCATACTCGAGATTTGGATCAATGTCTTCAAAAGTGAGGAGTACACTTGCATGTTTCAATGAGAACACCAAAAAAACCTAATTCAGCTCCACATAAGATAGCTAAAGTATGGTTAAGTAATTAGAATGATATCTCTACAATCATTCTAGGTGAAGGTCATAATCCACAGGAACATCCTATGGTGTTGATTACGGGAGGTAGAGTGAAAGATCCATCAGGTGTGAAATCCCATCATATTCAAGGAGTTAAGGATTCACTTGGAATTCTAGGTTGGAGAAGGGGTAGATCAAAATATGGCACAAAAAATCTAAAATCGAATGACAGACAGAGCTAGGTCCATTCCTCTATTCCAACTCATAGCCAGCCTAGCTATTAATATTAATAAAAAAAGAAAAAGAAAGTACTAAGTACCTTAGTATAGTCCTTTCTTAATAGCTTAGCTAGGAATTGAGTGAACCTATTCATGATTCTAGTTGAGGGGACCACTAGCAAAGGGCATTGCCTGCATTAAGATCTAAAACTTGTCATCTACTTTTGGGAAATGTTTAGAACAAGAGATTGATGGGGATATAACACCACATCCTCCAAAGATTGAAGAGCAAGAGAAGATCTATTGGGAAGAATTTGTCTCTGTGATAGAATTTGAATAGTTATCTTAAACCATAAGCCATACAAAATTTCCCCCCTTTTATGTAAATCTACATATCACAAAGATTCATAGAGGGATAATATGAGCTTCATATAAACCTTTTTACTCAATCCAAAATGAGATTAAACATCATCCTAGTTTATCTCCATTTTTGTGAAACTCTTCCTCAAATGAGGTACCTTATAAGTCACTAAAATATTCATGTGAATAATGAAACGGTCAACATGACTCATTTTCAAGTGTCTCATGGTGATCTAATCCCTATTGGAGAGAATTTTTTTAGAACAACCATGGGGAAGAAAGTGAGGAAATATTTTTATATCAAAGGATTTGTCGATCAAATCATGGGCAAATGTCATAATCACCCTCAGGGAATGTGGAAAAGAATGAAAAAAGGATGGTTCTACCTACTAGAGAAGAGATAGGGGTGCCACCTCTTACTCAAATCCTTGTTTCTACAATGGTTATGCTCTCCCAAATAGTGGCATCATTCCATGTAGATACAGGAGGCCTATAAATCTATAAGCCCAGAGGGGAGAAATTATGTATTAAAAGGAGTATGCTTGGGCAGCTTGTTCATTGAGCATGACAAAATAAAGAGAAATTTGTATTATTCCATATTATTGAAGAGAAGGAATGGGTGTCTGTCAAGTCTCATTGTCAATAATGGACCCCTATCTATATCTATATATGTGCTATATCACAATTCAACCTATTGGTTTCAATCCCCCTCTAGAAAATCCCCCTCCAAGAAGCCCCTTTCTAGGAAATCCCCTTCCAAGCAAAGGAGAATCAGAGGGAATAGAAGAATCATAAGAATAGAACTACCTACTCATTACTTGGAGGTCAATCATAGAATACCTAAAGATGTGGTATCTTACAGACCTAACATAGGTCACATCCCTCCTAACATGATATTGAAGGATCTAAACCTTCCCTGAATGAAATAAGGGACTCGACTAGTAGGGAGATCTAGATTTAGGCACTCGATCAGATGGAGTGTAGTGAGAAATGATGAACAAGACAACTTACCATATAGGGCTTTCTTGAGATCTCACTCTTCTCTTTACTTTAAGGAAGTTCTTTCCATATCTAGATAGTAACCCCTCCCCCTCCCCCTCTATATGATATGATACGATACAATATATGGGGTTATTCTTCACAATTCACATACCCATATAATAGAGAATAGAGAATATATAGAGAAGCTTTCAATTGATTTGATTGGCTAACTACACTTATCCAGATGGGGATCTATCTCCCCATCCATATAGGGTGAGGTTGATTGGTAGGTTCTATACCAAAAAGTTCTAGTTATCTATTTCTATCCCCCAAGAAATAGATATAGATATCTTGAGTTTATTTGAGAAGAATGAATAGATGTACCCATATAGATAGATACAGATAGATATATAGGCATGCTGGGAGCCCCATCAATGTGTGTGTGTGTGTGTGTGTGTGTGTGTGTGTGTGTGTGTGTGTGTGTGTGTGTGTGTGTGTGTGTGTGTGTGACCATTCCCTTATCTCTATGTCTCCCTCTAATAGAGATAGGGGAATAGTGGCCTCACTAAAAGTGTGAGAGGTCAAGGTGAGTGATGTATTTGATACTCAAGTAGATATAGATAGGGGTCCCTCACCCTCACCTCTCACCCCAAAATGATGATGATGTTGTCCTTCCCTTAATTGATTAATTAAATTAATCAACACACACACACACACACACACACACACATATGGCTCCTCCCCTTTCTCTATATCTAATTAGCGATTAGTGATTGGCTACCCCTCCCATGTATCCACCAATCTCTGTAGCTGATGCCAAAGATTTGATCACAAAGTGCTCATCGAATTGATTCCAGTAAGAACGTAGGTCTAATTTGGAATGTTTAGAGAAATATGGGTAGATATATTCACCAATCAACATGAATTATTCATATGGGAATTCCCCTACCCCACTCCCAGATAGATAGTTGATAGATTGGGTAGAATGCCCCACTCCCACTCCCTATCTATATATGGTGCCATGCCACGGGAAAATGGCAAATGAATGAATGAGTGATATATAGATGCCCCATCTATATATAAAGGGGAGGGGGGGCCCTTGTCCCCTCTATATATATCTATATGGGCATATATAGGGATCCCATATATCTATCCACTCCCCACCCAATTATATTAATCCCTATCCCCATCCCCATCAGAGATAGAGATAGAGATAGAGTTTCTTTGGCATTGGCATTGGCCCCATCCCCATCAGAGATAGAGATAGATTTTCTTTGGCATTGGCATTAGCCCCATCCCCATCTCTTCTATTCTATAGGATAGGGATATCCATCTAAATATATATAGACTATTACCCCTCCC
This sequence comes from Torreya grandis, assembly GCA_037957365.1. Lineage (NCBI taxonomy): Eukaryota > Viridiplantae > Streptophyta > Pinopsida > Cupressales > Taxaceae > Torreya > Torreya grandis. The sequence continues at coordinate 331,813 of JARHVA010002238.1, forward strand.
CCTCCCCCTCCCCCCTCTATATAAAATATATGGGATATGGGTTAGATAGGGGTGTATAGATGGATAGGGGCCCCCTCTATATATAGAGGGGATAGACCTAATATACAAAGAAGAGAATCCCATATATCTATCCACTCCCCACCCAATTCTATTAATCCCTATCCCTATCCCCCCTTTCCCCTCTTCCCTCTTAATATAGACTGACTATATGGAGAGTTAGATAGAGTTTAAGTTAGTATAGTTTATATAGAGGGCCCCCTATAACTAAAGACATATATATAGAGAAGAGAAAAGGGGCCAAAAAACCCCCCATATATATAGAGAGGGGGCCCAAAGACACTCCCCATATATATAGAGAGCGCCCCCCGCCCAGGCACTATCTATCCCATATCAATATCAATATCTTTATAGAGGGGGAGGGTGAGGGGGAGGGGGAGGGGGAGGGGGTTAGATCTATCTAAGGGGGAATCTCCCCCCTCCATTAATGACCATGACCATGATAATGATCCCATAATCTATATATAAAATATAAATAGAGGGGGTCATGCCCCCTCCCCCACTATAGACTCAGTTGAGTTTCTTATTCTAATCCTAAAATCAATCCATCTATTGATCTATTCTATATAGAGTGGTACCATATTCTAGTGGTATTTAGGCTAGAGGGGAGAGAGTTAGTGGTACTAGATTAGATTCTATGATAGCCACGTGGCATGGCCCCAGTAGATTTTCTAACTAAAGAGGGTGCCATCCATTATTAAGTCACTAAGATTGGACTATAGATAGTTAAGTGACAGATAGGAGTGGATACTCAATAACGGTGAAGCAAATTGGGAAATACGAAGCAAGTAATGAATGTGTCGAGGATCCATATATGGTGAGTAGATCTCCTTGAGAGTTCCTAATTGTGGTCTCAATCTAACAATATTAAACTGATATATAGGGTGTGGGCCAGGTATAATATTATTGGCTAAGCATGGAGCTGCCCTCTATATCTAATCTATGCATCTATTAGACTCTATATGGCTAGGCACGATCCAGCCCCTTATCTCCTATCTGGTAGCATGACTATCCTATCATAGATGATCCACTCTTGCCCCACTCTATATATCTATCTGGGGAGAGGTTAAACCTCTTTAGATTTATAGAGAGTTCTTAACTACCAACTCCATTCCCCAAGTGAGATCTGTATGGTGTGTTTAATTCATAATGAAGACCCCTATATCTATTCCACCTTGGTTATGAAGCTATAGGGAATGATAACATGTACAACACATACAGCTTGATTCAATCAATTTGATCACTCATGAGCCCTATAGTTCTATAATGGGGGAAGAGGCCTATCTATATATTAGATGGGGACTTACACTGACAAATCCCTTATCCCTTATATAGATAGGAGATAGGGGCTGGAGAGATATATAAAGTGGGGTCCCCTATCAATACTTTCTATGGGGTGCTATACCTCTCCCAATAGATAGAGTTTTTTAGCTTTATATCTAAACTCTAAACTCCCAATGCCAATCCCCCCACCCCATAACTAAACTGAATATAGACTCTATCTCTATCTCTATCTCAATATCTATCTCTATCTCTACCTTTATCTCTATCTATATATTACACTTGACTGACCCCTAAATAGTGGTGGCACCTTCTATATCGGGTTAGTCACTCTTTGGTTTGGAGTGACTTACCCTTTCCCTCTAATGGGGTACCTCTTACTAGATATTATCTCTTCTAGATCGAGGTGGATACACCTATCCTAGTGTTGTTCCCAAAAATAGATTTCTCATTTTTGGGACAACATGTGAACTATTTTGGTCCTACACAGCCAAAAATAATCTCTTCCCTTCTTGAAATTTGTTCTGAGCTTTCAAATTCCTCATTTTTCATGCTTTTTCAATAAAAAGGATTAGTAAGTTTAGTAGTTTCAAAGGCTTTATAGGTGAGTTCAATCAAAAGAACCAATTTCCAATTCTTGGTGACCTTCAGGATTAGGTCAGCACCTTGTTTTAATCAAAAAAGGGCACATCGGCAAGCATCAAAGAAAAAATTGAACCATTGAACCTTGAACCATTTTGGTTCAACAGGTTTAATGGGTTCAAAGGTTCAACATCATCAACAAAATATAAGTACATTTTCCATAGATTTAAAGTTCAACCATTTCAAAGGTTCCATAGCTCCAGACAGTTGACAAGTTTCAAAGGGCTTGAACCATTGAACCTTAAACCATTTTGGTTCATCGGTTCAATGGGTTCAACTTCCCAATGGTTCAATGCACTTGGTTCAAAGATGCCAAAGTGACTCAATCAAATCAAAGGAATAAACCAATTGAGCCATTAAACCTTGAACCTTTTTATAAGTTCAATGAGTTCATGGGTTCAAAGGTTCAAAGGCTATCTCAGTTGTGGACAAGAAGTGCGTGCAAAAGAAAGAGTCAGGTGGATGCTGCCAAGTGTCATCAGCTAGGCCCCATTACACTTTATTTCTAAGAATTGGTGGATGATTCCATGTGCCCATTTTGAAGCTCGTCAGAAGCCTCCAAGTGTCAAATATCTGCCATCCCTTCACTTAGCTTCACTATTTCGAGTAAAGACCATGGTGGGCCTGGGGCGCATGACTAAAGGAAGTGAAAGCTACCACATGTCTGCATCTATGTGACTACCAAATGTATCTAGACCATGCTATGTGTCTCATGTAGAGAGTAGTGGAGGTTGATAAGTGTCATCATCCAAAAGAACCCAAGTAAGCCCCAAACATTTATATGATGATAAAAAAGCTTGATAGCAAAAGTGCCAGGTGTCAATGATAGAGGGTTTCAACATGATGTAGTGGAAGACTCCATGTGTCCTTGGTAAGAATGAATAGAACATGCCATGTGTCAAAGAGGGATGCCCTTTTAGGAGACACAGAGCTAAGGAAATTAATTTCTTCAGATAAAATGTCTAAAGAAATTTCTTTGGACTTTTTGTCTAAAGAAAGTGAAAGAAATACATGGGACAATTTCCCACTGAAGATGAAATCTTGAAGGCCACTAGGAGGATCCTGAAGGATAGAGACCCTTGTAGAGGGACAATTGACACATAAAATTTACCTTATTCAAGATCTCAAAGGGCAAGTTCCCTTTAGGAAGGGTCAAGCCTCAAAGTGTAGCAAAAGCTACCAAGTGTCACATGTTGAGACAGAATTTCAAATGAAGCTTCAAAGAGTGAACTGTGCCACGTGTCTACATCTGCAAAGAGTTAATTCTAGTAGGTGAAGCAATTCACCAGGTAGATATATGGGGCCTATAAACATTAAAAGCATAGCCTATTTGTCCCCTTTGAATTAAAGGTAGAATAGACATTTACATGGCTAGTAGGTAATGGAATGAGTGATTCAAGATCAAGAGTGAACAAAGGAGATGAACTAACATGCCACAGTTAAGGCAGTCACCCTGCTTCAGTATGGCTCTCCTTAATAGAATAAAAAATGCATCCAAGGCATTAATTGTGCACCATGGGTTTCTCCATGGGATGAAGTGCCAAGTCTCTCCTGGCCTATATATAATGTAAACTCTTTCATTGTCACAGGTAGATCTTCCCCTTACAGAATCAAAACTCTACCCAAATTGAAAGGCATTGTTGAGACTTTAATCTTAGATTGTTGTTCATATTTATTTGATTTAATGAGAAATCAAGTTACTTGCAGACTTTGTGTTATTTTAGCTTGTGCGACTTCAAGAAATTGTTATTATGTCTATTTCCTAGAAGCATTCTTGTTTATTTGAATTAACAAGCAGAGCTAGTGGAAGTGATAAGGAAGGTGTCCTGAAGCAAGATACTTTCAGACTTTATGCTATCATAGTTGTCTTCAATGTGTGTTTTTCTTTTCTATTTATATGTAAAAGGCCTTGGGATGACTTTGTGCCCTCATTGTCTTTCGTATCTCACTCTAAGGTAGTCAAGGTGGAGACTTTGTGATACATCTTAGATTGCTGGTTACTCTACACCCTTAGTTACTAGAAAAATTTCTACTATTTGCAAGAATAAGCATTTTTGAAAGAAGAGAAGTGCCTTCTATTGCCTCAACAGGATTTCTACTATCCAAGAAGGGATTTGGATCTTGGTTGAATGTTACTTTTAAAATAAGAGAAGTACCTTCACCAATCACCCAAGATTTATCCTCTGTTTGTTAGCATCATCTTTGAAAAAAGAGAGATGGATGGTTTATCCCACCCCTGTGTCTTACTTTCTTCTTATATATTGTATATAGCCTCCATATATTTAATAGGGAACCTCCCCTTGATGAGAGGAGAGATTTTTCCCCTATTGATGTAGTAAAATTGCACACTTGGATGACCAATCTCCCTATGCTGTGGTGATAGGAACTATTTTACTCACCAGTTAGCTAGTTGACAAAATATTCACCCAACAATTTTTGTTGACTCCACTGGGGAAGGACAAGTAGTTTGAAGCCTCAAGCTTCAAATTAAAGTTTGACTAGTCCTTTTCCATTTTTAATTCACAATTTGGCAACTCCACACTATACCAAAAGCTAGAGAGCTCAAGGTGTTATTGACCCTGTCTTTGAGTTGGCACAACAAAGAGATTTCAACTTACTTTCTCCTGAACCTCAAGTTTAATGATCCAAGAGTGTTCCTCCTACCCATACCAGGACACCAACACCAAGCCAATCTTCTTTTCCTACTTCCACCCAAATTTGTTATCCTTGCTTTCAATAATCCCATCATGGCAGTTTGAGGCCCTTGGGGTAACTCTTTTGGCCCGCTGAATCTAACTCTACCTTTGCATGAAATCCCATGTAGCTCAAGGAAGAATTTCCCTAAATTATTTAAGGATGGGAAAGTTCACCCTGATGAACACATTTCAGCATTCAACATAGCCTGTGGTGTAATAGGAGTAGAGTTTGAAGATGTGGCAGTCAGGCTCTTCATGAAAACACTGCAAAGTGTTATTGTAGATTGGTTGTACCATCTGTAGGCTAGATCAGTCACTAATTGGGACACACTCAAAGCCAAATTTGAGGCTAGATTCAAGCCTACAAAAGATGCATATGCTTTATTGGCCCAGCTCACACAATTGAAGAAGGAGCCTCATGAGCCTATGAGGGATTTCATATCCAAGTTTGATAAGCTAAGGAATTAAATTCTTGATATTTCTCAGTAGACCCTTGAAAACCTCAAATGCTTCTTATCAACTCACAATTACCTGAAGTGAGTTTATTGCTAAGAAGAGCTGGCCACATAAACCTAGCAGTTGCTCAAGATCTAGCTACTAAAGTTGAAGATGACCTTATCTTGGTAGGAAAGACAAGGAGAGATCCACACATAGGCAAGTCTTCTTCTTCCTTTGAATGCTCCCCTTTAGCCACCACTGACCCTATTATACAAAAGCTGAAAAATGAAGTGCTAGCTCTCAAAAATAAAATGGCACAAGGAATGTCACCTGCTCTTTCCTATAGAGATGTACCAAGGAGGACATTCCCTAATCAATCCTACCAGGGACATGCTACTAGAAACCAAGTAAAAACCAATCATTTTCCTCCCCCTTAGAGGAATAATCTTGCCATTGATGCACCTCTAACTAACTCATCAGTTGGATATCTTGAAGCTAAATCAAATTTCTCATTCTAGCCAGAGTTGAATCCTGAAGATGATGTTAATCTCTTCACTGAAGTAGAAGAAGAACTAGCTAATGACTCCCATATTAGTTTCCTAAACTATTAGGATGAACCCAAAACTAAAGGCAATGTGGCTGAGGGGTCATATGTTGTTCTCACCTAGTCTAAGAATCAATCAGCTCAACAAATTGATAAAGAGAAAGTAGAGGAGTAACCTCAACTAGTAGTTTCAATCACTAAGTGAGGATCCACTCTACCCTTCTAGCCAAAGGACTTGATAACTGCTAGAAAGGTAAGTACCCCAAATACCCCTATGCCTTCTACTTCAAATTCATAGTCTAGTCCTCCCCTTTCCAAAAATCAAAAAGATGAATTCCTATCCTCTATTCCTAGCTCATTCCAGACATTTGACATAATTGACCATATGAAGAAAACCAAAATTCAAATGTCTGAATTTGAATTTTTGCAATCCCATCCTGAGCAATTAGATAAATTGGTTATATGTGTTAAAAACTAGAACATCCCTATTGAACAAGTAGTTCCTAAAATGTCACATGATCCACCCAAGGATGCACCTACCAAGAACAATCTTGTCATTACCCCTCCTACTGCTCCTAATAAGACTGAACCCTTTTATGTCTCATTGATGATAAATAGACATCAACTGAATAACTACATCATTGACTCTGGAGCTTCAGATAATGTCATGCCTACTAAAGTAGCTGAATCCCTTGACCTCACATTGACCAAGATGTTTGGTAGATGTTTCTCTATGGAGAATAAATAAGTGCCACTAATAGGGAAAATTAAAGATGCCTAATTTGTATTTTTTGCTTTTCTAGACAAAAGAATCAAGTTGACTATCTTGGTAGTAGACATCCCATCATCATACAAAATCCTTCTTGGGTGGAATTTTAGTAAGGATATTAGTGGTGAATTGAGCATGGATTTATTAGAGGCGAGGATTCTATTCAAATGTGTCATAAAAAAGGCTACTCCCTGAGAAGGAAGCAAAATACATAGTTACCCAGAGCTCAGCACTTGAAGCTCAAAATCTATTTGAGTCTTCAAGCTTGGGTAACTACTTTCTATCCATGGATGGAGTTCATGAGGCATCTGATGAAGATCCTATATGTGATAGCTTGGAAATGTGTTTAGCTAGAACATCAGAGCAATTGGCTGAGCACAAGGCAAGTGTGGAAGTATCTCCAACCCTGAATGAAGAAGAATCCAAAAGAAAACTAGTATCAAATGAGGTATGGATTCTTGAATTTGATGGCAACTGCTCCTCCACTAGTTTAGGAGCTGAGGTTTTGTTAAAATCTCCTCAAGGAGATATTTTTCCCCTCATCTTATAAATTGTAATTCAGCAACACGAATAACACAACTGAATATGAGTCCCTATTGCTTGGATTGAGGGCTACTCAAGACAAAAGCATCAAGATCCTTCATGCTAAAGGAAATGCTAGTGGTTTGTCAGGTGAGAAACATATATCAAACCAAAAATAAAATATTGTGTCATTACCATAATCTAGTATGGGACTAGCTTGAAGACTTTGATGCTTTCAACATCTCTATAGTTCCTAGAGAATTCAATGATCGGGGAGATGCACTAGCTATTTCATCCACTCTCTTGGTCCCCCACCCAGATTTCAAAGGAGACAAGTACACTATTGAGCTGGTCTTTTAGCCAAGTGTCCCTGATAATGCTAGTCATTGGTAGGTATTTATTAATGACAACCAAATCATTGCCTTTTTAGAGCAAAAGGATAGCTTTGAATGGCTACATTTTGAAGGCAGTGAACCTTAGAAGTGTGAGCCAACTCTTAAATCAAATGTAGACATAATTGAGGAGTTCTTGTAACTGAAGGGGAATAAGATTCCCAAAGGCCTGGTTTCCCTTGAGAAGCTATTTGATAAGCATGATAGATTCATCAAATAGTAGCCAATGGATTCAAGCTCATTTCAAGAGTTTGATCAAGTAAATCTAGGAACGAAAGAAGACCTCAAGATGGTGAACATTGGGAAATGCTATACTCCTAAGGAGAGGTTCAAGTTCACCAAGTTACTCAACTAGTACATGGACATCCTGGCATATTCCTATGATGACCTAAAGTCACTCTGGCTTGATAAAATTTGACATTACATTCCTCTCAAGCCTAATTCAACACCTTATAGGCAAAAGTCTAGGCATTATAATCTAAAAATATTAGGTACTATTCTATTTGAGATATAAAAGATGCTAAATGCCAAGATAATCTTTCCAATCCTTCATTCCACATGGATTGCCAATATAGTGCCTATGAGAAAGACGAGTGGTGAAATTTGCCTTTGTGTGGATTTTATAAATTTGAATTAGGCATCCTTGAAGGATAATTATCCTTTTCTAATCATGGATCAAGTGTTATAGATAGTGACAAGCTCAGAGATGTTATCAATGCTAGATGGCTTGTCAAGATATAATTAGGTTGAAGTTAGTGAGACAGACCAACATAAGACTACTTTCACTACACCATGGGGCACATTTGCATAGAGAAGGATGACTTTTGGCTTGATAAACAATGGCATTACCTTCTAAAGAGCAATGGACCTCACCTTCAAAGATGAGATGGGTAATTTCATTGTAGTTTATCTTGATGACTTAACTATCTTCTCTAAGCATCACCTAGATCATGTGCACACTTGCAACAAGTACTGGAATGCTACCGCCAGAATGGCATCTCCTTAAATCCCAAGAAGTCAATTTTTAGAGTAATAGAGTGTAAACTTCTTAGACACATTATGTCTAAAGGAGGCATAAAGATTGACTCAGATAGGGTCAAGTCTATCCAAGAACTTTTCTTTCCCACAAGTAAGATTGTTGTTCACTCTTTCTTTGGAAAGGTGAATTTATTACAGAGGTTCATCCTCAAGTTTGCCAAAAAGACTAGGCACATTGTAAACATGATGAAGGGAAAGGCCACCTTTAGCTAGACTGAAGAAGGCAAGTCAGCATTTGAGGATATCAAGACTACCATAGCTCACGCCCCATTTCTAATTTGTCTAGATTATACGAAGGATTTCCTCATGTATAGTTATGCTTCTGAACACACACTTTTATCCATCCTAGTTTAGCAGAATGAAGAAGGTGTGGAATCTCCCATTTCCTTCATGAGCTATCCTCTCAAATCTCATGATCTGAAGTACTCAAACATGGATAAGCATGCTTATGTAGTGGTGAAAGTAGTGAAACATTTTCATTTCTACATCATCAAATCCAAGTTACTGCATTGGTTCCTGATACCATGGTTAAATCCATACTAACTCAGTAGGAGTTTGGGACAAAAAAATGCAATTGGGTTGCTAAGATCTAGGATTTTGATCTAGTCATCATGCCAACAAAGTTGGTACATGGGAAGGGGCTATGCCAATTAATTGTTGATAACCATCTAGAAGGAATAGAGCATGAAGAATCAAAGGCAGAAGATACACCAATAGTCCTCTTTATCCCCACCACAAATGAGTGGTATTCAAGCATTGCTCATTTCCTTACTTATGGTGAGTGTCTTGCACATCTATCTTATAAAGAAAGGAGAACCATCAAGTTGAAAGCTGCTAATTTTGTCCTCTAGGACAATGGCCTATACAAGAGGAGCCTTGATGGAATGTTCCTTCACTATATGGACAAAGAGAAACAAAGACAACTTTTGAAGTCCTTCCACAATTTGGCCTATGGAGGACATTTTTCCACTCCTGTGACTACTCATAAGATCCTGTGAGCTAGGTACTATTGGCCAACTCTCTTTCAAGATGTATACAAGTGGATCAAGGGGTGTGAATGATGTCAGTAGTTTATTAGAAAGCCCAAGTTAGTTGTCCTGCCCCTCAAACTAGTGATCATAGAGGAGCCATTCTAGCAATGGGAAATTGACTTCATTAGAGCTATAAACCCATCTTCAAGTGCTAGACATGATTATGTCCTTAGGTAATAGACTATTTCACCAACTGGGTGGAAGCTGTTCCAACCAAACATGCTATTTCTGAAGTAGTATGTAATTTCCTCAAAGAGAACATCATATCCAAGTTTGGGGTCCCAAACAAGATTGTCACTGATAATGCAACTTGTTTTACTTCCCAAGAGATTACTCAATTTTATTTCCACTATGGAATTATGCTCTCCCACTCTTTTGATTACTTTCCACAAAGGAATGGATATGCCAAATGAAGCAATAAGACCCTAGTGGCTATCATCAAGAAGTTGGTGGATGAAAACCAAAGGATGTGGCATAAAGCATTAGTTGATGCTCTATGGGTAGAAATAATTACACCAAAGAAGGCAATTGGTATGTCCCCTTTCCAACTTCTTTATGGACTCAATGCTAAAATACCAATCACCCTAGAATTGCCAACACTGAAATTGGCTAAGGTAATTGAAGATCAAACATATGAAAGGTCACTTGATAAGAGGATCATGTGCCTAACTAAGTTGGAAGAGTAGAGAACTATAGTGGTGGATTGAATTTTTGCCCATCAAGGTTTGGTGAAGAAGCTCTTTGACCAAAAAGCAAAGAATCATGATTTTTAGATTAGAGATCAAGTCCTGCTATTAGACAAAAGAAGAGAACCAAAAGGGATGCACAGAAAGTTTGATTCCCAATGGAGGGGCCCTTTTACCATTCATCAGCTCAATGGTGAAAATAGTTTCCTATTTAATTATCAAGATGGCACTCTCTTTTCTCTACCTCACAATGGACAACATCTAAAGCACTTCAACTCTTGAAGTATTAGATGAGTTCCCCTATACATATGTATATTTGTATAGTCTTTTGTTATTGTTTTGTTCTTTTTTTTTTCATTTTCATTTTTGGAGCCTTTCATTTTGGGTAGCATGACTCCATAGCCCAATGGCACACTTCAAGGCACTAGAGATTTTGGTTTTTACTCCCCTTAGCTATGTTTCAAGTTTTTAACTGATGAAAGTTCCCCAACTAGAGCTAGATGTTGTCCCCAAAAATAGATTTCTCATTTTTGGGACAACATGTGAACTATTTTGGTCCTACATAGCCAAAAATAATCTCTTCCCTTCTTGAAATTTGTTTTGATCTTTTAAATTCCTCATTTTTCAATCTTTTTTAGTAAAAAGGATTAGCAAGTTTAGTAGTTTCAAAGGCTTCTATAGGTGAGTTCAATCAAAAGAACCAGTTTCCAATTCTTGGTCACCTTTAGGATTGGGTCAGCACCTTGTTTCAATCAAAAAAGGGCACATCGACAATCATCAAAGCAAAGATTGAACCATTAAACTATTGAACCTTGAACCATTTTGGTTTAATAGGTTTAAAGGTTCAATGTCATCAACAAAATCTAAGCACATTTTCCAAAGATTCCATAGCACTAGACACCTGATGAGTTTCAAAGGGCTTGAACCATTAAACCTTAAACCATTTTGGTTCATCAGTTTAATGGGTTTAACTTCCCACCAATTCAATGCACTTGGTTTAAAGATGCCAAAGTGACTCAGTCAAATCAAAGGAATGAACTGACTGAACCATTGAACCTTGAACCATTTCATAAGTTCAACGAGTTCATGGGTTCAAAGGTTTAAAGGCTATCTCAGTTGTGGACAAGAAGTGCATGTAAAAGAAAGAGTCAGGCAGATGTTGCCAAGTGTCATTAGCCAGGCCCCATTACACTTTGTTTCTAAGAATTGGTGGATGATGCCACGTGTCCCTTTTAAAGCTCGTCAAAGGCCTCCAAGTGTTAAATATCCACCATCCCTTCCCTTAGCTTCACTATTTTGAGCAAAGACCATGGTGGGCCTAGGGTGCATGACTAAATGAAGAAGAAGCTACCACATGTCTGCATCTACATGACTACCAAATATATCTAGACTATACCATGTGTCCCATGTAGAGAGCAATGGAGGCCAATAAGTGTCATCATCTAAAGGAACCTAAGTAAGCCCCAAGCATTTCTATGATGCTACAAAATCTTGATAGCAAAAAGCACTGAGTATTGATGATGGAGGGTTTCAACACAATGCAGTGAAAGACTCCACATGTCCTTGGAAAGAATTAACAAAATATGCCACGTGTCAAAGAGGGATGCCCTTGTAGGAGGCAAAAAGCCAAGGAAAGGAATTTATTCATATAAAATGTCCAAAGAAATTTCTTCAAACTTTTTGTCCAAAGAAAGTGAAGGAAATGCATGGGACAACTGCCTGTCAAAGATGAAAGGCCAAAATCCACCAAGAGGATCCTGAAGGATAGAGACCCTTGTAGAGGGACACTTGACACATAAAATGGACCATATTCAAGATCTTGAAGGGCAAGTTCCCTTTAGGAAGGGTTGAGCCTCAAAGTACAGTGGAAGCTGCCAAGTGTCACATGTCAAGACACAGTTTCAAATGAAGCTTTAAAGAGCAGACTGTGCTACGTGTCCCATCCCACTATAGCAAAAGCTACCATGTCTTTACATCTATATTTTTGACCCCTAACAAGTTTCAAATCCTATTCCAATGGGCTTATTTTAAAGCCACAGATGTTTCCATGTGTCCTCACTCATGTCATAGTGAGGAGCGGTCAGAACCAAGAGAAGGAAGAGACAAAGAGGGAAACTCAGTTGGAGTTAATTCTAGTAGGTGAAGTAGTTCGTTGGGTAGATATTTAGGGCCTATAAACATTGAAAGTGAAACCTATTTGTCCCCTTTGAATTAAAGGTAGAATAGACATTTGTGCGGCTAACAGGTAATGAAATGAGTGATTTAGGCCCCAGAGTGAACAAAGGAGATGAACCATCATGCCACAGTTAAGGCAGCCACCCTACTTCAGCATGGCTCTCCCTGACAAAATCAAAAATGCATCCAAGACATTAATTATGTAGCATGGGATGAAGTGCCAAGTCTCTCTTGGCCTATATATAATGTAAACTCTTTCATTGTCATAGGTAGATATTCCCCTTACAGAAGCAAAACGTTGCCTAAATGTAAAGGCATTACTGAGACTTTGAGCTTAGATAATTGTTCATATTTCTTTAATTGAATGAGAAAGCAAGTTATAGACTTTGTGCTATTTTATCTTGTGTTACTTTAGGAAATTGTTCTTATGTCTATTTCCTACAAGCATTCTTATTTATTTGAATTAACAAGCAGAGCTAGTGGAAGTGATAAGGAAGGTGTCCTGAAGCAAGCTACTTTCAAAATTTGTGCTCTCATAGTTGTCTTCACTATGTGTTTTTCTTTTCTATTTCTATGTAAAAGACCTTGGGGTGACTTTGTGCCCTCATTGTGTTTTGTATCTCACTCTAGGGCAGTCAAGGTGGAGATTTTTTGATACATCTTAGATTGTTGGTTACTCTACACCCTTGGTTACCAGAAAGAGTCCTAATATTTGCAAGAATAAACATTTTTGAAAGAAGAGAAGTGTCTTTTATTACCTCACCAAGATTTCTACTATCTAGGAAGGGATTTAGCTCTTGGTTGAATGTTACTTTTGAAACAAGAGAAGTACCTTCAACAATCACCCAGGATTTCTCCTCTATTTGTTAGCATCATCTCTAAAAAAAGAGAGATGGATGGTTTATCCCACCCCTGTGTCTTACTTTTTGCTTATATATATTGTATATAGCCTCTGTATATTTAATAGGGAACCTCCCCTTGATGAGAGGAGAGATTCGTCCCCTGTTGATGTAGTAAAACTACACACCTAGATGACTAATCTCCCTATGTTATGGTGATAGGAACTATTTTTCTCACCAGTTAACTAGTCGACAAAATATTCACCCAAAACCTAGCATAGTAGCCCACTGCCTACCACCTATTCCCTTTACTTTACTAGATCAGGTGCACCTACCTACCATACAACATCAACCCATATCACATCACCCCATACAGCCTCACCAAGCACACCACCTTCCATACAGTCTTACCAAACACACCACCTATCCACTTGTCTAGGCGAACCACTAGCTATACAATCGAGGGAGTACCCACTTAGATCACATAGAGAATCAAGGGACCACCCCTCTATCTCTACTCATCGATGGGGCTCCCACTCATCTCACATAGTTCCTTTATATATAGAGTGGATTAGAGGCCTAGATAGTGGTGGGGTCCCCCTATCTATAAATGACACTCATCTATACTCTATATAGATAGGGTCAAGGGGGAGGAGTGAGCATAGTGAACCCTTAGCCTATCTAAATCCCATATCTATATATAGGGATAAATCTAATTAATAATCTATCTATGGGGTTCCCATAAACATAGTTAATATAGACTATGCCCCTATATATCTAAGGTAACTATATACTGTGGGGGTGGGGGAGGCCAAGGACCCAATCTATAGTTTAATTGGCATAGTCTATAGTTGAGTTTAGATATTAAATCTCAAGAAAATATATACAGGGAGGGGGAGGGCCAAAAAAAATCTCTATTATGCCACCCCCTCTATCTCTATCTATCATAGTTAATATATACTATGGGGGTCATAGTATAGAGATAGAGATAGATATAGAGTAGATAGGGGGAATGTTCAATAGATCTAGATAGGGCTACTAGAACTCTCTATGTGATCTCTATCTAGAAGTAGAAACCTATCTCCCTCAGGCCAAGTGCAAGTGGTGGATAAAGTGGGGAAGGGCCCATATACCATCTCCAAGTACCATTTGAGTAATAACATGGAAAATCACCCTTGCCCTATGCAAAGCTCCTCCCCTCACTATCATTTATCAATACATGAGGTGGGAGAGTATCAAAAGAAATGATTTTGAGAAGTTGTCTCATATTACAATAGAAAGATCATCACCTACTTGGTGGCATATATGTATATGCGAGAATCGATTGAGATAGAGTTTCCTTGTCATGCTAAAACAACATGCATTGCACTATTAAACATTTGGAAAAGGTGAGCAGTACACCTATCTCCATACTGGAGAGAAAGTATGGCCAATGACTCCAAAACACCATTCCCCCCTTTCTCTCTGATTGAGAAATGAGAAGTTTATTTCATCAATTCCTCCACCAATATCAATGAAGGAAGATCTTCTAAGTATAGATAGGAGGAGAAGGGGACCCTATGGATATATAGGGGTTTCTTACCTTTCAAGGTAGGTGCTACTCATTTTTGCATTAATTCTCACTTCCAAGCTCAAGTTCAAAATGTGACTCGTGTTGGATTTTAGTTAGTTAGTTAGTTAATCAGTCACCATATAGAGATATAGATAGTGATATATATAGTGATATAGATAGTGATATAGCTGAGCATGAATGGAATACTAGATATATAGAGGGGGTCAACCACTCTCCCTATAGAGAGTAGATAGGCTCCTAACCACATAGGTTGGTATGCACAATATCATTGATCAAGAGAGGGTGCCCCTTCTATATCTATCTCACCGTCTATATCTATAAATAAACCTATCATTTATTATATACTCTACGTAAGATGAATACATCTATCTATATGGCTAGTTGAGATCATCTCTTAGGCCCACTTGATTTCTATTGAGAGGGGGTGAGAGAATCTCTAGGGGACTCTAGATATAGATAGAGGTTGTATCACATCTATAATCTATCTATCTATCTGACTCGTTGAGATCATCTATTAGATTAGCCCACTCGATCGAATATAATTAATAATCTATCTATGGGATTCCACCCCCTCTATCTATATCTCTATCTCATATTTAATCTAGACCGTGCCACCCCCCATCTATATATCCCCCTAGAACTATATGGGCGAATCCACTCTACTTTATCCATAGTTAATCTATACCATGCCAAGATAGGTTTTTTTTGGCCTCTATCTCTATCTATCATAGTGAATATAGACCAAGGTCCTCCCCCTCTCTCAATCTAAATCTATCTATGGGGTGGGGGTGGGGGGATTGATAGTGGCACCTATTCTTGGGTTTGGCCACCAATCCTATCCCATCGATCAGTATTGGGTGGGATCAAGGAATTAAGAATCAAGATTCTTTGTTTCATGGACTGGGATGGGAGTGAAGAATGGATGAGGGTGGGCCCCTATCTCCCTCTATATGGGGGATGGGGGGAACCCTATATATATGGGGGGATGGGGGGAACCCTACCCTATATATAGATATATATGGCCTACTATGGAATAGAGAAAGGCTATCGACACTCCACCCCTAGACCTAATTATAAAGATGGGGGTCAACTATTCCTATCATGATATGCACTCGACCCCCCCTCTATATAGATAGGGATATACCTATTTATTCTCTATGGTACCCCTCTTGATATATAAGCCTCTATCTATATGGGGTTCAGGAGGCTGAGCCCTATATATCTTGATTAATGCTTCAGGTCATCTCTCGACTTGCACCAGTTAAATCCACTATATATTACTTACACTCAACCAATCATAGACATTAAACCATTGATGCACTCAACTAGGGCAGATAGATAGGGCATATCTAACCCTTAACTCTAATCTAATCCTAGTGAGTGGCATGCATAATCATAGAATGATGCAGTGAATAGTGATGATAGATAGCCTATCTATCTTATCTCAAGAGGTTGACAATATGAGGATGGGATGGAGATGATAACAATAATAATAGAATGGAGTTGGGATTGAACTCACCCTGCTTAAAGAATTCAAACCAATCAGTGAATGCATATCTCTAAAGGCCCTTCAAAATACCTTGACTATGGTATGCATAGTTGGCCCCATATAGATTACTCACTCATGACCTAACTCATACCAACTCTCGATTGAGCCAATTATATCTGAGGTGGATCCCAGCCCTTATCCTTGGTAGCCATATATCTATCTATGACCACTCATGTTACATCTTCTAGATAAATGGTGTCATCATCCATTATATACATAATGTGATATTAGTCATCACTCATATAAGTCATCAAAGTCATCAATTGTATCACTAGATAGAGATCCATCTATTTGTGATATGATACAACTCATATCAATTGATCACTAATATTAGTCATCATCTCACATATACAATCATTAGTTGTATCACATTCATGAGGTGATATATCGATGGTGGATGGTGAGATGGTGGCATCACTGTCTATGGCATCACTCAACCATCAAGGGAGGATAGGGGGCACTCAATGCCTACCCTATATATCTATCCAATCTTGAGATAGAGTTTAATTAACACTTACATATATAAAGAGGGGGCCCTAAATAGATAGAAAAAATAGATGGGGGATGAACTTTATACCCTAGTTCTACCAGTGTGGGATAGCTACTTTAGATAGGCTTTAGATAGGCTAGGCCACATAGAATATAGATCACCACAAGACTGGTCAACTCTGTGGCACACTACACTATGTGGTATAGATTGCCAAGCTGATCTAATTAGAGCCTAACCTCAACATCATTAGTTAATATGCGTTCTATAATATAATATAAGGCACCTTAGGTGGTGGACAACTAAACTCTAGTTATTGATATTGGCACTATGGTATTCAACCCAAGGAGGTGCATGCCCAAGGAATTATATTTATCTATTGTCTTCCCATCACTCTAGATACCTAGATAGACCTCAGGAGGTGGAGGTGAAAGATGATTAGATGGTTGCATATAGTCTACCAGTGCACTCTTTAGTTCCTTACCTCTATACATCTCTAGATAGTGGTAGGTAGGCCCAACACTCTTGAGAATGGATAGAATTTAGTGTCAGTAGATATAATGAAGCTTATTAGGTAGGAGAGAGCCAAAAGAGAGATAATCCCTATCAAGATAGAATTCTAGGGGAATTTTATTTCTATATAGATATATCTCTCTAATGGTTGATAAATAGCTAGGGGTGGGGCAGAAGACTCAATATAGCTACTCTAGATATAGTTGGGTAGTTGGTTGCACTATTAGGGGATCTGGTAGGTGGGCACAACCTCACTAGAATATCATAGTTGTTGAGTGCTTTCTATCTAATATATATATATATATATATATATATATATATATATATATATATATGGGTGTTAGTGGTCCTCACTCGATAGATGCCTCAGACACAACCCATTATAAAACCCTATCTATATAGATTAGATTAGATTAGATTAGAGTTAGATGGCCCCCAAATAGATAGGCCTCTCACCCAGACATCGAGCACAACCCATCACCCTACCCTATAAAAATGGGCAGTAGCCAAGTGCTTTCTATCAATATATGGGTGATAGTGTCCCCCCCTCTAGACTAATGAATTGGATCTATATAGATAGGGGGTGGGGATTGGATAACCCCTCTATATATCTAAATTCCATATGTACATACATATATACATATATATACATATATACATACATACATACATATATATATATATATATATATATGTATGTATATATATATATATATGTATGTATGTATATATACATACATATATAGATACATACATACATACATACATACATACATATATATATATATATATATATATATATTAAGCTGAGGAACTATAGAAAATAGACTATAGATATTCGTGATCCCCCACTATTTCTATCTATTCAGTGAGGAGAGGAGGCCCCCCTGCCCCCTATATATCAATCCAATCCCCACCCCTATCCCTGTATATATATATATATATATATATATATACAGGGATAGGGGTGGGGATTGGATTGATATATAGGGGGCAGGCGGGCCTCCTCTCCTCACTGAATAGATAGAAATAGTGGGGGATCACGAATATCTATAGTCTATTTTCTATAGTTCCTCAGTCTAGTTTCTATATCTCAACTTGACCTACACTACCCTTTGCTTGTCTATAGAGTCTATTCTATATAGATAGTCTAGTGGGCATGATCCCCACATGATCCTCTAAATTTCAGTTGATTGATAGTTTTAGTTCTCCCCACCACCCAACCCCCTTTACTTCCCTCAGAACATAGCTATATCTATGATCTATATAAAGAACTCAATCTACCAATCGATGCTACCCTCCACTCTAAAGTCACCTAATCCTCTATAGAAATATCTATATAGGCTTGATTTATTTATTTGATAAGACAAGGATAGTGCTTACTCCCAACTCTACTCCTTATGCTCAGACCATGACTATCTATAGTTGGCAGCCTAGTGGCCTATCTATCTTATCTTAACTCAATTGTCACTACCCTTATGCTTGTCTATCTATAGAGTCTATTCTATAGAGTCTAGTAAGCATGATCCCCCATAGAATAGTTGATAGATGAGCGCTCCTCACACAACCCAACTCTCCTCACTATGCTCAAATTACAACTCTCTATACTTGTAGTGCTGGTCTAACTCTCTATAGTTCTAATGCTACCCTTCACTTCAATTCTCTCAACCTAACCCCTAAAATATATATCTGGGGGGTCAGCCAACCCAAAGATAGATAAGTATTTGATACACTCAAGATAATATTCACTATGCCATCTATATATATATATGAGTATTCACTATGAGATATATAGATGGGGGGCTATGCTCAAGATAAGATCTATAGGGAGGGGGATGAGGGAGGTGGGAGGCCAAAAAACCTCTAACTATTGGGGGGGCTTCCCAAACACAACTAGACTCCCATATATATAGAACTTCAAGATATATTGATATAGAGTGGGGGCTCCCAACTAGACTAGACTCTATAGGGGCATTTAGACTATACTATTCACCCTTATCTATATGGTATATATAGATGGGGTCAACTAATCTCACTAGCTCTAGCTAGGTGAGGCAAGGGTGAGGGAAGCTTGATAGTCTACCCTAGGCTTTATAGTCTAGGGTCATATCTTGTATGCTCCCAACTAGACTCTAGAGGGGTGATTGGTTCTATAGAGGGCTATGCCATAGAGTCTAAATAGATGATGGGCCTAGCTAGGAACATCCTCTCTTTAGTTGCAAGAGGATGGGCACACCCACCTACTATATGCCCATCCTCTCTTTCATAGAGAGAGGATGGGCACAACCCCTCTATTTAGAGATACTAGGGCACACTCCCCATTGATCAATTAGAGGGGTAGGGGCATTGTCCATTACTTGATTAGAGGGTGTACTCCCCTATGATCTGAGGGGCCCCAAAGAATCTAAATAGAGTGGATAGGGCCTCTAATCCATCTAAGGGCCCACCTCTATTTTATCATGATTAATGGCCACCACCCCTATTTACTCATCTAGGTGGGCATCCCCACATGACTGACCTAATTTATAGAGATAGAGATAGAGATAGGGGGCCTTAATCTAGAGTCTAGTCAGCCTCGGTACACTATCTCTCTTGATATTAGATTGGGTTACTCTACTATGCCCCACTCCCATATAGATATGTAGGCTAAAAATCATATACCTCTCTATATAGACAATATAGATAGGTTTAGATTTGAGGTTACTTTACTCTGTGGTTATCCACCTGAATAAATAGATAGGCCATCGGTTAGTGGTCCCCCCTCTATATATAGATATATCCCTATCTAAATAGAGGCCCCCCCATGGTCTATATATGTGTGTGTGTGTGTGTGTGTGTGTGTGTGTGTGTGTGTGTGTGTGTGTGTGTGTGTGTGTGTGTGTGTGTATGTATACTAACTATCTATGGGGCACAATATAGAGATAGAGATAGAGTCTATATTATCTATGGGGGATTGGATTAGCCCCATCTAATCTATAGGGCCCCCAGATAGATATATAGGCTATATGGGATAGAGGTTAGAGGGCCCAACTAGGAATAGATAGGGGTGTCATATTTAATTAAACTAGCTCCATATATATATAGATATAGATATAGAGAATCTATATATGGCTCTATCTTTGGATTGATGATTGGATCAAGAGTGCTCTCCTCTAGTGAATAATTGAATATCTGATTCGGTGATAAATAATTCTTTATTCAAGAATTAGAATGAAGTGATTCAATTTGAGCTAGCTATAGTATGAGAACCAGATTGAAGTAATTGAATTCGAGCTATAGTCTATATAGTCTAGTAGAGTTGAGAGTCGAGCTAGAGTTAGTACTAATGTCAACTCATTTAGTAGTTTAGTTAGCCATAGCCATAGTAGTTAGCCAAGCCATAGTAGTTAGCTATAGTAGTTGGCTTAGCTATAGTAGTTAGCTATAGTAGTTCTGAGCTATATGCTATGTTTTATATTTTTTAGTTCTTCATATTCGTAGTGGCCAATTTGTTCCCCCTTCGACCCCCTATCTATATCTATATCTATATCACTATCACTATCTATATCTATATATGGCCCCCTATATATAGATCCAATCACCACCCCTATATATATATACATATATATATATATATATACACATATATATATATATATATGTATGTATGTATATATATATATACATATATATACACACACACACACATACACACACACATATATATATATAAAGCATGTTGGTTTTGCTTGACCCTTCATGCAATTGATAGATTCTACTGCAATGGTGCCTCAAATTTAGGAAGTAATAACCAAGATGGCTAACCCAATAGCAGATTTTGTAGCTGCAACCATTAACATCGATGAAGAAAATGATTAACCCATCATATCATCTATATAAATAGGAGATATTAGAGGGTTCAAATTGATAGCTAGTAACATTGATTCAATAGACATTAACATAATAGTAATATTCCACCTATTTGGGAAGATTCCTTGAATACCTAAGAGGGGAATGATCATAGGAAATGTTGAATATTTGATGAGATCTATTTTGGGAATGTGGAATAGAGGGGAAATTCTAGAGGGGACTTGATTCTAAATTTGATATTAATTACCAGAGAAGGACATGACTGAAGGGGGGAAGGGGCCCACTCTTCTCTTCCTTGTCATGTCCCACTCCCTATCTATACTCACTCCCTTGTAGATAAATCCACAATATAGAGTTGCCATAGGAATGTATTTTCTCTATGCTCACCCATATATATTACAATCCCATATCTAAATCTATATTTAGAATATAAATCCCCATTAAACTCTATATGGCTCTCTATGGGGTGGAGTTGGGGTGAGCGTAGCGAATACCCCTTCCACCCCTCTCTATATAGATGGGATAGGGAGCCCCAATAGAGAGAGTTTTTTTGGCCTCTCCCCTCTCCCCTCTCTATATATAGGAAACTAACTCAACTTCCCATATATATATATATATATATATATATATATATATATATATATATATATATATATATATATAGGGGTTACCAAAAAAATGTTAGACAGTTGCCCCCCCTCTCTATACATTAATGATAGATAGTGCCCCCCTCTCTACATTATATAGATTATAGTTAGATAGAATTTAGTTTAGTTTAGTTTATATAGAGGGGGAGGGGAGGGTCCCTCTAACTCTATCTAACTCCCCATATAGATAGTCTAGAGAGGGAGGCCAAAAGAACTATACCCTATATATAGAGAGGGCTAAAGAAACTCTATCTTGAGGGCCCCTCTATATAAACTAAAATAACTATAAACTCTAAACTCCCAATCTAATAAAATCTATCTCTATCTTGCCACCCCCTCTATTTATATCTATCATAATGAATAGAGCTTAATCAATCCCTTGTTGATGATCCATGGTATAGTGGTTCGTTAGCACCCATATAGATTAATATATAGGTAAATCTCTCTATGGGGTGCCACCCTATCCATTCTATAATAGAATAGCCATATAGATCTAATCTATGGGGTGCCAAAAAAATATATATCATGGGGGTGCCAAAAAAAGAGAATATATAATCTTATAATCTATATATGGGGTGCCAAAAAAAATAGATATCATATTGTGCCAATGAAACTATATACTATGGGAGTGCCAGAAAATAGAATATATACCATGGGGTGGGGACTCTAAACTATGCCCCCTATATATCATATCTAAAATCAATGCCCCATAGAGAATATATACCCAATGCCAATGCCCCCACCCCATATCTAAACTGAATATAGACTCTATCTCTATCTCTTCCAATTAAACTATAGACTGTGACCTCCCACAATATAGTTTTTTACCCCCAAGCCCTATATATCTATCTGGGGTTTTTTGGCCTTTGTATATATATGGGATATGGGAAATTTAATATCTAAACTCAATGCCCCATAGAGAATATATACCCAATGCCAATTCCCCCCACCTCATATCTAAACTAAATATAGACTCTATCTCTATATAGTGGGGGCCTTAGAAAGGGCTCCACTTCTCCATATTTGAAGAAAAATGCTTGATCTATGATTATCTCCAAAGAATAGATGGATCAAGATCAACACCCATATCTAAGAGATAGAGTTCCAGCATCTCATCCACTCTTTTCTCTTTCTTTCTACTCCCATGACTAGTCTCTCTTCATAATCAAACTAGTCCATTTCATTTCAGTAACTCCTTCCCCCTCCTCATTGAGAGGGAGCCAACGATGATCTAATCCATATCCCATATCCCTAGTTAGAGGAGGAGGGGTGTGGTATATTTTTTCAAGGACCAAGATGATTATCATCCCCTTTCTAATACAAATCAATTTTACATCTATCCCTGGTCAGGTGCAGTTCCCTTTCTCTTCCTTACCTCATAGCTATCACCTAAATCCATGTAAGTGTGTCTACACCCTACCCTAAATTCTTAGAGTTAAAACCCTGGGAGCACCCTTTCCCACATATCCATATAATACTCAAGAAGCCAGGGTGTGCAAGGTACCCATTATCCATTCTAGAGTAGCCCACAATCCCAAGACATAGATGGATGTCAGTTTAGGAATATTATGCCTACACACAAGACTACCCTTCTTTCTTCTTAAGAGCTTTGTGGGGGACAACCCATAGGGGGTTTAATACATAAGGCTCCTGTAGAGGGATAATATACCAGTGAATAGAAGGTGCTACAACATAAGGATTAGCATGCTTTCAGCAAAAACATGGAATAGTAAAATATTTGGCATACGACATATGGCGATCATGAGAAGTTCATGAATTGGAAATACTATAACATACTCTTTCCCATAACTTTCTATACTAGACCAACCTACTAGAATATGAATAGGGATTGGAAATATGGTCAAAACCACAAAGATGAGGGGATACAATCTAGACCCATGTACAAATTGATGTTCTCATGAGGAAGCCATCGAATGGTTCCCATGAATTGGGATTCAGCCATGGAGGAATTAGACTATATCTAGAGAATGAGGGTGTACAAGGGAGTGAGTAGAGAGATGCACAGACCAATGAATTATATTAGTCATATTCTCAAGTTTGGAATGAAAAAAAGGATAATGCTCCCTAACATGGGACACAAAATCAGATCACTCAAATCAGAATAACATTCATGAAATTGCCATAACATAGAAACATTGGGGGGATTCATTGGCAACACAATAGTATATGGGTCTCCCAACACAAGAGTGATGGGTTCCCATCTGTCTTGGTCTCGATAAGAGTCTATCCCCTTGGGATGGGACAGCCCTATCTATATATGGGAACCAAACCACTTCACTTGAATTCAATCATCTCCCATCTATAGAGAGGGGGCCTTGACCCCCCTCTCTCAATCTAAATCTATCTATGGGGTTCCCCAATATAGATTTTCTTTGGCCCTCCCCCCTCTCTATATATAGGGTATGGGGAGTGAGATAGAGTTTAGTTTAGTTTAGTTTATTTTATTTTAGTTTATTTTAGTTTATATAGAGGGGGAGGGGGAGGGGGAGGGGGAGGGCCCTTTTAACTCTAACTCCCCATATAGAGAGTCTAGAGAGGGGGCCAAAAGAACTATACCCTATCTATAGAGAGGGCCAAAGAACTCTATCTTGAGGGCCACCCTATAGATTTAATGGGCTAGACCCTATCTATAGAGAGGGCCAAAGAAACCCAAATAGATATATAGAAACTTGAGACAGACATATATATATATATATATATATATATATATATATATATATATATATATATAAAGAGAGAGAGAGAGCGGGGTAGATAGAGTTTATTTCCCCCCCCTCTCTATATATATGGAGGTTTTTTGGCCCTCTATCTAAACTAAAATTTATCTAACTCCCCATACCCTATATATAGAGAGAGGGAGGAAGGGCCCAAATATCTAGTTCTTTTGTCCCCCTCTCTAGACTCTCTATATGGGGAGTTAGATAGAGTTAGAGGGGCCCTCTATAGAAACTAGACTAAACTACCTCTAAAATAATATAAACCATGCCAATGCTCCATAGAGAATATAGAGTCTATCTATATACTGTGGGGGGATTGATACCACTTGATATCCCCATCCTAATACATAGACTTTATTGGGATATAAAGCCCTGAGATAGGATATATAGAGGGGAGGCCCAAGATAGGATAGGATATATAGAAGGGAGGGCATTCCCCTAGGCCAGAATAGAGAATTTCAACTACCCTAGATAACTAACCAAACACCAAAAATCATGAATTTTAGAGCTAAGACTGAGAGGGGTACCCAAACATCGTATGAATTGAATTGAGGTTCATACTATAAATGTAACATGACATGACCTTATATCTACCTATGTCTTATATCTATTATCTATCCATCTATATATAAAGGGGGCCACTAGATGGATAACTAGCCAAACATCATATCAATTAAATCGAGGTTCCATAACATATATGATTAGATAACTAACTATCAATCACCAGATAGATAGTGATCAAGATAGTGATATAGATAGTGATATAGATAATGATATAGAGAGTGATATAGATAGTGATCTAGATAGTGATATAGAGAGTGACATAGATATAACTAACGGGACCAAACACCATATGAATTAAATCAAGGTTCATACTATATACATAATATATAGACATAGACTATTTATTCTATCTATACCCATCTATAGATTAATCCCATTTAGCCTATATATCTATTTGGCGCCCCCTCTCAATATAGAATACTATGGGGATTAGATCTATCTATAGGGAAACCAACCATTGGTCATATCTATTCTATTCTATTTTATGGCCTTTCCTCCTCTCTATATAGATTCTAGCCCATTAAATCAACTTCACTTTATAGGGTTGCCCCCCTCTATATAGCTCTATCTTTGGCCCCCCTCTCTATATAGAGAGTCCCCTATAAAGAGATAGATTTTAAATAGAGAGGGGGACCCATCTCTACTCTATATAATAGAGAGTCCCATATAGAGAGATAGAGTTTAGTTTAAATAGAGAGGCCCCCCCTCTCTATATAGAGTAGAGTCTAGTTGAGTTTACTATATATAGAGGGGAGAGGGGGCCCCCTCTTTATATAGGGTCTAGCCCATTCAATCTATAGGGTGGCCCTCAAGATAGAGTTTCTTTGGCCCTTTCTATATATAGAGTCCCATATTCTATATTCTATATATATAGAGATACTTTTGGCCCTCCCCCTCCCCCATCTATATATAACTATAACTCTAACTATAACTATAACTATAACTAGAATTAGAAATAGAACTAACTCTAAACTCTAAACTCCCATATATAGAGGGTCAACTCTCATTTATATATAGAGGGGGTATCTCACTTGCATTTACATGATATGATTAATGAATATAGGCACCCACCATACATAGCTATAGCTGGGCCAACTCAAAGTTGAGGGCCCTTATATCTAATAAGTCTACTAGCTATCTTTCCTATCTATATATTATATGGGGACCATCAGGATTAGAATGCCCTCCTAGAATAGATATATTTAGGGTAGTCATCCCCCTCCCATATATATATAGTCATTGAAGTGGGTGGGGATTGGCCTATCTATATAGATGGTATAGGGGTGCCAACTCTATCTAACTGATAGTTACCCTTAGATAATCCAATTTATATAGAGAGGGGGGTCGAGCACCCTACCCTATTTAATTGAATTCAATTTAATTTGAAATTTTATTCAATTTAGAGAATATAGATCTATCACTCTCTCCTATTGGTCACATCCACACAGATCCAGTCCTTAGCTTATATATCTAGGGGCCCTTAGCCTAACAACCTTTTCAAATGTATTGACCTCAACCAACACCCCATATATAGATAGGTGAGTCAAATGATAGGATATATATCTATATGGTACATCACATAACTTGATGCTCAATCCCTAGATAGATCAGATCAGATCAAATATATAGGGTGGGGTGGGGGTAGGGGGCCTCCCTAGACTCTAGAGAGTGGTCAGTCCCTCCTCTAACTATGTAGATCTCTCTAGGGAGACTCTCCCATTGGTTCTATCTATATTATATAATAAATGGGGCCCTAACCCACCACTATCTAGGGGTCAATCAAGGGGCAACCCTCTTTTGTCATATAGATAGGGGCCCCATCATACATAGTTTGTAGCAGCCCTATATATATATCTATGTCAGATCTAGTGTGATTGATCAGTTAGGTTGTGTACCCCTCTCCCCCAATTCCCTCCCCCTATATAGATGGAGATGGTTTGTTTCCTGAGCCCACCACTGAGGTGAGGACTAGCCATTTACTTACCTCGGGGCTGGGCCATCTAGAGTTCTCTGGGAGGCTGAGCCCTATATATCTATCCAATCCCCACCCCCATGTCTATATATATATATATATATATATATATATATATATATATATATATATATATATATATATATATATATATATCTAATTACCCCTCTATATGATATATGGGATGGGATATATGGATTTTATATATCTCTATATATGTAATTAGCCATATCGATGGTCTATATAAGGAGGGCCCCCTATCTTATCTTGAGCATAGAAAATATTATCTTATTCACTATGCTCAAGATAAGATAAGATCTATAGGGAGGGGGAGGGGGAGGGGGAGGCCACTATATAGTTAATTAATCAAATCAATCTATATAGAGGAGGGGGAGGGGGGAGGGCCAATTCTATCTTGGGGGGGTAACCCCAACCATATAAAGCTAATTTGAGTTAGTTTCTTATATATAGAGAGGGGCTCTATCTATTAGGGGCCCAAATAGATAGGACTTGGGATGAGGGCCATATCTATCTATAGGGATCTAATCTAGAATTGATTCTAATTGGGTTAGGGGGCATAGACCTAAATAGGAGTCTATATACATAGGGTGGTTGATTTGATCTATATTCTTTTCACCACTTGAGTATGGGCCTCTGGCTAGTGTTCTCTCCCTCTCTATCTATGGGTGGGGGGGTGGATATATATATAGGGTCCATCACCTGAGTATGGGCCTCTTGGTGGTGTTCTCTCCCTCTATAGAGAGGTGAGGATTTCTTGAGGTAAGGGTGGCTCTTTCCTCTATATCTAGAGGACATTTGATTAGGACATGAGGACATTTATGCCCTACTCTTGACTGACTTCAATGCCATATAACTTAGATAGTGAGATCACCATATCATATATAAATAGGATAGGGTATGACCCCTATCTCTATCTTGATATATATGGGGTACCACCCCCTCTATCTCTATCTCTATCTCTATCTCTATCTCTATCTCTATCTCTATCTCTATCTCTATCTCTATCTCTATCTCTATCTCTATCTCTATTTCTATCTCTATCTCTATCTCTATCTCTATCTCTATCTCTATCTCATAGTGAATATAGACTATTCCCCCCTATGTATAGATAGGGGCCATTCCATACCCATACATAGAGAGGGAAACTATGGTATAGATTGTAAGCACCATGAGAACTCTATATAGTGGAGAGATCACCAAATATATCTAGGGACATTATTAAGTCTCTATCTCGATGGGCCATATATATATGTAGAGACTGGACGATAGTTAGTTGGTTAACTATTTTGTTGGTTATAGATACCTAACCCACCACATCAATTATCTATATATATAAGGTCCACCCCTACCCTATATGTAGAGAGGGAAACTATGGTATAGATTGTAAGCGCCATGAGAACTCTATATAATCGAGAGATCACCAACTATATCTAGGGACATTATTAGGCCTCTGTCATGATGGGCCATATATATATATATATATATATATATATATATATATATATATATATATATATATATATATATATCCAGAGATTGGACGATAGTTGGTTGGTCAACTATTTTGTTGGTTATAGATACCTAACCCACCACATCAGTTATCTATATATATAGGGCCCACCCCTACCCTATATATATATATATACACACACACATACATACATATATATATATATATATATATATATATATATATATATATGTATATATACATACATATATATGTATATATGTATATATATATACATATATATATGTATATATATATATATATACACACATATATACATATATATGTATATATATCTATATATATATGTATATATATACATATATATATATATATGCACACACACACACACATATATATATATATACATATATATAAATATATATATAGGGTACAGGTGGGCCCTATATATATATATATATAGATAACTGATGTGGTGGGTTAGGTATCTATAACCAACAAACTAATTGACCAACCAACTATCATCCAGTCTGTGCATGATATGTAGTCTGTATCTCAAGTTGATTGATCCAACTGAGTGACCCATTGGCCTATTCTCTATAGGATAGGGGTAGACTCTAGAGAGGAGAGCCATATATATAGATAGGGCTATTGGCCTATTCCATATAGATATAGGGGGTGTACTAGAATCTAGAGAGTTGACCCACCATAGCGATATAAAGGGTGAGTTATAGTTATATATAGATAGGGAGTTCTATATATATAGGGCAATTTCCCCTGCTCTACTAATGCCAATGCCCCCCACCCCATATCTAAACTAAATCTAGACCCCATGCCAATGTTTAGATAGGGATAGGGATAGTTATATATAGAGGGGGGAGGGGTCTCCCCTCTATTCTATATGGGATATAGGGCCATCACACCAGATCGATCTACTGCATGGAAGTGTCTGATTTTGGTATGGTGGATGGATATGAAAGGTGTCTAGGGGGAGTGTTAGTCCTACCAGCCCCTATATATCTATCCAATCCCCACAAGATAGAGATAGAGATAGAGTCTATATTGTCTATGGGGAGTCTCATTTATATATGGGGTGGGGTGGGGTGGGGGGGCCATCTAATCTATAGGGCCCTATCAGAGATAGAGATATAGTCTATATTTAGTTTAGATATGGGGTGGGGGGATTTAGCATTGGCCCCATCTAATATCCCCATCCCCATCCCCATCTATTAAATTGGAATTATATTTGGAATTGTGTCTATCTTTAGTTTAGATATG
This sequence comes from Torreya grandis, assembly GCA_037957365.1. Taxonomy (NCBI): domain Eukaryota; kingdom Viridiplantae; phylum Streptophyta; class Pinopsida; order Cupressales; family Taxaceae; genus Torreya; species Torreya grandis. The sequence continues at coordinate 361,585 of JARHVA010002238.1, forward strand.
GGGTGAGGGGAATTAGGTCTAGATTCAATTTAGATATGGGGTGGGGGGAATTAGATTGGGAATTGGGCTAGGCCTTACCCCAACAGCCTATCTATATATGGGGTGGTCGAGTCCTTCACACCCCATATATAGATATGCCAATCATCCATTACCATATATATAGATAAGGCATGTAGGTTTTCATCAGGTGGTCAAGTCCTTCATAAACCATTTAGATATAGATAGGCCAATCATCCATTAAACCTTATTCTTCAAGTTAAACCCCTCATAGAAATGATCTTCCTTCTCCCACCCACTCTTCCCTTTATATTTAGTGAAACATTAATTCACCTACTACCACCACTATCTAGGGGGAGTAGATCATTAGAGAGAGCCCCTGAAAGACTAGTCTCTAGTCCAGAGAGAGCTTAGCTTAGAGTGGTCTCATTAATAGCTGGAAGTTCTTCAAAGGTATGAAAAGATGGAGGGCTTTGTACCATCCATTCTAGTGTGGTTGCCTTGATTATCTAGGGGATTAGAGCACTTGTGTTTTTTTCACTACTCAAAGTGATTGTTATGACCATGGAGAAATGATGAATCCCAACTACAGTTACATAAGAGCTAAGCTTGCTAAGGGAATTCCATCTGGTGTAAGCATCTAGATAATCTAGAATGTAATGTAGCATACCTAAAAGACCCAAAGAATGCATGGGAAAGAGGGTCAAATTAATCCCAACAAAGGAGATCCAAAAATGGATTTGACCTAAATTTTTGGGGTATGTTTAACCAGGGATCTTACCCACCCAGAAGTAAAATCTTGTGAATCAAGCAAAAATGGCTCCCATGGGAGATACATAATGGGAATGTGCAACCACATGATGAGTATCAAGCAGAGTAATGTCTAGCCTAGGATTTGCTAGGAATATTCTAGTAAGTCCTCCTATGGTGGATAGAAAGATGAACCCTACAATAGATGGCATAGGTGTTTTGTATCATATCAAACCTCCCCACATGGTAGTGATCTAACTAAAGATTTTGATTCTAGTGGGGATAACTATGATCATGGTAGCTATGGTAGAGTGAGCATGTGTATTAATGTCTAGGCCCATAGTAAATGTGTGATGAGCTTGAAAAAGGAATCCAGGAACACCAGTACTGATCATGGCATAAACCATGCCCAAACACCTGAAGACTAGTTTTCTTAGAAAAGTCGATACGATATGACTCATGGTACAAAATCTAGGTGGAATCAAAATATACACCTCTAGATGGCTGAGGAACCAAGGGGGGTGTTAGCATAAGGTCAGGTCTCCCCCTCTAGCAAGATTGAAAAAGCTTGTATTAGAGCTTTGATTGGTTAATAACATGGTAATTGCCCCTACTGGTACTGGGAGTGATAGTAAGAGTAAGAATGTAGTCACTACAATGGACCACACAAAGAGAAGTAATCTATGTATAGTCATTTTAGGCCTGCACATGTTGAAGATAGTAGTGATAAAATTGATAGAACCTAAAATGGGTAAACCACTTAATGGATGAGGACTAGAAATCATAACATCAATGGCTCTTCTAGAATGACTGGTAATACCACTTAGGGGTGGATAGACCATCCACCTAGTGCCACCACCTACTTATACCAAGGTGAAGCTTAATGGGAGTAATGGCAAAGGTGGTAGCGATTAGGAGGAAATGTTATTCAATCATGGAAATGCCATGTCACATGCACATATAGGAATTAGAATGAACTAATTCCCAAATCCACCTATCACCAGTGGCATCACCATAAAAAGGATCATGGGAGAAGCATGAGTTGTTATTAAAACATTATAGAGTTGATAATTTTGACCAAGAATTTGATCACCAAGTTGTGCTAATTCCATATGAATTGATATTGGGAAGCATGTGCCCATCACTCCAGCAATGGCATCAAAGATTTTATGGAGAGTCCCTATATCCTCATGGTTAGTGGGAACAACCATAGAACCAAATTATGTATCATAAACTCATTCTTTCATTTCATTCCTTATCAGAGATGGGCAAGTGGATGTGGTACTAGTACATGTTTGCAAGGAGGTCTAGGGCATCTAATCCCCCTATCTATGAAAACCCCCCTAGATAGAAACCTATAAGCCACCTATCCCTATATATAGATAAGTCTCAATAGACCCTATAGAATAGAGAGAGGGGGGGCTACACTCAAGATAAGATAAGATAAGTATTTTCTATGCTCAAGATGAGATAAGATAAGATAAGATAAGATAAGAGTCTATAATATTCACTACGGCCCTCTATATATATGGAATAAATCCTATTCACTATGCTTAAGATAATATTCGCTACACTCCTCCCCTTCCCTCTATATATATGGGATAAGAGTCTATAATATTTGATATGCCACTCTATCTATATATGGGATAAGATATATAGGGAGAGCCAAAGAAACTCCATATATAGAGAGAGGGACCAGGCTCATCTCATTTTTCTCATTCTATTTCTATTTCTATTTCTAAAGATCTCACTTAGTCTTTCTTGCTCCTAACAAACCCTATTGAGTTTAGCCTCCATGGATACCCTCTTTTCTCTTATTTCTCCTAGGAGGTGTGCTATGCACAAAATTTTGGAACTGGTCACGTCCACTTAAAGAAATTTTGTGACACATTCCCCTCTAGTGGAGGCTGATGACTGACTCAGAAACTTATCAATATCAATTGAAGTGTGGTGAGTTCATGTTTGAGCTCTACATATCAAATTCTAGGACTTTACATGACTACAACCTCATTGCCATGAATTTTGCATCATGGCTATATATTATCTTTATGTCTATTGATTGTGTTTCTCCCCACACTTTTTAAATATCTTAAACTTCATGGTGCACCTTAGGTTCATTGGCTCCCATAGTAGTGAAGGCACCTTGAGTTCTAGTGCCCGAGGTAGAGGCCCCCCCTTCGCTAGTGGCTGTGACTATGGGTGAATGCTTAGAAAAAGCACCAGTAGGAGTGATTTCAACAAAATTACTATCTATATCACTTTCTACATCACTATATATATCACTCTCTATATCACTATCTATATCTATGGTGGGAATCTAGTTGAGATTGAGATCAAGACATAGGCACTGCTCCATGGGTTCTTTTATATCTATGGTAGGAATCTAGTTGAGATTGAGATCAAGACACAAGCACTACTCCATAGGTAAGGTGATGAGAATGGGTGAGGAAGGGGCCATAGAAGAGGGGAGGGGATCAACAAAAAAAAACACATGACATGTTGAATCAGATAAAAAATTCAAATTATTAGAGAAAGAAGAGAAATAACTCAACATAGAGTCATTCTAGATATAGGGACACCCCCATCTATATCTATCAATGAGTAGAGTGGGTCCCCTCAGATAGATAGGTGTTGGGGGAGAAGGTTTGGTGAATCATTGTATATGAGAAGGTTGGGTGAATCACTAGCCCAGATAGATATGTAAGGAGCTTATCTATCTAGCAGTGCCAATCATTCTATAGGCTATGCTATGCTAACCCCTCATCCCCTCTGTATATAGATGGGAATAGATAGATAAGGAGCCTAGCCTATATATCCATCTAGGAGTGTCATTCTATATGTTATGCTTCACTCACCCCTCACCCTTCCTAGATAGATAGGGGTGGGTGAGTGCCCCCCCTCTCTCATTTACATTTACATTTATATATGGGGTGCCAAGAAAATAGAGACCGTGCCAAAAAAATATCCATATAGATAAGATATATAGGAAGGGGGAGTTCCAAACTAGATGGGATATGGGAAACTAGAGATAGGGAGATAGGGGTATATAGATGGATGGTGTAAAGGTTTCAAAATGTACAAATTATGTCTTAGTAAAGAGTCTTTATAAATTATAAGATTCTATTGGCCTAGTATTTCTTTTAGGAGCAAGAATAACCTTGAGTGCCTCCTTAGCAATAAATTTAGGTGATGAGGGAAGTGAAATTTAGACTCTTAAGTATGAGGTGATAAGGTAGGAATTCTCAAGGGTTTAGGGTTTAGGATGTAAAATTGATAGGATGATATCACTATATGTGCAAAATCAATCTTCTAATTTGACCTTCTACTGATTTTAATCTAAGATGCTAAAGCCATGCAGTAAATGGAATGCTAGAATTGAATATGAATATAATACTATGAATTAAATGATTACACTATTGGAAGCTTCCTTAAAATAATTTTATACAAGATTGAAAATCACACAATTTAGAAATAAAATACACAACACATAAATAAACTAAATAACATGCTTAGATATTTAATGGGTTGGACTGTTGCTGTAAGACTTCTAAAGGGGGCCCTTCCTTATTTCAAATTTAGATTCAATCCTTCCTTTTATAAAGATGAAATGGACTTATAAATTATTTTTTATATTAATCAAAGTACAATAATGAATTATCATAGGAAAATTACAATAACATATATCTTATAAATTATACTTTTGATATATTTCTTTACTTGATATCTACTACCTTCTTAACCCTATTGTCACCTATATATATATATAGACACACACACACACACACACACACACACACACACACACACACACACAAACAATAAGGAAGATTATTTTATGAAAAATAATATACATTCTAAACTAAGAAACATTAATCTATAGGACAACATAAATTGGATCCTTCTGCTAAGATCACCATTCTTTTGAATCTTGTAATACTGCCTAAGGATAAACAAATCTATTTCAGTCTTCAACTGCATCCTTATTGCACTCCATGGAGGTTATTTGTTACGCCCCTAACCTATCACATGTATGAGGATAGTATTATCCAACTTATGGCTTACTTATCCCTCTTTGATGTTATATTACATTTATCTATGCTTTCTTTTGATTAGTAGGTCGGCCTATGGAGTAACCATGGCCTAGATAGACTATATATAGGAGGTAGTGGGTAATTATTTATCATCATATTGTGAATTATGCTCTTATTGAAGCTTGTTGAGGTTGCCACCTCAAAGTGGCTTATCTATTATAATATATTTGGATATATTTCAGTTATATTTGGATATAATTCTACTATTATACTTAATTCTTGAAGTAATTTCATTACAAGTGGTATCAGAGCTACGATTTGGGCAATCTTGTGGGTGAAACACTAAATTTTTAAATTTTGTAATATGTAAAAAATGGTTGTGAATTTCTTTGAAATTGTTTGTATGGAGGTGATAAATAATCAAATTAATCTTCCACTAAAATTTCAGCTTATTTGGATCTATTTTACAAAATTTATCACTATTTTATGTTTTTTCATAAAATTGCTCTATAGTACACAATTCAAAGAATTTTTCTAAGTTATTTACATTTTTGGAAATTTTAGAAAAATATGGCTATGGTATGTTCTTTGTATATTTTGATTTGAGGCTGACATAATTCCAAAATTGCTTGGTCAAATTTTTGTCAAAAGTACCAATAAGGATCGACATCATAAAACCCTTTTATGGCAAGTCCACAAACTCGGGGCCGAGGAAAGGGTGTTGAAACTCTAGGTAAAACTCCTAACAAGGAAGATATGGAGTTATAAGGGGGATGTACTAGACCCTTTATACTAGGGTTTTTTGACATAGATCACAAAGTGAGCCAAATTGACTATAGTGTGCAAGGCATTCAGAGTGAGGTGCAAGACATACAATCTAATATAAAATCCATACAAGATAGTTTGGGATATATCATGATGGATTTGAACATTAATAAGTCAAATCATCAAGCTAACTATATTTCACAAACCCACTAGGGTGGTTCTCCTAACTAGTCTACTTCAAATCTAACTCCATGGCCACAGAGGAACCTATTACCAAAGGTGGATATGCACAAATTTGATGGAAAAGATCCACTCAATTGGATCAATGAAATGGAGAGTTTTTTTGACCTGCATCAGATTGTAGGTGGACAGAAGGTTACCATGGCATCCTTGTATCTTGAACCTGATCAATTCATTTGGTATCAATGGTTGTGTGCTCAAAAGAAGAATATGACTCTCAATGTCACCCGATTAGTTTTTATAGAGGAGCTACAATTACACTATGGCAATAGTGTGACAGAGAATTACTTTAGCCAACTGGCAAAATTATAACAAATTGTCTCCATCAAGGATTATATTCATCATTTTCAGAACCTGTCCTTATGTGTGGAGACAATTTTTGAAGCAAACTTGAATGACCTATTTTTGGGTGGACTCAAGGACCACATTCAACATGAGGTATGAATGTTTAATCCACTTAAGATTTCTAATTCTATTATAATGGCACATAGAGTTGAGGAAAAATTCATAGCCAACAAGAAGCAACCATTCACTCACTTCAAAGATCATAAGATATCGTCACCAACATTTCCTCCACCTACTAGATTAACCCCTTAGTAAATTGAAAAGAAGCGTGAAAAAGGATTATGTTTCAGTTGTGACAGCAAGTGGAGTAAATGACATAGATGTGTTGAGAAGAAGTTATTCTACATTAAGGGACCAAATGAAGATGAAGAAGCAGATGATGCCTCTAATGATGATGAGGAAGATATAGAGGAGGTACCTATTCATGTGATTTCATTCTGAAGGTAAGAAAATTGAACTGCATGGATTACATGCAAAATCTCCACAATTGGTTAGTTCACATCAAATGACCAAGATGCTAAAAAAGGGGGTAGAAGGAATTATTGCACAATTATTCTCCATAGAATTTCAACCCACATAGGTATCTACACATCTTGATCTATAGATAATTCTTGAGGACCACTCATCTATTTTTGGGCCCATGCCAAAAGGACTACCACCAAAAAGAGAACATGATCATGCAATTCAACTAATTCCATGTAGTCAACCACCAAATATCAAACCATATAGATATCCATATGCACAAAAGAGTGAAATTAAAAAGATGGTCCATGAGATGTTGGAGGCAGGGATCATCAAGCATAGCCAAAGTGCATATTCATCACCAGTGGTCATGGTGTGGAAGAAGGATGACACATGGAGGATGTGCCCAAATTATAGGGAACTTAACAAGTACACCATCAAAGATAAGTTTCCTATTCTAGTAATTGATGATTTACGATGATTTGCATGGTGCTAATTATTTTACAAAATTGGATCTTCGCTCACGGTACCATCAAATTAGAATCAAGGATGAAGATGTTTATAAAACTACTTTTAGAACACATGAGGGCCATTTTGAGTTTTTGGTAATGCCCTTTGGTCTTACAAATGCACCATGTACTTTTTAGAGCTTGATGAACACTATTTTTAGGCCTTTTTAAAGGATGTTTGTGCTAGTTTTCATTGATGACATATTGATTTATAGTCAGACATGGGAAACACATCTACAATATGTGAAATAGGTGTTGATAGTTTTGGACAAGCACCAGCTTTATGCAAATCCATCTAAATGTGCTTTTGGAGTACAAGAGGCAGAGTACCTTGGTCACATTATTTCCCATGAAGGTGTCAAAGTTGAGCCCCAGAAGATCAAAGTGAAAATGGAATAACCCATGCCAAACACTCTCAAAAACCTTTGAGGGTTCCTTGGACTAACTGGTTACTATAGAAGATTTGTGAAAGGTTATGGTAGCATAGTAGCTCCACTCACTATATTGCTAAATAAGGATGCTTTCCATTGATATTATGATGCCACCAAAGCATTTGAGAAACTATAAGTAACTATGTGCACCACTCCAGTTTTGGCTACTCCAGACTTCTCATAGACATTCAGTATTGAATGTGATGCTTCTGGGTCTCAATTGGGGGAAGTACTAATGTGGGAAGGAAGACCCATTGCATTTTAATGTTATCAATTCAAAGGTAAGAATCTATAAAAAACTATCTATGAGAAATAAATGATGGATATTCTTCATGCAGTTAAATAATGGAGGCCTTATTTGATGGGTAGACACTTTAAGGTGAAAATGGATCATGATAGTCTCAAATACTTTTTGGAGCAAAGATTATCATCTGAGGAACAAAAAATGTTGGGTTATGATTTTGAAATCATCTCTAATAAGGGTAAATAGAATGTAGTAGTAGATGCACTATCCAAATGGGATGCATCCACAAGAGCATTACTTTGTGCAATGTCCATGTTGCAAGAAGATTTGGTGGATGAAGCTGGGTTAGAATGGGAGCAAGACAAGAATATGCAGGTTCTGATTCTAAATATCTAACAAGGTAATTTATCCTTTGAAAAATTTGAATGGAAAGGTAATATCCTATGGTTTAAGGGTAGGCTATACTTTTGCAAAAATTTAGAGCTTAAGCATAAGATTCTTGCAGAGTTGCATGCATCTCCAATAGGGGGTCACTCAGGGTTCTTGAAAACTTATCATAGAATTAAGAAAGAATTATTTTGGGAAGGACTCAAGGGAGATGTACAAAAGTTTATGGAAGAATGCTTGATATGCCAACAGAATAAAGGTGAAACAGTTAAGACCCTAGGTCTGTTACAACCGTTAGCAATTCCTAGTCAAAGGTGGGAGGAGGTTTCCATGGATTTCATCACTGGATTGCCTTATTCTGAAGGTAAGAATGTTATTTTGGTCATTATGGATAGGATTACAAAATATGCCCATTTTTGTGCTCTTTCACACCCATTTTTAGCAAGTACAGTAGCGGCTATTTTTATGGAAGTAGTTCTCAAATTACATGGAACCCCAAATATAATTATAAGTGATCATAATCCTATTTTCACTAGTAATTTTTGGACTGATCTATTTTCTTGTTTGGGTACTTAGCTAGCTCATAGCTCATATTACCACCCCCAATTTGATGGACAAACTAAAGTGGTTAACAAATGTTTAGAGGGGTATCTCCATTGTTTTGTATCAAATAAACAAGAATATTGGGTTAAATGGCTACCACTTGTAGAATGGTGGTCTAACACATCTTTCCATACCTCTTCTAAAATGTCTTCATTTTTAGCACTAGATGGTTACCAGTCACCTTCCATCACTTCTTCATTAAAGGTGCACACCAAGGTTCAAGGTGTGGAAGAGCACATTTAACATCAACAAGAGGTTTTGGCTAGTTTGAGAGAGAATTTGGCCTTGGCACAAAATAGGATGAAGCAACAAGCTGATCAACACTATAGTGAGCAAAATTTTGAGGTGGGTGACTGGGTATTTGTTCGTTTGCAACCTTATAAGCAGATGTCCTTAAAGCAATAGAAAAAGGACAACAAAATTGCTCCTAAGTATTATGGCCCTTATCAAGTTCTACAAAAAATTAGATGTGTGGCTTACAAGCTCGAGTTACCTCATTCATCTCACATACACCCAATACTTCATGTTTCCTATTTGAAGAAGGTCATTGGATAGAAATTTTCCACCTAGACAGAGCTCCCAGAACTAGATGAAGAAGGAAGAGTCATTTTGGAACCAAATAAGATCCTCCAAACATGTACTAAGAGATTGAGAACTAGAGAGATTAGGGAATATTTGATCAAGTGGAAAAACTAGAGTAGTGAAGATGTAACTTGGGAAGGTGAAGATTTTCTCCAACAACATCCAGAGTTGTTCAACGTTGAGGACAACATTGGTTTGAAGGGGAAGGGCATGTTATGCCCCTAACCTATCACATATATGAGGATAGTATTAGCTGAATTATGGCTTACTTATCCCTCTTTGATGTTATATTACATTTATCTATTCTTTATTTTGATTAGTAGGTCAGCCTATGGAGTAACCATGGCCTAGATAGACTATATATAGGAGGTAGTGGGTAATTATTTATCATCATATTGTGAATTTTGGTCTTATTAAAGCTTGTGGAGGTTGCCCCCTCGAAGTGGCTTATCTATTATCATATATTTGGATATATTTTAGTCATATTTGGATATAATTATGCTATTATACTTAATTCTTGAAGTAATTTCATTACATTATTATCATTTATATGAGTTGGTTGAAATAGGAATCAAATTTTTTTCATCTATGACTTTGGTTATGCAATGGCTACATGATGTGTCCACATGATGAGATCCTTTTCATTTCAAGATGTTCTATGCTATATACCTATTAATTTAAAACACATTATAGATAAAAGCATCATATAGTTAAAAATAACTATTATATATTTTATTTCAAGACATAGTTCTAACTATTTAAAGATTGTGAGAACATAATTCTATTTTCAAGGTTATGTTTGTTTAAGGATATAAACTTTATGTAAAAGTAACTTTGAAGCATGATAAAGAAGAAGGATGAGTATGATAGATGAGGACAAAAACATGACATTTCTAGGGCTCATCACTACCGATTAATCCAATCATTACATCTGATCCTCTTCCCATCATAAAAACCAATGATACTCTAATCCATTCCAACCCATATCCCTTTATTACTCTCAATATTACACTCAATGCCAAGGCAACTGATGTCTATCATATACATTCTAAGTATGATCACCATAGTAATCAAATTCTAGATATCAAAGTAGATGTTGAGTATTATGGTCCTCTTCTTACTTGCCTAGTGATCAAGCTATTCTTAGAATAATTCATGCCTAAGAACTTAGCTTACTTAGTAACATAATAAACTTGGGAATTTTAAAACTAAAATTCCTTATCTCAATAAATTCATTGATATCATTGATCCCAAAGCTAAGCCAATGTCTTCTTTACCTAATGCACCATATCACTTTCAAGATGGAAATAACATGCTTATCGAAGAAACCACTCACATTGAATATGGTACTCCATCTTATCCTTGACCAATTACAGTATCTCATGAACTCTTACCTACTTAACATGATAATTTTATCTTATTATTTGATAATTATTATGAGTTTTTCTCTTGGTTCTACGAGGACATGTCTAACACTGACCCTAGCATTATGGTACATAACATTATTACTTATCTTGATTCTAAACTTGTATGTAAAAAGTAAAGGAAATTTTAACTTGAGGTTTCTACCTTATGTCATAAGGAAATCATAAAATTACTTAATGCTAAATTTATTAAACCAATGGATTATTTTGAATGGGTTTCTAACATTGTTCCTGTTTGGAAAAATGTCACTATGGTAATTTGCATTTGTATTGATTTTCATAATCTTAATCTTGATTGTCCTAAGGACAACTTCCCTTTACCTTTGATAGATTCCATCATCAATTCCACATTTAGTTATTAAATTTTATCTCTTATGGATGGATGTTTTCTTAGGATATAATTAGATTCACATTACCCTCGACAACTAACATAAAACTACTTTCACCATGGAATGGGGCACTTATTACTATGTCAAAATACCTTTCAACCTAAAAAAGGTTGGAGCCACTTATCAACAAGTAATTACTCATATATTTCATGATCTTATCCATAAAATTATTGAAACCTATATGGATGGCCTCATTGCTAAATCTAAAAATCATATGATTCATTTATCATATCTTTCTATCATCTTTGATCACCTCCTTAAATATTGAGTTAGAATCAATCCTTATAAATTTTTTTTTGGTGTCACATGTAGAAAATTGTTAGGATTCTTAGTATCTCTCTATGGCTTCGATGTTGACCCTAATAATATTAGTGATATTATCAACATGCCCATTCCTTATTTTATTCCTAACATTCATACTTAGGAAAACTTGGCATAAGTAAATGATTTGTCCTTGAAATGGCTTATCGCATTCACTCCATTAATTCTCTTCTCAAGAAATGTACTACATTAGAATGGATGGACCCATATGAAATAGCCTTTGATAATATGAAAGAGTCATTGATTCACACACCTACACTTCATCCTCCTTCTAATGATTGACCCTTGATTCTATATACTTCTTCCACATCTATATCAGTTGGGGTAATGCTTTCCCAATGTAATGATACTATATGAGAGTATGTTATCTACTACATTAGCCAAGGCCTCATCGATTATGAAACATGTTATACCAAATTTGAATGTGATTGCCTTACCATCTATTTTATAGTTGAAAAGCTTTGTTATTGCATGATTTAATAGACTACTTATGTCATCATTCATTTTGATCCCCTATATCACTTCTTCTCCAAATCCTTTCTTCCTAGAGATAGAATTGTAAAATAGATGGTCTTTATTATTGAATTTTATCTTCAAATCATCACTCAAAAATATGTTAAAGGATAAGTCATAGCTGATCAACTTACCATAGCTCCCATTCTAACTACTCATCCCCTTCAAGATAGTCTTCTAGATGATAATGTACTCTATATTTAAGGTCTTGATAAAGCTATTTCTCTTAAAGATTATTTTTATAACTTTACCATTGATCTTGAAGTAGATAATCTAGATGAATCCTCTATTCCCTCTGATATTACTAAACCTAAAGTAGTTATCAAGGAGCTTCCTAAAATTAATGTCAACTTGCATGAGGATACTTGGACCCTTCACTTTAATGGTGCTAAATTCATTAAAGGAGATGGGGTAGGTTGCATTATCACAAGCCCTCTTGGAAAAATCATTCCTTTAATATTTTGCTTCACATTTGATGTTACCAACAATATGGCTAAGTATAAATCTCTAATATTAGGTATGAGAGTTGATCTTGATTTAGACATTCAATATTTGCATGTTTTAGGTGATTCTTACCTTATTTGTTGCCAAGTCAATGGTGATTATCAATGCAAAAATGAAAATCTCATTACTTATTATAAAATTATAACCACTCTTACTAAATACTTCATCTCTTTCACTATTGAACCTATTCTTAGAGGTCAAAATTCCATTGTTGACCGTCTCACCTTTTTAGCTTCTTTTTTTCATCCCCACCAAGTTCCTTTTGATCTTAATTTTCTCATACAAATAAGAAAATATCCATCTTCAACTCAACCACCAGATTCACTTATCTACCATATTTAGATTATTACCATCTGAGAAAGCCCATGGTATAAAAATATTATTCAATTCTTGGAACATCAAATTTATCCTCTTAATTTAGACTCTTGTGAAAAGATGCGTGTTCATAAAAAAGCTTTTAAGTATGTATTTTGACACAACATCCTTTATTATCAAAATGATTAAGGCACCTTATTCTATTATGTTACACAAGATGAGGTCCCTCCTCTTCTTGAATAAGAACATGGGGGTATTTTTAGTGGCCACTATATCAAGCATGCTACATCCCACAACTATCTATATATGGGTTAATTTTGGAATACTCTTGAAAAAGATGCAATTAAATTCTACAAAAAGTGTACTCTTTTCCAACTTCATGATGATATAATTCATTCACCTCCAACTGAGCTTCAAACTATCAAATCTCCTTGGCTATTTTCCACATGGGGATTGAATTTCATTGGCAAATTACCTCACTCCCAATATAGACATGTATTAATCATCACTGGTACTAAATATTTTACCAAATAGGTTAAAGCCATGCCCTTGTTAATGTCATTAGTCATACCATTTACAAATTTATTCTTAATCAAATAAATTTTTTTGGTGTTCCACATATCATCATTTATGATAATGGTGGTAACTTTAAAAATAAACATGTTAAATATCTTTGTACTAAATTCAAGATTAATCATAATTTTTCTATGCCTTATCATCCATAATGTAATGGTCAAGCTAAGGTCACTAATAAAATTCTTAATAAAATCCTCCAAAATATAATTCATGAAACCCAAATGGATTGGAATCTTTACCTTTATCATAGTCTTTGTGCCTATTGAACTAGCATATGTACTACCACTGGGGCAACACCATTCTCTCTACTCTATAGTTCTGAGTCAATTTTTACATTAGAAGTTAAACTTCCTTCTCTTCATATATCTTCTCATGGTATCATACTTGGTGAAGAATTGCATGAATCTCAACTTCATTCACTTGATCTCCTTGATGAATTTCATCTCTTTTTATTTACAATACAACCACCAATACAAGGCTCGTATCGCTAAACAACATAACAAGTGTGTTAAAATCTACACATTTAATGTTGATGATCTTGTCCTTAAATTAAATTACACCCATGATAAAGAAGGTAAATATTCTAAAAAATGGTGGGGCCCTTATTTAGTCAAAGATATTGTTGGTCCAAGTACCTACCATCTTCAAACTAATGAAGGCCACGTTTTCCAAGAGACCACCAATGCACAATTCCTTAAAAAAGAACTTTGCCTAACACATTTCCTTATTTTCATGATTTATATCTATATATATCTAACACCTTTTTGTAATTTACTTACATGGGTCTCTCCCTTTACAATAATCCTCTTGTTACAAACCTTTAGTCCTTTCTTTTTGGTCTATTGGTTTCCCCTTTCTCTCATGAGTTGCATTGTAAAACCATGGATATGACATAGTCTTCCTCATGATATACCATAGTATTCTTTGTTTTCATAATTTTTACACACATTTTTGGCATCACTTGGATTTTTATTTTATGAGTTACATTGTAATATTATGGATATGACCTAGCCTTCCTCACAAAATACCAATTTTTCTTATCCCATTTGTTTTTCACATGCTTTTTGGCACCCTCATGGGTTTCTCTTTTATGATTTAAACTATAAGACCATGGATATGACCTAGCATTCCTCATAAAAATACCATCATTGTATTCTCTTTAGTATTTTTTTTATTGATCCTTGTTCTCAACTTTAGCCTTTCCTTCTTTTGGTTAATGGAATTTGCACAATAATCTATGTTATCATGTTTTAATCTACTTCCCTTATTCTTATGTTAAGGAATTAAATTTTACTATCATTGTGTCAATTTTTTACCCTTTGTCACATTTTTTGCAAATTGAAGCAATTTAAATTGTTCCATGTGTCACTCCTCTTGATTTCCTTTCTTTTCACTCTACATTGGATAAAACAAGGTCAAAGTCAAGATAACACTTTTATTTCACCTAGATTCATATTTAACACCCATGTTTGGTTTTTTGAATATATATGAAGGATAAATAGAAAAATCAATCAATAAATTTAAAATCCAAATCATTTGAAACAAAAGGTAATGATATATAAAAAACAACATATAAATATTAAAAGTCAAAATCACACCAAAATATGTGATTACAAGCACATCTCCTATCTCTAATCAAAGATCAAACTCCATAATTAACCTCATATAGAGCCAAATTCCATTGGGTTTTGGTAGGTTAGTAGATTGGAATAGAAAAATTCAATAAAATCTATGGTGCTACCTATTTTGTCACATAAGTACCCAATCTTTTTAGTATATTGGTGACTATGTAAGGGGTCTTGAGGAATGGGGAACATGTTATGGGAAGGTAGATAAATTTTAATTTTCATGTATATAGAATTTATAGGATGATCTATATACTAAATTTGTTGACCTAAGACTTGTGTAACTAAGAGAAGTTCTTTAGAGTCCTTAAGGTCGAAAGTACTCTTGTTTTGACAAACCTAATTTGAGTGTCTTGACTTCAATAAAGAGTTCATCTACCTTAGTTTTTATTTCATTCTCCCCTCCACCAATTTAATTTACCTCCATGATATAAAAATTATTATTTTAAATCCATTTTCCCTTATTCTTTGTCTCTTTCTTATTCACATCTTGAAAAAATGCTAGCACTACTTTGTTTCAATTTTATCTATCCTTAAAGCAAAACATGTTTGAGAAACTATGGATTACTTTATTTACACCATAAAATTACATTTCTTATTTTATTTATTTTTTCCATTTTCCATTTTTTGTGTTATCCTACTATTATAAACACCCGAGTTCATACCCTTTTTCCAATATTGAGTGAGGTTGGCTTGTTACTTCTCACTCAACAATGTTGTTTTCCATATTTATGAACCTTTTTCCATTATTGAGTGAGATAAGGATTGTGATATATTACTCATCTATTTTGCTTTACCATTTTGCTTTTTTACATTCACTATTTGATTACCATCCTTTTTGACATGTATCATTGGTTTAACTTGGTGAGTTTTCCTTTCTTACTTGAGGTTTACTTGTTTGAGTTTTTTGGTCTTTAGTATCCTTAGATTCTTGGTTACCCAATTTACTCTTGTTTTTAACTTATTCATTTTGTCTAACATATAAATTTTCACCCTATATTAGCAAATTAATAATTACATCCCATCCTCATAGCACTTGTTTCCTTGGCTTTTGTATGTTTATTTGTTTTATCTCTTTAGTTTTGTATTCCTGGGTTTCTCAAAAGCATACTTTTTTCCCTCCAAAATAAAAACTAAAAACATAACAAACAAACATCCCATGATAAAGATAAGTAAAGTTATTTATCACAATTACTTGTTCCATTATTTTATGCTTTAAAATACTACAAATTTGTTTATCAGCATTATGTGTTCTTAAGTTCTTTCTTGAAGCACCATCCCTTGTTGTAACTTAGTGACATGTGATGAGTGTTGAGAATGGTCATTAATGTATTATATTATCATTGATGTCAAAGAGAGCATATGGATCTAAAAAATTAATGAAAAATAAGTTATGTTTGATAAATTTGAGAGATATGACATATTTACAAGTCTATAAGGACAAAGAAAAAAGTTGTGAGGCAACCATAGATGTCTTGGTGAAGTTATGGTATGTCACTTGATCATTTGAAATGAGAAACATGCATATCATAAATTAAGATAAGTTAGACCACCATCACTACACATCATGAATATATGAGTGATATAGTTTGTGCATTTAAAACAGGTACTCATAAAGTCAACAATGGTAAAAGGTTTTCATGGAGATGTTGTTTATAGTGCCAAGAAGGTACCTTAAAGACAAGAAATCTTAAAATGTTTAATAAATCAAATTACAAAGCTTAAAATTTGATCTCATATACTATGATGGGCCAGCGACTTTCATGTTTAACTACATTGAAGTCTGAGGTCACTAGTTAGTATATCTAATGGTGAGCATTCATCTTCCAGATTGTAATCCAATAGTATGCATAAAGTCAAATTGTCAAAGGTTCATAAGATTAAACACACTTGTGACATGTGTTTCAATATATTTGAGTTGATATAATATAAATAGTTCATGGGTGTTTGTATAGATAGATATTGATGGTGTAGGTTGAGCCAAATAGTTAATGTGGACTAAAGGCACACAGAGCTTCCAAGTGGCACAATCATAGAAGTAAGGATCTAAGATCAATGGTGAGCATTGAAAGATAAAGACTGGGTTAATCCAAGTAGATTTATTGTGCATATTTTTTAAAAGTTTCCAAAGAGCATGAGATGAGGTCAAAGTGTCCAATTTTTAACATTTTCTCAGTGACTATTGGAATTTGAATTTTTAAATTAATGAGGGAAAACCTATCTTTCATTTTTGAGCTATATATTTTGATCCAAGAAGAATTTATTGATAAATTAAAAAATAAAACTTGTAAATTAATGCAATATGCATCCAAATAATCTATTTATAAGGTTTAAATGTTTATAAAGTCAAAGATATTAAGCTCTAAAGTTGACTATGTGTTTGAACATGTTCTACAAGTAACCAAAGAGGGAAATTGAAGTGTTATTGATATTATTTTGATGTTTCAAGATTAAATAACTATTATATAGTATTTTATACTCCATTAATAATATATTTATGGATTTATAGGTTTTAAAAATCCATATTCAATGTTAAAAACTGATTATAAGTTGACTATGTTTGTTGAATACATTGACAGGTTGAGTGACCATCTTGCCAAGGTAAGTTGAAGGTGTTATGAGTATAATGGAAGAATTAAATGAGTATGTACATATTATATAAGTATATAAGGATTATGATAAGGCATTATTTTTCATATTTTCCCCCTAATTATATATGTAAATTCAAAATATCTTGACTATATTTTGATTGTGTATAACCAATCTAAGTGATCATTTTGAGAGAGTTGATTTAAGTGCTTAGAGCTTATAGTGAAGTGTCTAAAGTACACGGAGGTTTATAATTGGTCCTAAAGGGTTTAACCATGTGATATAATAATTTTGATATGTGAAATATTTGATTATTTACTTCATAAGTTTGAGACTATGTTTTCTATGTATAAAATCCTAAAGAGCAAGGTGACCTAATTGGTAGGTTCAAGGTATGAGTTGGTGTTATAGGTAGCATGTACCCATGAATAAGTTATAAAATATATATTGGAGATTTTTTTGATATGTTTTAATCATTGGTAGATTATAAATGTGGTCCATGTAGTCTCACATATAGTGTGTGAGTATGAAGGCCTAGTTGTTTTAGGTCTCACCAAGACATAATGGTGGTTTGCGGTTAATAAGGTAATGAAAAACATATGAGTATGGATTTGAGATATTAATTAGTGTGATATAATTATTAATTGTTAATTCAGGTCTTATGGACAACCAAGAATATAATATTCATGAAGACTCTATAAGGAGTGAAAGCAAAGGTGATGGTTTGTAGACTTGAGTGTGTAGAGTTGAGTAGTTATGATTGTGTGGATTTAATAAAAGGAAATAACCTTTCAAAGAGAAGGTATATGTTATTAAGTACCATTAGAGTGTGAGTAATATTAGACATGTTTATCTAATCAAGTTGATGTAGAAGGACACATAGGTCATTGGACCTAATGAGCCTAGACGAGGCAGTTTAAACAAGTTAGCCCTAGAGGTAGCTTGAGAGATTGGTGGTGAAGAGTGTAGACAAAGGTGATAATCATTATTTGAAGATAAAATATATGTTTTTAAGGTGATATATTTAGGTAGTTGAGTGGGTGCTTGGTTTCTTAAGGGTTTGGTTCCTCCTTTCAAGGTAAATATTGATAAAAGTCTAGTTGTTGTAGATGCTCAGCTAGATAGAGACAATATCTCCTTATGGGATTGGTGTCTTACTAAACTAAGGGATGAGTGTTACTTAATCAATTAGTGTTAGTATAAATATTAGATCTTTTTTTATAGGATTTTAGTCCATCTTTTAAGGTTTAGTGGGTTTTATCCCCCAAGAGGGTTTCCCATATATATGATGTGTTTATGTGATGTATGTTTTGGATGTATGTGATTTCATGTTTATGTTTCTTGATCAACTTGATGTATGTTGAATGTTTAAGAGTTGGGAATTGTATTGGATTATCTTGTATCACTATTTCACCCTGACTCTCAGTGATTTTACCTTTAATAATGAGGTTTGAATGGGGCATATATATACACATACTATTTTCAAATTTTATCAAATACTTATGTTTTACATCTTATATGAACCCATCAAGACTCAATATATCTAAGTGTATGCCCTAAGAGGTGCATCAAGAAAGGGATGGAAAGATAATTAATGCTTCATAGGATTATTGTCCCTTATTTCCACTTATTACCAATATAATTAGCTCCTAAAAACCATTCCCTAAGATATTACTCCTCCTTTGCACACTTCAATCTTTTAAGCTTTCCATCCCTCTGTTTATCACCTTAAGTCCCTATTGTTAGTCAACTATGCTAGGTCAAATACATCAATCCTTTATATTTTCTAGATATTTTCACTTAGGAATTAGGTTAGCCTTTAGCCAACCTAGCTTGGAACCTACTGAATAATTGTCCAAAATTATGCTAGGTTGACTAGATTGACCCTGTTGGCTAGGATTTTTATAATGGTTTAGGTTCAAATATGCCTATAAATAAAATATAATTTCATCATTATTTCAATATGAAATCAAGAGTTAATATTCACTCATTCTTCTTTACAATCTACTCTTCCACTATTCTACTTGAGGAGTCTTAGCTTAGGGTTTCTACTGGAAGAATCTAGTTTTTTGGGTAATTCTTGGATGATTTAGACTTTCTTAGTGATCCTTACAAGCCAAAATAATATCTTGTGAAGCCCCATTGGCCAAAGAAGATATTGAGTCTTGATAGGTTCACATTCAAGTAAGTATTCTCTAACTTTGCTCTTATCTTTAGTAGATAGAAGTAGTATAAGTATTGGATTAAAATAATATTACTCTTCATATCCCATGTATTAGGGTCTTACTCATATTTATATTTATTGAGATTCTTCTATACATGTTTTGATTGTCTACTGACACCTTATATTATACCACAAGCTTTGGTGAGAACTTAATTAGATTTACTTTTCTTGTTATTAGTATAGGTGAAATATAAAATCTAGGATCCCCTTAGGGTTATTGCATGATTGTGTTATATTGGAGGATTTTAAACTCTACTTAGCATGGTATATTATGATAAATGATCCCCTAATCAAGTCTAGTGGATCCCCATATTGGTTATGCTCTTGATTAACAAATGTATTCCCAATTGGAAGTGTAGGTATGCTCTATCTTCTCTAATCTAGGATTAATTTATAGACATGTTGCTTTTTTGATTGAATATAGATTATAATTTGACATTCTCATTTAATGGTCTTCACCTTAATCATTGAGGATCACTATAACATTCTCAACTTCATGTATACTTGAAACTATATATCTATTATTAAAAGTCATCAATACCATGTTTAGATCTATCAAACACTTCTTGGTTCATCATGGTTATTTCTTACTTAGTTGAGTTCTCAAAATATTCTTCATGATCATCAAACATTTCATATTCTACCAAGGGTGTTTCTTGCTTGATAGAGATATCAAGATCTTCCTTATGTTTATTGAAAACATGATTAAACTTAGCATAAGGCTTGTATTCATCTTAAAGAATTGAAGGTCTGCTACCCTCATAAAATTCTTGAATAATGGCATAGTATTTATTCCACATTCATCTAACTATTAATAATGTTCATGCTCATGAGCGTTCTCTTATTTTACAAGTAGAATGGACTACTTACTAAGACTATCATGTTTTGACATATTTAGGATACACACATCACCATCTACATGTATAAGATAGTTGTACAATATAACTTATTCTAGGAAGTTGTCATGATTTTCTTCAAAGACTCCATCAATATCCTTATGAAGAATGTAAGTTCTAAGACTGGTTTCTTCAAAACCACCTTGCTCATTTATCCACTCATCAATATACAAATTAGATATGCCATCAAGGAGAGTTAAATTTTATTGATCATTAACATGATCTTATTATTCAATTACATAACAATTCATGTTAGAAGTCTAAGTCACATAAGGTTAAACATGAAAACTAGAAAGAGAATATAATTTAATTGTCACTTTTGCACCATATCTAGTCCTAAAACCCATGTAAGACTAGTCTGAAGTTAGATAACCTCTAATTTTATTAGTGAACTCTCTAGATAAATAAAGTGTAAAATGAGGAGGCAAATCGACCACTAAAACATCATGATAAGGTAAGACAAACATCGAGAATCAATTACAAACCACTAATTATGTCAATGGTCTTGGTAGTTAACCCATCTAATTGTAGTACTCCTTTGTCATTGGGTTTATACTTCAATTTTAGTTTGTTAGCTACCATCTTTGGCATAACATAAGTACTAGATCCACTATCCATTATTAATGAGACAATTATTCACCAAATAATCTCTAATAATTATGTATAGATATAATGGAGGAGTTTTTCCTAGCTTTTCAAATTTGCTTGAGTTTTCTTCAATTTTCTTCTTGGTGTTTGTTAAGACTATGTCTCTTTGGCTAGGCTGTTTAGATGAATCCTCTTGAAGTAGGTGCAATTATCTAGGTATAGTAAATGTATACCACATTGATACATTCTCTTGAGACCACTTCATTTGCTCCACACTGTTAGTGAAAGGATTATTAACTCTTATTTTCCCACTAGAATAAATCATGCTACCTACAACTTGAGAATTTAGAAGTATGAAATCATTACTAACATTCTAATCTTTTTAACCTACTTGTGTACTTGAAACAACATTAGACATACCTGGTCTTGTACTTTTTTAAACATCCATTAGATAACCATTATCATCCCCTTAAACTTCTTCAACAACCTTCCTTTTATTCCTTATGTTTGCATCTATAGAACTTGTATCAATGCTTTATTGCCCTTGATGATTACTACACATGAGTAATATTTATTATAATTTATGAATGTATACCCTAATTAAACACACTTACCATTAGTCACTCATCTATTTGATACTTCATCTTGAGTCATAGTTGGCATAACTCCCAAATTTTCCATGAAGGCCTGGTTAAAAGATTTATTAACATAGGGAGATAGATCATAAGTTTGATCTAAGGAAGGTTAAATATTATGTTCTTGGGAAAGGTTATTTTTAATAAGCACTAGTTTCTTTGAATTAGAATGAGCATTGGGATTGTATCCACTATATGGCTTAGATTGACCTAGTTAACCTTAACCTTGAGTATGACCTTACAAAGGGGGCCTATTACATTGATAGTTGGGATAGGATTGATTAGGCTAATAGTGAATTTGGAAGGGCTTGACTTGTTGTTATTGAATGATATTATGTATACCTAGGATATCTTGTTTCATAGGTCTCATCTTTTTTGCCTTATTGGATTTTCTTGGTTGACTATGGGTAAAAGACTTGTTTTTAGGTGTAATAATAGGAGGAACAATAGGTGTAGGATTTTACAAGTTAGGAAAAAGAAACATGGGAGGTCTTGGGGCAATCTTCCTAGCTTAAATCAAATAATTTTCCACCTTAATGGTCATATCATAGGCATTAGATATAGTGTCATCTCTCATGGATTGTATCATCATTGAAATATCACTATCAAATGATTTAAGGTAACAAAGGAAAACATGGTGAGTTATTGGTATTACCAATATTGGGATTATATCCCATGTCTTCCAAAATATTGTTTTGAAGTCTTGAATGACTTCCTAAGGTTCTCTCCTAATGGTGTTTAGTTTCTCTATTAGTGACAAGTTGTCAATCTTGTCCTCAAACCTTCTTCTCAATGCATATCCCAACTCATCCCAAGTTGTGATTGATCAAGGTGTCAATGTATCATACTAGTTAAGTGCTTTCACTTTGAAGGAGACAGCTAACAACCTGATTGCAATGTTCTCTTCTATGATGTGTTGGATATTATATAAGTTAGTAATATTCCTTATATACTAAATAGGTGTGATGGAAGACTCATGAATATATGATGGAACATTTTTAAGGGTATAATTGGGAATATAATCATAGTGAGAAATATTTAGAGGGATATATCCATTGAAGGAAACAAAAGGATGGTTCCTTACTATGGTGTCTTAGGATTTTACAAGAATGGATGAATAAATAAATTTCTTATGGGCTTATGAGTAAGATAGGACCTCTTAGGATAGGTATGGGTGTTCTAAAATCTACATACTTTATAGGAATAAGGAGTAAGCCCTTGAAATTCAAAAATTATGCCTTTGATGAGAGACCTTATGTTTACCTTAGGCATAAAAGAGTGCACTAGTTTCTAACCAATATTGAAACTTTGGAGCCTCCAAATGTTATAAGAATTAGACTATTATAGGTCAATATTTTCAAATACAACATCTACCTTGATCAACCTTCATGGACTTCATGTCCCATCAAGTGTTTCAAAACTATTATATCCTAGAATTGCACCCTAGAGAAGTCGAGTAGACCTTTTCAATTTCAAGACAACATGGAACTATCTCCCTTCATATACAAGTCACTACAGGAGATATATATCTAGGTTTGAAAGGGATAACTCCTTTGATTTATCTCTTAGGATCACACTACACTAAGCTAATGACTATTGGGGGTGAAAAGGGAAGAAGGAAACATAAATAAACCTATGCTAATGAGGTGATACACTAAGACAACTCCACACAAAACAATTGAATTTATACTTAATAAATAAGACTAATCAAACTAAATTTAACCCTATGTCCTTCTAGCATAAGTATTTCTCATAAAGGTAGATTTCTATGTCTATATAGAGGTGGGTGAAAACAAGGGCTGATACAAGAAACTAGTATTCCCTCTCACACTTTAATATACACTTAACAAGTAATACACTTTATGAAACCTATTAGAAGATATCTCATTCACACAAACATGCAAGAGTAGACATGGAAGCAAGAGAGAGAGTTTTCATCACTTGTCAACCACACAAACCACCTAAAACATTCAAGTAAGAGAAAGCAGAGAATGAAATAAACCTAGGAAAATTTATTCAAAGGAAAATGAGGTGTCAAAATTAGTAGGGATTCACCATACCAATTATGGATCCATTACAAAGCCAAAAAGGCTTGAATATATAGACATAAGAGAAGAGAGAGAAGTGAATATCAAGGGTCACAAGACTAAGTGTCAAACCATATAAACCAATTAAAAATCAATGGAATGAATTGAAAAATAAATTAGGAGTATATCATGAACATGTGTTAATATCAAACAGAGAACCTTCCTCAAGTTGGCATAGACCCTTTATTTTATTGCTTCAAAATTTCCTTCATGATGGTGAGGAGTGAATTTGAGTGTCTAAATCTGCCATAGGGAGAATTTACACATATTATATGAAATGATAAGGTAGATAATAGTTCATTTCATGTCATCTATTCCTCCATAATTGATGCATTCATCCTTGAAATGTGTCATTCACTGCCTGTAGTCATTCATCACTAGTCTCCTAGGTCTATCCTTACACTTATCATCGAAGTGAATTACAATTGCTCAAAAAAATGTGTTGAAAAGGTAATAGGAAATTCAAATGGATATTATTTTATCCTTAAGTCTATCAAATATATGTAAATTAAACTCATATAAAACTTCTCACTTTCATCACTTGATAATCATCTTGACTTCTCAATATCTATTTAGACTGTCTGTTATGAATTAGACATTAGAAGTATTTTCATGTTCATAAAAGGTGAGAGATTAATTATAAGAGTTATGATGAGAACCTAAGGACCTTTCATAATTATATTTACTTGCCCATTCTCTTATGTACATATCACATAGCTAAAATCTTGTAAGAATTAACCTTGTCCATATAAATGACATTACAATAGAAGTTGATGCCAAAGGACTTGAGAGAGTTTTAGACATGAATAAGTCACTTTTATGGTTGTTTGACCCCTCTTTAATTCATTTCTCTCCATATTTTCTCCATCAAGTCTAAACTAGGGTTTTGGGAGGGTTTTAGGAGGTTTAGACTGTCAAAGATTGCTCACAAAATCCTAACATCCAACCTTATAAACAATTTCAAAAATTTAAGGTATAAGAACCAATTCAACTCTTCCCAAGTGATCAAGGTATCATGCATAGTGTTTGTACTAATATGAGCAGTTGAATTTTGCCTCTCAAGCTCTCTCATGCATTCTAGATAGGTCTGAGATGGTTTTGGGTCAAAATGATTGACTTGGGATACTTCCCTACAAAAAAATTAAAGTTTTGGACTCTCTAATCTCCCTTGAATATCATAAATTGGTTTGAAAAAGTCACTTGATGCCATAAGTGAGATTTTAATATATTAGGGTTCATTTTCAATTTAGGCCTACTAGGTATAGACTGCGTGCTTGTGTGTATGACCACATGTAGGTGTTTCCCATGACTATAAGTGACCTTAAATACTTTTACACATCCAAAAAAACCTACCACATCATCTCATAGAGTTCCAAGACTTCCCATCACATTCTCTTACCATTCATGTATTCTACCTACAAATTTATCTTGACAAGGAGTGCCCTTTATATGAGATAATATAGAGGGCATATACCCCATTCAAAAAGCTAAAATGAAACTATGGGAGGCCATAATAAGTATTGAAGATGTTTTTTTATAAAAACTTATAATTAGATCACCCTTATAGATCCCTAAAACTTCCAAATCCTTAAATATTGGCTCATAGAGTTGACTATTTATAGGGTCTAGTACCTCAGGCTGAGTGACAAGTTAGAATTTGTCATTGCTCTATCCTTAAATAATGAATATCATATGAAGTTTATTTTAATACTATGAAGGTGGTATAATTCATGTTCAACATCCTACATCTATTCCAACCTTCTCAACTCACATCTCTCCTTAGTTATACTTAGCCTGCAAACTATGTTGACTATAGGTACTCACTCAAGAAAATGAGATTCATAGAGGTGATGATGATTCTCTAAGGGCCATATGTAAGTGTACACTATTATATAAGTGACTATACATATTTATTCATTTTATGTGTCTCACCATGTTCTAGCTTACATCTTCCATTAGCATGATTTAACTTATGAATATGCTAGACTATAGGTATTCATTTAGGGAAGAAGTTGGAGGTTTCCTATAGGTGAATATGTTTTTGAAAATTGTACTCACATTCATGAATTCCTCTTAAGTCATAAATATAATGTCATGCCTAGATAATCGCATCTCACACCTTATAAATAGGTACCATTCTATATTCACCAAATACAGTATAAGGCTATTATTTCACTTAAAGCTATATACTCATTTAGGCCTAAAAGGTAATTTATCTCTCTAAGAATCTTAAGCAAGAATGGTTTGAGTTGTAAGTCATTAAATCATCATTATCCTAACTAGACAACCATTCATATATAAAAAATTGATCCTATAAAGCCTATACTAAAAGTGGGAGGCCATTTAGGCTTATACAAGCTTTATAATCTCATACCATAAGACATTGTACAAGACAGTTTATTTTAGAGAAGTTAAGGTAACTATCTCCTCTAAGAAATTTTATCAATCTAGGAATAAGGTTTTAGGTATATTTACATTCAATGTCCTCACCATTATCAAAATGGTCTTATCTATCAATTCAGACCTTAATTAAGGTTTCAAGTGAGTTCAAAACCCTTTTATCTCAACACTCTCTACTTTATATGTATTGAATTCAAGCCATTGTAGATTGTTTGCATGTGTTACTATGTCATATAGGACTATGTGATAAGTTGAATTGGTTTTTACAACCAATTGTTGATCTATTTTAATAACTCAATCCTATTGTTTTATGTTGGGAACCTATTAAGACCTTGAAACCTTCATGTGTCATCAACATGACTGACCAAAGATTTAACTTCACTTGAATGTAGGTGATAGTCACAAAGGAGTTTAACTGTGATTATGTGTTAGGCATATTCACTTCATCAATACTAAACCTTCAAAATAAAAATTGATCATCATGATATAAGATATTGGAAATGACATATCACCTTGCATTATCCTTGTTTTGAAGACCAAAATAGGGAGATAAATCTCTATAACTGATGGAACATTATCTACAGACTAAGTGGAGTCTTCTTGCTAATAGAATGAGATGTTTATGTCTATATACTTACCTTTACACTTTAAAAACATGTTATAAAAATCATGAAGAGGATAATCCATATATTCAAAAACACATACAATGCTTGAAATTATTATACAACTACAAACATATAAGAAAACAAGAGTCTATGGGGATGAATAGATAGAATTGAGTCATCAACATTATTAAGGATGGTTCATGGAGAATAGTACATAAAACTAGGAAATATCAACATGAAAATGAATCTAATTAAGTCTATTATTGTTTTTCTAATGCATTCAACTCAACTCCTCCTTTACTATCCATATCAATATTTAATTGGTTGACATGTATGACCTTGTCTAGGAGAGCGATGAAGAAGATGAATAGGTTTTTGGTAGATTTGAACCTATCATGACTTATTAAGCATGAAAATTTATTGATATAACTTTAAGGGACACTCCTTATCCTTACCACTTACCTAGTGTACTTTCCTTATTCATACAACTACCCTTAACTGCCTATTTTATAGTGACCTCCTTAGATGGATGTTGAACATGTATTATGTCAATTATAGAATTAACTTCTAATAATCAAATGGAATCTTATACATTTTAAAAAACCTTAATGCATATATCCTTTCATGAATATTATGTACAACCTCTTAGAATTACCAAAAGGTGACCTATAGGAAAATTAAGACATGACATAAATGACCAAGGTGTAAAACACATTAAGTGACCTTAGACATGACCATGTGAATATTTATGACATAGAAAGACCCTATATTATGTTTTAATATATCAGGGGTTTACTTATTTTACCAAGGGTTCAAATTAGTCAATAATGACTATAACCAAAACATGAGTCTTATCAGTAATGGGGTTATTAAATCATGATATGTTTAGACAATATAAACCTTAACTATTCATTTACCTTTTTCCATTTAACAACCACTACCTCTATTCATTTATCCTAGAACTCCATAAAACCATGCATAAAATAGAACATAGTTGTAAATAACTCACCCAAAGATAAGACTACCCATTAACAGAGCATTCAATGACCTCAGAGAGCCTATTGAGTTTGTATTCTATAATCTAGTTTAATAAAATATGATTAGATGACCTATGCCAAAGCCATTTCTAAAAGGAATTCCTTTTATTAACTATTACAAAGAATAGAATTTTTTTGAGTACCAATGAGTCAAGGGACATTCTATACATCAATGTATATAGCTAAGGCATTTGATTGAGAACATGCTTGAGAATGGAGAGATACAATGGGATAACAATGCTTATACATCTAATCATAACTTTGGTATCTATCAAAATCCCTTTCCTCAACATAAAAATAATCAGCATGATAACTGATAACAATAAAAATAATAGTGGTAAAGAACACCACTGCAACAAGAAGAATATAAAACATTAGCAACAATAATAAAATGGTTAGAATCAAGGTCAAACTTACCAAATAAACTAAAGAGATCATTGTGCCATAACATATACTTATAACAATGGTTTAGGACATGTTATAGGTAGTAATGTTTCTAACATTACCATTAACCCTGATCAAATACTAATAGACCAAGACCTTTACCCAACAATGCCTACCAAAAAAAGAATGCCTACCAACCTTTTTATGCTAGTAATCCTTCCTTAGACCATGTTAGCATCTAGGCTGAACACTGGCCAAGAATTAACATTCTAGGCCTTATTGCCTTGCCATACAATTATAAAGGCCCTATACCTGATTAATATTATGTAATTATAACTTGATGAGCCAAAATTACCATCAAAGGACCATAACTAAATACCATGAATGATCCCATTTAGACCTCCATGCCTATAAAAAAATAAGCTAATTTACAAAACCTAAGAGAAAACCTATGACATTATAGAGAATCTATAAAAGACACCTACACAAATATCCATCATGGATTTGTTTCAAACATCTAACATTCACAAGAGCATACTAAATGAATACCTGAGTAAATCCCTTGTACCTAATGACATCATGCCTAATAAATTTTAAATTATGGTAGTACATTTTGCCCCTAGCTAATGACATACCTTTGAACAAAGAAACATGTCATCCTTGGGCCCATTTCATAATAACCCCCTATACATTGAGGTCAGTATGACTAGATATATAGTAAAACATATCATTGTAGAGAATGGCTTAGGCCTAAATGTTGTATCTCTAAGGTTAGTGAAGCATCTTAGATAGACAGTGTCTGATCTTTAGATAAATACCATTGTTATCAAATAATATGATAACAAGGAATGGGAATAAAAAATAACCATTAGTTTACTATTGGTCATTAGGCCTTTGACCCATGACACTCTTTTCCATGTTCCTAACCTAGATTTATCATAAAACTTGCTCTTGGGCTAACCCTAGATTCATAAAATTAGGGCCATACCTTCCATGTTTCATCAATATATTAAATTTCCCTATTCAGGGATGGAATTAACTATACCAACCTATCTCCAACCTCACCAACATTATAAACATCTTGAGGTGGAGTACAAGAGCTAAAATTGTCATTTTGGCTTAAATCTTATAACTAACCCTGATGGAGGAAAATTTTATAAAGCCAAATCCATTGAGTAAAGACCTGAAGCCAATTACATTAACTTTCAGATCCTAGATTAAACTTTAGCTACACTTCCACTAGATATTGCCAATCATTTTTACATATTTAACAAAGGTATAAGAGAGAAAAATACTCATGATTCCTTTCACATAGATAAATTTCCACAAGACCCAAAAGACTATGGGAGACCCAAAGCCAAGACTACTCACATCGAGTGGCATGCTAAGGTAAAATATTATCTTTCCAAACCCATTATTTTCAAACTAGTCTTTGGCCTAGAATATGACCCTTTAGTTGAAGACAATTCATAGATTTATACTAATGCTCAAGTTGATTGTTATTTGTATGAACCAAATCTATAAATTATAATAAATCAATTAATTATTCGATATTAATCTAAGCTAAATTCAACCTAAGATAGAGAAACAAACAATGAAAATATTAAAAAAACCTTATACATTAAATATGCAAGTTCCCTCCATTGTGATGTAAACTTGATTTATTCTTCAATAATATGGTTACTCACTCTTCCAATTCAAAGGATAATGGTTAGTGTTTGGTGAAAAAAAGGTTTTTGGATGATTTTATTTTATTTTATTCACTTGTATTCACTTGTAAATTGAATATAAATTCATTAGCATAAGTTAGGATGGATGAAAATGATGGTTTTCATGTTTATTTATAGTTTTCTAGAGGAATATCCAATAATGGATGATTATTTAAATTTATTAAATGATCCAAATAATCAATGGTGGATAATGAGTTCTAACCCATGAATATGATGACCATTTCAAATGGTTGAGAGAAGTATGTGAATGGTTAACTGAGTGAGCAGGAATGAGTCAAACATTTTGACAACTCAGGGGATGACTCAAAAGAGGTTGAGGAAGGGTTTGGATGGGATGAGTCAACTTGTGAGTGAGAATAAGATTGAAGATGTTAGGTGAGGTGTAAAATATAGATTTTGTATTTAAATAAGGATTTAAACGTGTGCACAATTGATTAATTTGATTTCTTCAATTGTTTGAATTTGGAGGGAAATGTCATGAATTATATTAAGAAGAATTGTTAATAGGTTTTAGGTGCATTTAGACACTAAATATAATCTAGTTGTTTACAATTTTCCCCTCTTTGAAATAATGTTATGAAGCAATATTGTTTATAAGAGCAGTAGAAAAAGTAGAGCATTGATGATCAAGAAGGAGAAATTTTCTCCAAACGAATGAGCATGAGTGTGATGATTCCCCCTCAAGGGTTTGTGTGATAAAATAGATAAACACATTAAATTGATGAAAATACAAAAGTAATAAAGTGATTTGGATGAGCAATAAATCAAATTATTATGGAATTGATGTCAAACTTGAAATATTTATATTGTGTAAAAAGGTTGCCCCTAGTTATCAAAACTAGAGTATTGATTAGAAAAAGAATATTTTTACCATTCAAAGATTATACACTTAGTGGTTGATAATGACATAGGGGTCAATTGAGTAGTTTTAGGAATGATATGTCTAATGATAATAAGCTAGAGATCTAAAATTATTAAAAAAAATATTAAGTTTCAAATGATAGTGATAAATTTACGGAGAATGATGGGTGCAATATTTTGAGAAAAATATAGAATAAGTTGATTTAATGTATCCTAAAATTTGAAGTCAAAATGGATGAATAATGAGTAGAATGAAGGGACGGGGGAATTTTTTTTGAAATAGGGTGAAGAAATTAATTTATGTCGATTTGATTTTCAAATATATTTGTTTAGATAATTTGATTGGAGATATTTTATTTGAGGTCTTGGAGGAAAAATGGGTTGCATTCCACACCATGAGCACTGTGCAAAATGAGTGAAGAGATTTCAACAACCTGAGAGGAAAGTGTAGAGAAAGTAAGTTAGATTTTTTTTTGAATTTTTTACATTTAATGTCATTTATTAAGGCTTAAATTTGATTAAAATAAATTCATATATGGGATATCCATGAATTCAATAATGAAAATTTTGAATTCATTAGAGGAAACTATGAATTCATAAACTATAGAAGTGAATTTGTAGAACAGGGTAGCAAAATTGTGTTCGAGGTAAAAATTATGAATAATCATGATTTTGTAGTTTAGTAGTCATGAAAACGTAGAATAGAGAAGCAAAATCATCCAAATGTATCATGAAATAGTCAATATGAGAGGATAATTCATTTTAGGGTAGAAATTGGATTAAAAAATGTGAAATTGAATGTATTGATAATGAAATTACATAGTTTAGTAGAAAAAATGATTCATGTTGAAGAGAAAATGTGTTTTAAAGAGAAAAAGAAGATTCCAAGAAAAGATAAACAATTGGTATGAGAATGATAGATGAATACTTTGATTGAAAATGTTTTTTTTATAGTGTTTTTATTTACTTTGAATGATTTTAATGTATGGATTATTTGAAATATTTTGATGAGTAAAATAACCTAGATGCTAATGTGTTTGGTATGAAGGAGGTATTACCAATGCTGACAAAATGGGAATGGAGGTCTAGAGAGATGGCATGGATGGATAGTTTTTCAAAGTATGAGTTTAGAGTTTTAGAGGCTACAATTTTATCATACATTGCATAGATTATAGATATTTAAGCCAATAGGGCATTGATAATAACACTTTTTGAGAGATGGCATAATGAGACTAGTACATTTCACTAGCTAACAAGAGAGATGATAGTCAAATTAGAGTATGCTTATCAATTTTTGGGCATTCTGATATGAGGGAGATGAGTATATTGGGGATAGGGTCCACATGAAACTATATTATATAGGATATTTGGTGATGGTATGGTTCCTATTGTAAGGGGTGGAGTGGATGTGGATTATTGTACTAAATTAGAGATGGATTCTTTGACTATTGTGCTTACGGTTTTTATCAATGGTATTATGATACCTAACAAGAGTGAGAGATTATGTCATTTTAGAATATTATATGTGATCGGAGATATGATGGATATGGGTGATAATTCTTCATGGGGTCTGTTGGAGCCCAAATCTATACCAAGTAAATTATACCCTATTCAACATCAAAAGATTTGAGAAATTTTTGATAAGTCCTTTATCTTGTCTTTGCTTGGTGAGGGTGTTATTTCCCTTAGAAATTTTAGGCCTTTTACATGAACACAATGTCTAATGGAAATATGTTTTCAGATATTTTTCTTAGACAAAATGTTCAAAGACTTATTTCTATTAGACATTTTATATGCTACAAAAGTTTTGAAGGAATTCAATGTCTTATTAGTTTTAGGGTAACTATTTTACAAAAAAATTTAAGGAATATTTCATTAGTTTTGAGTCATTTGTTTTAGAATTTTTGTCTATGGAAAAAATTCCAATGGGAAATTGTCCTTTGGGCATTTTTCTTTCACAAAAATCTTAAAGGAATTGTAAGGTCATTTGTTTTGGCCATAAGTACTTCCCATAAATCTCGAAGGGTCATTTTACCTTTACAAAAGTTTCAAAGGATAATTTATTTTGGGAATTTAATCTTTGAAAAAAACCTAAAAGATACTTTCAAAGGGTCATTTTGCCTTTGTAAAATGTTTTAAGGATTATTTCCATCAGGGATTTTTCCATTGCAAATTTCCTGAAGGGTGTCTACAAAATGTCCAAAGGATAATCCTAGATCTGGAGGACAATTACACAAATCCCAAAAGGCACTTTCAAGATATTTAAGGACTATTTAGAAAGTTTTAAGGGAATTTTTGTAGGTTAAGTGCCCTTAACAAAAATTTTGAAGGATATTTTCAAAGGCCTAATAGGTACTTTCAGTAAAGTTCCTACCAAGCAGAGGTCAATTTATTTCAAACATTTTGCCTAAGATAAAAGTCTAAAGGGTAATTTTGGATGATGGAGGACACTTTAAATAGTTCCAAAGGGTAATTTGAAGAGTTCAAAAAACCATTCCAAAATTTTGAAGGTTATTTTTGTAAATCTTCTATGTTTTGATATCTCTATTTGGGGTTTCATGGTGGGAAGTTTCACTATGAAAAAAATAGATATATATCAAAGTCTATTTGCATACATTGAATTATTTCCTTGTGCCCTAGATGAAAAGTTTTGGGGCCCTAGATGAAATTTCCATGTTACACTTTCAACATGTTTTGGTGACTAACTTGAGGAATTTACTAATGAGTCAAATGAAAGACTCATGATTATCTCAAGGGACTTCTAAGACTTTTTATTGAAAAAATGTCCAAATCAAATTCATCAAATTTATAAGGTAATGACTTGTTCGTTTCCTTTTACAAATAATGAGTGCATTTTTAGGGATTGAAAGGATCTTGGACCCTTCCCCTTATCAAGAAGGATGGTGCAAAGGTGAAAAGTTGGATGAGATTCCAAGCTAGCATCTAAGTTAGAAACATGGCAAGTCCTCAATATTCTCAAGCTTCAAGCCCTTTTTAAAAATTGCCTCACTTACCTTTTGGTGGGCAAGGTGAAAAAAGTCCCCAAAGGCATAAACACCTAGATTTGTAAAGAAAAGTAATGACATGTGGTAGGTCCTCAATATTTTTCAAACTTTGAGCCCTTTTTGAAAATTTCCTCACTTACCTTCGGTGGGCAAGGTGAAAAAATTCCCAAAGGCCCAGAAAACATCAGAATGAAAAGATTGCTTATATGGATCCACATGTTTCAAGGAGGATTGCCCAGCATAAAGGAAACATTTATACCTTCTCCTTCCTATTTTTAAAGAAGCTCAAATGACTAAAATGGGGTAGTTGGTAAATAGCCATTATGTTTAAAGCATTAATGACAACCCTAATTTTAAATGTAAAGGATTATAACTAAGGCATTTGCCTTCATTCATGTTTACCTATTCTTCAAAGTTTTCTAGCTTCAATTACATACAACCCTCTATATTATTAGTAAATATTCTTCTAGTTCCTTGTATTGTGTCCTTTGAGGAGGTTTGAAGGTATTTCAAGGGTGATTAGAGTGAAGAATTTGTTCAAGTTTAAATTATTACAATAGAGAGCTAGGAAATAATGGTGTCTTCTATAACATCTATGAAAATAAACATCATTTTTTAAGATATAATCATGGATACAGATGTTCAAGGGTTGGAATTTATAGCTTTATTAAATGCATTATAACAACCAAACCCTCTGTCAATAATCTCAAATCTTGGCATGAGTTATATTGACCCTGTGATAGCATTTTCCTTAGCTAGCCCATACCCAAAACTAGTGATTACATGCACTAGAGTGTATCAAATAGATACTAGTATTATGGTTAATGGAAGTCAATTAATTGTCTACTCTTTCACTCGTTTGTCCCTCAACAACATGCTTTGGATTCCTTCCCAGCTTGAAAGTATCACACTTTCCTTGGAGGAATGCCAAGAATATGCAGACAAGAATGACAAAATAATATGGGACATTATTAACTCCTATTAATTAGTCAAGAAAAGGAAAAAGATGTCCAAAATGTCTACGAGTCTAAAATTGGTATAATTTAGGGATTTAACCCTATACGTTATTTCCATGGCAACCAAAATTTATGGGATGCCCACCATAGAGAAGTTTGATCCTTATATTTTTATAATTTTAATCTATGTGTTGGAGTAACAAAAGAAGTTTGATTGGGCCACCATCTTAAGTGACAAATTTCATAGGTAGATGATGTAGATTTAGGTTGAAATCCACTTAGAAGAGGAGTTCACAAGTACATTATACATGTCTTCCTACCTAATATACAACCTAGTGCATAATATGACATTCTATGGGATCACAAGGAATCCTAGTGGAATGAGGATATATGAGACTTATCCAAAAATAACTCTAGATGGATTTAGATAATTTTTTTCTAGAGTTTATAATTTTTTCTTCAATACTATGATGACTATCTTCAATCCTCTAAGAATCCTCGACTAAATGTCTAAGGGGGATAGAGAAACCATTGATAAGTATGGTGCCTCATATATTCAATTTAGAACATTCACTTATATCAGAATAAGTGGCTACTCAGGGTATCCATATAAATTGCTAAGATACCTAAATGATCAACTAATAGTGATGGAGTTGAGCTAGTAAATGGTTCCCCCACATAAAATGATAGTGGAAAAGAAGGTGAACAACCCCTTTAAGTTTCTAGTTAAAATTAGACACTATTCATAATCTTTTGTTTCCAAGACCAAGGGATTGCAATAAGAGATGGGATAATATGTGATTGGTAATATGCCAACCAAGCTAAACTATGATATCATATGGTGGGTGAACATAATAATAGGTGTGATTCTACATCAATATCATTATGAAGACATCTGGTCTAATTGTACTACCAAGGAAGATGTCAAAAAGTTAGACTTTATAAGGATAATAATACAATAATTAATCACTTATACTATTGCTTCCATCCAAAGGACATGGAAAATGATAAGAGGACACTATCTACAATTTACAATTAGTCTAATATTGAAACCTAGGCTATCTCATAGGTGGATTTCACTGCTGAGGAAAATGATTTTATACCATGGAGGGCTATAACAATCATAAGAAGAACCTTCAGGTGGTTAAAGGAACATGTGGTTGATCTTAGTGTATATGACACCCTTAACCTCTAGGAACTTAGACAAGTTTAGGATTTGAAGGGTTTCTTTCTAGTTTATACTAGTGTTCCCTTGGCTCTACCACTAGTGGTGAAGGGCCAAGGAAAAATCAAGGTTAGTGATGTTGACTTCACCAAACCAATTGATGTGGAGTCCATATCTACATCATAGTCTAAGGTGGGATTGTCTTTATAAAATTTAACTAATTTGGTTGTGAATTAGGATAAGATCACCATTTGATAGGTTACATTGGCCAATGCCACCCCAATATCCATTGTATTAGAGGGAGCCCCAATGGTGCCAGCCATCCTGACAACCATCCCATTAGTCAGTTCAATTATGTTCAACTTTCTCCACCCATGGATCCATTAGCATAATAGCTAACACTTATCCTTCATAAAACTTAATAAATTAAGAGATGAAGTGAAGAAGAGGTAGAGAAATCCAAGAAAAAAAGAGTCAAGAGGGATCTGTAATATCTAGTTAGGATTCTTATGAAAATGAATGAGGTTGTATTTAAGGACCTACATTTTAAGGAAATTTCCTTGAAAAGGAAAGATGATAAATTTCCATATGCTTAAAGGTTGAGATATATGAGTGAATAAGAAGACTCAAATTAATATAGGCCCATTATTGAGGTGATGGAGAAATAATGATCATTCACTCCTACACAAGTGAAAACTAGGTAGAGAACTTTGAGGGAAAGACCCCATACCCTAGTAAAGGTCCTAATGGTTATTTTATTTGTAAAAGAGGGTCTTTTAAGAGTGAAATTTAAGGGTGATGATGAATAAATTATTGCCTCTAGTGATCCTCTTTATTTTTAAGATGTTGTTTAAGTTGGGGTTGAGACAACCATTCAAGTTCAAGCCCCTCAAGAAAAGGAGATGATCTCATCAAACATATAGATATTTGTTGATAATGTCATCATCAAACCACTACACTAAGATGATCAAGGTTAAGTTGAATAAATGAATAATTCTAATGATAAAAATAATGTGGAGAGAGAGTAGAATAATCAAGTTAGCACTAATCTTGAAGTGGTGGTTAAACAAGAAGGCCCACAAGTAGCTCCAGAAGTATCACCAATTGTCCCTTTCCCTCTAAAAGTGTCAATTTTAGCACTAAAAGAGAAGTCAAGTACAAAATAAGGTGGGGGAGAAAACCTATAAATGGGTACCCCCATCAATATAAAGATAAATAAGGAATTGGACCAATCTAATAAAGTTGGTGAGGAGGATACTTCAAGTAATGTTGCCTTAATTGAAGTACCTTGAGGTATCCTTCCTTATATAAAAATTCATGACCCAATCTAGAATAAAGGTCTAGAGGCCATTATTGGTGGAGGTTTTCCTAAAGGCAACATGGAGGCCACCATTATCTCATTTCTACCTAAATCTTAGGTGAATAAAGAAGGTGAAGTGGTTGTAGAACCTTCTAGTCAATCGGTAGCACAAAGGAGATCTATTGAGAAATTACTTAAGGATTCTCACCAATTTGGGCTATATTTTGAAGTTTTAGATCAAATAGAGCCACACCTTGAAGGAGGACCTAGAGTGAATAAATGAGGTGGTGAAGAGTTGGATAATGATGAAGAAGCTGAATAGTTTGTGTTGTGTCCATAACCCATTCATGTGGCACATCCTACACTAGGTACTTTAATGTCACCACCTTATACTATCTCAAGGCTTGCATCAATATATACTACATAAATGGGATTTTAGACCAAACCCCTTCTCTTGGTCAAGGATAAGGTCAAAGAAAAGAAGTAAATCATGATAAAATTTGAGGAGATTGATGTGGTAAAGATTACTTAGGCATATAATGCCAAACCCCCCAAGAAGGCCAAGACACACTCTGGGACCACATTCACTACTATAAGAAAAAGAAATGTTGAGATATCCATTCCCCCCAAAAGGTGATTTAAATAAATACACTCCCCTTAATATTTACACTATTTACATCTAAAATCTATGGAAGCCATCAAGGAATGAGATAAAGCATAGCTTGCATGTTTTGGTGAACATGGTGGCTCACCAAATATACAAGGACAAAGCCACCATGGAGGAGTTAAAGACACAAAATTAGGCTATGATCTAGTACTTGCAAAAGATACTGAGTGAGCCTAAGGTAATAAATCCAACTACTAGTATTGATTTAAAGCATCCTCTCTTCTCATTAGAGTTATTTTATTTCAGTTGAATTGATGACTTGAAATCCTAAGGAAGGGAAATAGAAAAATGGCAATAAAATTTATGCACTAGGGTTGAATAAGTAGTCTACTCAACATTGAAATGCTTGAATATTATAGTGGATAATATGAGGGAGTGTGATGCCCAAATGTTTATCTATGAGGTGGAGATTAAGAATTGAGAAGAATTCCAATGGAAAATGGATGAGATTTTTAAGATGGGCATAAATACTTTGAGATAAGAAAGGATCATTGCTCTAAATGATCACAAAAAGCCTAGAGAATGTCAACTAGCAATCAAGCATCAATTAGAAATCCTCAAATATGGCATATTAAAATTTAAAGGAGAACAGAATTCCATCAAGAATACAACAAGAGAAATAGATGCTAAACTTATGAAGATGGCAATCCTTGATGGTGCAAATGATTTAGAGGAAGAGACAATACGCACTACTCTAAAAAACCTCATTGATGCACCACAAGAGACCTTTGATGTTGAAAAAATAAAGTAGTTAGTTTCACTTGAGAAGTATTGTGTCTAGCTTAAAGAGCTCATCAAATGAAATCATACCATGCTTCAAAATATTTCCACCTAGCTTGAAGAATAATGAGTAAAATTCAAATATCAAGCAGGCCTAGACCAAGGGAATCTTGACCCTATGTTAGAAGGATACATAAGGTATAAGAATAAGTTGGTGAAAGATTTCAACATTCATATCAACTCTAGAGAATAATCAAATATTTTAGTTTTTTGGAGTAGGTACTACTTCTTTCTTCTCTTCCCTCAATTCTTTTTTATTATTTTCTATTGGGAAACCATTACTTGGCCAATTAGTGGCACATCCCTTTTAGTTAGTTTTTGAATAATCATGAGGATAGGAAAGGGACATTTATATATATATATTACAAAAGGATAAAGGTTTTTTTTGTCCCTTATGAGATCTTCCTCCATGTAGATAACTATAAATATTCTACCAAAGTAGAGGAACAATATTGCCATAATCATAGGATCAAGAGCATATATGAGGAATCATGTTTGTTACAAGGCTTAATAGACTCCAAGCCCATGAAATAATTTTCCACATGGAGCATCGTTAGGAATATGCTAGGCTTAGCTCAATTGTATAAGTAAAGGGGGTCTATCCCTTTACAAGGGTTGGTTAAATTTTTACTCAAGAGTTATAGCCTTGAAGAATTCTCTCTATGTAATTTTTGGTGCCAAATTGATTTATGCTATAAAATCATTAGTAAGATTTAAGAGCATTGGATATGTCTCCCTTGTCACATAATTATCTTACATAGGGTTAGGCTATATGTTATTCAGAAAACATTATATTTAGTTTCCATTCTATTTATTAATGAAATATATTCATGGTTTCCATTTGCTCCTTATTTTGGAAGTACAGTGCTTTACTTTAAATGCTTAGTAGATTGGTTATCTAGAGTATTCATCTTTATGGTAGTCATTTAGAGATTATACCTAGGTTATTAAATATTTTCTACTTTGAGATTTAGGAATAGGGTGTTGATATACTTTTTAAGGGTAGTCATAGGATCATGGATTCAATTGGAAGGGGTTTTTAAAGAATATCATTTATGCATGATTTCATTTCATTTATTTTTGATCTACATTACATTTGTTAGTGATGATGATCTAGCAGTTTAGTGAATTTCTTTGTGTTCATTAATTAATGCTCCACTATATTTTCTATTAATTGATAAATATTGTCCTACCCTATCCTACCCTAAATATAACATACCCCTTGCATATATAAAGTGTTATTTTACTCTAGATGCATAAAAATTGTATCCCTAGCATATGTCTATGTTTTGTGTATTAAAGATCAACATTACAATCTTTTATTCAACCCCTCTATTATTAAATATTCTTTAGAATGAAAGTTACAATCATATATCTATCTTTATTATCTTATGTCTAACTTAGAATAATTTCTCATCCTATGTGACAACCCTTTTTAGGTGGAGTGAGAAAGCTTGGTTGTGTTCTGATCAAATTTGTATTCCCTTGTGCCCATAATCCCCATGTAGTTTGAATTGTAGAATCATTCTATGTGATAAAGATACCCCATAGGTCATCTCATCTTGGTTTAGGTAGAGCCAAAAGTAGTGGGGAGCTAACCATACCATTTTTAGGTGCCTTCTTAGTCATTTTATCCATTCGATTCATTCCTAATGCTAAACTCTTCCCCAACTAAAATAACATATTAGTAGGGTTTCCATCTTTATTTACCATTTCCTTCAAATTTGAAAGGCTCAATGAAAGAGGTGTAAAACTTGGAACCAACATATTTATAATGCCATTACTAGGGACAATTTATGTCACTTGTGTTGTTGGGGACTCTTATAAAGGGCCATGAGTTTTTCACCTTGAAAAGTTCTCTATTGTTACTACATTGATCTAACTAACTTTCATGTGTCAGCATCACCAAAAAGTTTGTGGAACCATGAATCCACTAGGGATGTTCACCCCTATGCTATAAGAAGTTTTACAACATTCTTGGAATTATTTATAGTATTTTAAAGTTTTCAATCTATAAGTTGATATTAGTAGTTTTATTTATTCTAGTCTAGAATTTTTTGCTTCTAATGGTAACTTCATTACATTAAAAGTTTTAATATTAGTGCCTATTATATGTACTCTTCTCTATCTTGAAGTTTTTTATTTTATATATAAAAATATAAAGGGTACTAGGTCTTCATTTTATAAATATCCATCTAAAGAGTTTGTCCTTGAGTTAAAAGGTCCATGTAAAAGGGGACAAGTATGGAAGCTTATTGTAGGACAAAATTTAGGCAATCAAGTAAGACCTAAATAGTTTGTCCTCCATTTTATTTACCCCATTTTATAAAATATACCTATAGTTGAAGGCTATCAAAGTGATTCAAATAAATCTAAGATATCTACAAGTCAAGATCCTTCTCCATGAAGAAGTCTTTCTTCTCCTACAAGGCTATTAAGGCATCATTCTATTTTTCCTCTTTCAAGTCCTCCTCATAGTATTTATTCATAGCTATCCCCTAGTTCATATTCATATTCACATTCATAGATGGGAGACTAAGATCTAAGAAGGATGAGGTTTAGTGCAAGAAGTGATAATGATGGAGAAGAAGATCAAGGTATAGCTAATAGACATAGACCATTTGTGATCTCAAGGTTCAGACCTATCAACTTTGCTAGTATGCCTAGTTTCCAAAATTAAGTTCCCATTAAAGTTAGAAATATAATGCTTAAATTTCAAGGGAAAATTCCATGTTTGGGGAATAACATTTAAAATCTTTTCTTAAATGTTATTGAAGACTATGAAATTGATCTAGAAGATGTGTGCATAAATATTTTGTGAACACACTAGAAGAAGAGGCTTGAGACTGGTTTAAATCCCTCCTTTATGGTCCATAGACACATGGAAAGCCATGATTGATGCATTTAAGATACCTTTTGGTGATATTATTGAACCTAGATTCTTGCTTGCATAATTTGAAAACCTGAAGAAAAATCTTAATGAGTGTGTTAAGGATTTTAATTCTAGATTTGGTAAGGTATTGAGAAAACTACCAAATGACATAAAACCTAATGGTTCTACCTATTTGATCAAATATTATGATGGATTTGATAAGAAGGTAGACAATTATCTAAGAGATATCTCCCAAAAATATGAGGATGGCCTTTAATTTAGAAATCCAAATAGAGAATAATATTAAATCTATGGGTAAGCCTTTAAACAAGAGGACTAATGTCAAATTGGTGAATCCTAGAAAGCCTCAAGCCTCCCATAAGAATTTAGATCTAGAGGAAACTATGAAAACTCTAGCTACTTTTTTGAAAAAAATATCTTACAAGTTGGCTAGAGCAGAAAAGGGGTTATCTCAAGGTTCTTCTAACCATGATGATAGGAGGGATCATAAAAGAGAAGATATAAATCATCTTAGGGACCAGGGTCAAGGTAATCTAGCTTTCCAAGGAAGGAATAATGTGAAAGGAAATGGGATTATAAGGGATAATAAACATGAGAGAAACCAGAACCAAGGAAGTGGAAGGGAAGTATCAGATCCTTTAGCTACAAAGGTTAATACAGTTGATTTTTTTATCAACTGGTGTGTTAGGTGCTTCCTTCCTTATAATCCATGTAATATAGATGATAATGATGTTCATGGTGTATAAGGTTTTAAATCTATATCTAATGAAGATGACATTTAAATTTTTGAATTCCAAGAGATGGAAAGTTACACCTTCCAAGAGGAAGCTATGATTACTTTAACTATTCCTGGTTATGAAGACACTCCATCCTATGAATGTTTTACTTTCCAAATTAGTGAACTAGATGTGATGGTTTCCTCTCCATCTATAGATTTGATGACTGTTACTAATACTCAAGCCTTTTAAAGAGCATTTAAAGTGGTAAGGGTCCCAACCCTAGACCTCATCTATGAGATAAATATGATGCATGAATATGAATTGCCTATTCATGATTTTGAGTTTTTGATATCAATGATGAAAGAGAAATATGGAAATTCACCTCCATTAATTGAGGACCAAGAACTGATGATCCACATAACAATTTCCCAAGAAAAGAAGGAGTACAATTTGAGAAGTAAAGATCAAAATTCTCTGTAAAAGATTAAAGACTCTATTGACCCTAAAATAGAGAAAAAAGATAAAGAGACCAAAGGGAGTAAGGAGGTCCCAAATTCCACTAAGCCTAGTTCTACACCTTATAATGCTAAGCCAAAAGGTACTCAAGCCAAGAATAGAAATCCCTTGTTATCAAGTATTCCCAAGAATAAGGAACCTAGGAAGCCTCCCTTAGAGAGTGAAGTTAAGAATGCTAGTTGTCCTACTTCTTTTCCCCTGACTCTTAATGGGTGTATCCCAAATGAAAGTGTCACTAATCTACCTGCTAACACTCCTTTGCCTAGATATAGTATATGTAACATTTCCCATGTACTGAGTCAACTGAAGGTCATAATACCCTTTATGGGATTTCTCAAAATTTTAAAGCATAGGAAAATAGATTTTGAATATTTGAGGTTCACTAAGAAAATTACTACCAATGAGATTGTTGAAGCTGAACCTTCTCCCACTTACCTTGTGGAAAGTGAAAACACTTCAAAATCTCCTAAACATCACTTAGAGGTATATTTAGGAATAAAATTAGAAGAGATTGAGATGGATGTTAACCCATTATATACCACCCTACTAATTAATGGTTTAATTATCCACAACTACATGTTTGACTCTAATGTGTCTTGTAACATTATACCACTGGCTATTCTGAATGAAATCTATATAAGAATAATTGTAGTATATGGACACTAACTCACAATGGATTCCATAAAAGTACTTATTATTGGCATGGTTAAAGGAATAATGGGTTAGCTCACGTAATAGCCCAATAAATTCTTGAGTATGGATGTTGTTGTTTTAGATTATCCACTAAAATGGGGTATGTTT
The DNA here is from genome assembly GCA_037957365.1 of Torreya grandis. Taxonomy (NCBI): domain Eukaryota; kingdom Viridiplantae; phylum Streptophyta; class Pinopsida; order Cupressales; family Taxaceae; genus Torreya; species Torreya grandis. Next base: position 405,436 of record JARHVA010002238.1, read on the forward strand.
TTGTCTAGAAAATGGGCTACTAGTATTAGGGGTAGGGTTCAGATGGAAATATCCTATGCCACTATACCTTTATATGGGAAGATGGTTCACCTGAATTGGGAGCCATAAATGCCTTATGTCTTGAAAGCTCCTAAATATTAGTTGAATGAAGTGTCATATGTGGAGACAAACATAAGAAATTTTGTGGGGAGTGTTGGTACCAAGAATTACCTCCTAAATTTAGAATTATGGATGAAGATTCCATCTATACTCTGAATTTTTATGGATCATGTTAAAACATTAGAAATGGAATAGGGTTTGTCTTCTATGCCCTTACTGGCCAAGCTTACAAATACTCCTTCCAATTATCCTTTGGGTGCATAAATAATATTGTAGAATATGAAACACTCTTGATTGGCCTCCAAATCACCCATGAATATGGACTTAGTAGGTTACTGGTCAAGGGCAATTTAGAATTAGTGATGAAGTAGGTCATAGTTATTTACACCATAAAATAAAAGAGAATAAAGTAGTACCAAAATGTTGCATGTGACTGTTTGGAATGGTTTGACACTTTCAACATCAAATATCATGCCCAAGATTCTAATCAGGTGGTAGATATACTTGAAAAGAGGGTTGCAGAGTTTAAAGTTGAAAATAAAAATCCCTCTTGTGAATATTAGGTAAAGGTTCTAGTAAGGCCTTATATCCCAAACAACATTGATCATTAGCAAGTCTTTGATGATGATGATCAAATAAAAGGGTTTCTATGTTATATAGATGAGTTTGAAGGAACCATTATAGATCTGGATTCCATGGTACATGTATGTGATAGAAAATAAACTATGTATGGAAAAGTTATCTAGTTGAAGACTAATACTATCCCAAGAGGATTGGTTAGCCTTGAAGCATCCTTTAGTAGAGCTAATATAATTAAATCTAAGAATATCTCTATATCAAAGGATGTAAATGAGATTAACATCAAGACTAAGGATAATCTAAAGAAAAGGTGGATCGACACTCACCTAAAAAAAAAAGAGAAGGAAGCATTTATCATATTTTGATTAAGTACTAGGACTGTTTAGCATGGTCATATTCAGAGCTAAAGGCCTATAGGGAGGACTTGTTCTAGCATTTTATCACCCTTGATATTGGTATAAAACCATTCCACCAAAAATAGTAGCCTGTTAATCCCATCTTGGCCACCAAGATGAAAGAGGAATTGAATAAATTAAGGGATGGTGGGATCATTCAAACCATCACATATTCATTATGGGTGGCCAATCTAGTCCTTATAAGAAATAAAAATGGAGACATCTGACTCTATGTTGATTTTCAAAATTTAAACAAAGCTTCACTGAAGGATAAATATTCATTGCCTAATATAGATAACATGATTCAAGATGTTACTATTTTTGAGCTATTACCAACTCTAGATGGTTTTCTAGCTATAACCAAGTAGTAGTGAAGGTGTCTAAAAGGTCTAAGACTACTTTCAATACCCCATGGTGCACTTATGTGTATGTTTGAATGACTTTTGGATTGATTAATGAAATTACCACCTTCCAAAGAGCAATGGATGTAGCCTTTGTTAGGTTAATCAACTAGTTCATTATGGTATATCTAGATGATGTTACAATAAACTCCAAGAAAATGGATGACCAATTAGGTTACTCAGAGCATATGCTCATTAGATGTAGGGATTTTGGTATCTCTCTCAATCCTAGGAAGAGCCACTTTGGAGTATAAAAGACAAAATTACTTGGGTGCATTATGTATAAATAAGGTGTGATGATAGACCTTGAAAGGGTAGAGACCATTTACAAGGTACCCATCCCTCATACAAAGAAAGGTATTCAATCTTTCTTTGGCCGGATTAAATTTGTTAGAAAGTTTATTTATAATTTTATAGAGTTTACTCTTCCTATTACTTCAATGTTAAAAAAGGATCAAACCATAAGGTGATAGGAAAAGGATACCAAATCATTCTAGGATATTAAGGTAGCTTTGAAAAATAACCTAATGCTTGTTTGTCCTGACTATATAAAATATTTCTAGATCTTTTCATTTGCATCCAAACATACTATTGATGCAATGCTACTACAAAAGAATGATGAAGGTCATGAGAATCCAATTTCCTTTTTCATCAAGACATTTTAGGGATTTGAGGTAAACTATACCATAATGTAAAAACAAGCATTTAATCTCTTAAAGGCTATCAAATAGTTTAGACTCTACACTCTAAGTTTAAAGATCATGGCCTATATTCCTCACACTATGGTAAAAGATATATTAACTCAAAATGAAACTACTAACAAAAGATGTTGATGGGTCAATAAGCTTTAAAAATATGATCTAGAGATACAAAATACTAAGTTTGTCAAAGGCATTGGTCTCACTAAGCTAATGATTGAAGCCAACTTCTTGGCTTTAGAGGTGAATAATGTAGAAGGGGTTATTGATAGACCTAAATCCAAGTATAACCAATGTCCATGGTACAAATATATAGTCTATTATTTGAAGACTCTAAATTATCCTCCCCACTTAGAAGAAAATAAAAATAGGACCTTGAAGTTAATATCCTATAAGTATCTTATATTATAGGATGATCTAGATTAGAGGAACCTAGATGTTGTCTTCTTGAGGTGTTTAGTGGAACGTGAGATTTATGATTTAGTTAAAGTTCCATAGTGGTGTGTGTGGTGGTCGCTTTGCTCCCAATATCACTACACACAAGATTGTAAGGTAGGGTTATTAATGGGCCACTCTATTCAAATATGTTGATGCTATGGTAAGTAGATGTGAAGAATGTTGATAACTCTATGGGAGAATGAAAGCATCTGAATCACTTACCCTAAAATTAGTTTCTATTGAGGGAGCTTTCAAGTAGTAGGGAATGGACTTCATGGGTGAAATATTAGATACTTAAAGTGCTAGTCATAAGTGGATCTTAGTGGCCATTGATTACTTCACAAAATGGGTTGAAGCAATCCCTATCAAAAAATCAACCCACCAGGTAGTCATTGATTTTTTTTAAATAATGTGATTTGTTAAATTTGGAGTTCCAGTTAAAATTATCTATGATAATGCCATGTGATTTAGAGAAAAATAATTAGTTTTAGTATGTGAATATCATGAGATTGATCTAGCATATACCTCTAATCATAATCTAGTAACAAGAATTTATTGAAAATTATTAGGACTTTAGATGTGAACAAAAGGAAATGGGGTGAGAAATTGAAGTTTATTGTCTAGGCTAATAGGTTGACTCCTAAAAGGTCTATTGGAAGAAGCCCATTTGAAATTGTTTATGGAGTTCAAGTTATTTTACCCTTTAATCTACAATTACCTACCTACTAGTTTATGTAATAGACAACTAAGGATGAAGGAGAAATAAACCACTATAAAGAAAGAATTAACTAGATTCTAGAGCTTAATGAATCTTGTAGACAATCTCATGAAAATAATTTGAATTTAAAAGAGAGGATCAAAATGATTTTTGATAAAAATGTCACCTTGAGAGATTTTCAAATTGGCAATCTGATCCTACTCTGGGATAATAAACACGAAGATAAAGGAAAAGATGGTAAATTTGATTCCTTATAGATGAGTCCATACACCATTGATTATCAAATAGGGAACCATACATTTTATCTTAAATATCTTGATGGAGAAATATTAGAACTTATAGTTAATGGTAGACACCTCAAGCACTTTTTGGATTAATTCCATGCTAGCCTTTGTAAATATGTATAGGTTGCATAGTCCCTTTGTGTTGTATTGCCTTATTTAGGGTTGTGTTTGTACTTGTATTTTTTACTTTTCTTTATTTATTATCTTTATATGCCTTATTTTAATTTGGTTCACCCATTGTGTGTTTTCCTTGCCTTTGTTGAAAACTCTTTGAATCCATGGCCCAATAGATAGGCATCTAGTCTAGTGTTCTTTATGTACTTGCTAGGGGTACATGTCCCTAAGTAAGAGATGATGTTGGAGCCCAAATCTACACCAAGTAATTTGTGCCCAATTCAACATCGAAAGAATTGGGAGATTTTTGCTAAGTCCTTTATCTTGTCTTTGCTTGGTGAAGGTGTTCTTTCTCTTAGACATTTGGGCCTTTTTCACAAACACAATGTTCGATATAAATAGGTTTTTGGATTTTTTGTCTTGGATAAAAAGTCCAAAGACTTATTTTCATCATATTTTTTATCCACTATTAAAGTTCTAAAGGAATTCAATGTCTTATCACTTTTAGGCTAAGTTTTTTACAAAAGTTTCAAAGACCTATTTCATTAGTTTCAGGTCATTTATTTCAGACTTTTTGTCCATGGAAAAAATTCTGAAAGGAATTTGTCCTTCAAGCATTTTTCCCATAGAAAAATCTTGAAATAATTGTAAGGTCATTTATTTTGGCTAATGGTAGTTCCTAGAAATCCCGAAGAGTCATTTTTCATTTGTAAAAAACCTGAAAGACACTTTAGAAGGTTCATTTTTCCTTTGCAAAATGTCTAAAGGATCATTTCCTCTAGGCATTTTGCCCTTGAAAAATTCCCAAAGGGTGTCTAAAAAATGTTTGAAGGATAATTCTAGATATGGAGGACACCTACACAAATCCCAAAAGGCACTTTCAAGAGATCGAAGGACCATTTAGAAAGTCTAAAGGGCATTTTTGTAAGGTAGGTGCCCTTAAAAAAAATTGAATGATATTTTCAAAGGCTTGAAAGATACTTTTGGAAAAGTTGCTGCTATGTAGAGGTCCATTTCCTTTAGACATTTTACCTAAGAAAAAATTCTAAAGGATAAGTCTAAATGATGGAGGACACTTTCAATAGTTTCGAAGGGCAATTTTGAGAGTTCAAAGGACCATTACAAAAGCCCAAAGGGCATTTTTATAAATCTACTATGTTTTGATATCTTTGTTCAAGGATTCATGGTGGGAAGTTTCACTATAAAAAGATAGATATGTATTCAAGTCCCTTTACAAACATTGAATTGCTACCTTGTGCTCGAAGGAGAAAATTTTTGGGGTTTTGGATGAAATTGTTGTGTTGCACTTTCAACATGATTTGGTGTCCGAGGTGAGGAATTATTCGATGATCTGAATGAAAGACACATGGTTACCTTAGGGGACTTATAATAATTTATCCCATAAAATTGCCCATATCAAATTCATCAAATTTATAAGGTAATGGCTTGCTCATTTCATTTTACAAGTAATGAGTGAATTTTTAGGGATCAAAAGGATCTTACACCCTTCCCCTTATCAAGAAGTATGGTGCAAAGGTGAAAAGTTGGCTGAGAGTCTGAGCTAGCATCTAAGTTAGACACATGGTAGGTCCTCTTAGTTTTTCAAGATCTAGGCCCTTTTTGAAAATTACCTCACTTACCTTTTGGTGGGTAAGTTGCAAAAAGTACCCAAAGGCCTAAATGTCAAAATTTTAAAGAAAATTAATGACATGTGGCATGTCCTAAAGGTTTTAAGATATATTTCATTTTTGAAAATTATCTCACTTACCTTTTGGTGGGTAAGGTGCAAAAAGTCCCCAAAGGCCTAAAAAACATTAAGATTTCTTATATGGATCCACATATTGTAAGGAGGATTTCTTGGCATAAAAGAAACATTTGCACCTTCTCCTTCCTCTTTCAAAATAATCTCAAATGACTAAAATGAGGTAGTTGGTAAATAATCATTATGTTTCAAAGCATTAATAGTAACCATAATTTGAATTACAAAGGATTATACCTAGGGCATTGAACTTAAATCATGTTTACCTTTTGCACTCAGAGCTTCTAATTGTGTCTTGAAGCTATGTTATTTCCTAGCTATATGCAACATAAAATTTGTTTGTCTAGCGAGTGATTATGACAAATTATTCAAAGGTTTCCAACTTTAATTATGTACAACCCTTTAGATTATCAATAAGTGTTATTTTATCTCCTTATATTGTGTCCTTTGATGAGGTTTGTAAGTATTTTGAGGGTGATTTGAGTGAAGAATTTGTTCAAGTTTAAAGTATTACAATAGAGAGCTACGAAACAATGGCATCTTCTATAACATCTATGAAAAGCAACATCATTTTTGTTTTAGATAGAATCAAGGATACATATGTTCAAGGGTTGGAATTTTGATATTTATTAAATACCTTATAACAACCAAACCATCTTATAGTAATATTAAATATTGACATGATTTATATCACCACTATAATAGTATTTCCCTTGGTTATCCCATGCCTAGAACTAGTGATTGCATGCACTAGAGTGTATCAACAGGATACTAAGACTGTGGTCAATGGAATCCAATTATTTGGCTATTATTTCACTTTTTTGGTCCTCAACACCATGCTTGGGATTCTTCCCTAGCTAAAAATAATGAAACTTCCCTGGAGGAATGCCAAGAATATGTAGACAAGAATGACAAAACAATATGGGACATTGTCAACTCTTACTAGCTAGTCAAGAAAAGGTAGAAGGTGTCTAGAATGTCTAAGAGTCTAAAACTAGAAGAATTAAGGGAATTGCCCTAGTACATGATTTCCATGGTAACCAAAATTTATGGGATGCCCACTATAGAAAATTTTAAGCCTTAGATGTTTATAATTTTAATATGTGTGTTAGAGCAATAAAAGAATTTGGATTGGGCCACCATCTTAAGTGACAACCTATATAGGTAGATGATGTAGCTTCAAGTTGTAATCCACTTAGAGGTAGAGTTCATAGGTATATTTTACATGTCCTCCTACCTAATGTATAGCCTAGTACATAATAGGACATTCCATAGGCTTACAAGGAATCCCACTGGAATGAGGATTTATGAGACTTATCCAAAAATAACTCTAGATGGATTTAGACAAAATTTCTACAGAGTTCATAATTATTTCTTCCATACTATGATGAGTGTCTTCTATCCTCTGAGAAGCCTCAATATGATATCTAAGGGAGCTATAAAAACCATTGATAAGTATGGTGCCTCATATATTTAGTTTAGAATGTTTGCTTATATCAAAATAAGTGGTTACTCAAGGTTTCCATATAAACTACCAAGTTACTTAGATAATTGACTAGTAGTGATGGAGTTGAGCTGGTAAATGGTACCCCTACATGAAATTATAGAGATAAATATGGTAAAAAATCCCTTTACCTTTTTGGTTGAAATTGGACACTAATCATGTCATGTTGCCAAGGCCAAGGGATTAGATCAAGAGATGGGCCAATATGTGATTGGAAAGATGACACCCAGGCTAAACTATGATATTAGATGATGGGTGAACACAAAAATAGGTGTGATTTTACATCAATCTCATTATGAATACATCCAGTATAATTAAACTACTGAGGAAGATGTCAAAAATCTAAACTTTATAAGGCTAATCATGCAATAAGTCATTGCTCATAATATTGTTCCCATCCCAAAGGACATGGAGGATGATAAGAGGACACTATCTATAGTTTACAATCACCCCAATATTAAAACATATGCCATCTCATAGGTGAATTTCACTAATAAGGAAAATGATTCTTTAGAATGGAGGGCCATAATGATCATGAGATTAACCTTCAAGTGGTTGAAATAACATGGGGTCAATATTAGTACCTCTGACACCCCTACCCTCTGAGAACTTAGACAAATTTGGGAGTTGAATGGTTTCCTCCTAGTTTATAGTGGTGATCCCTTTACTCCACCACTAGTGGCAAAGGGAAATAGAAAAATCAAGGTTAGTGATGTTGACTTTAGCAAAAGAAATGATGTGGAATCCATATCTACACCATAGTCCAAAGTGGGACTTTCTCAAATTTAGCTAGCTTTGTTGTAAATTAGGATAAGATCTCCACTAGGGAGGTTACATTAGCTAGTACCACCCCAATATCCATTACATTAAAGGGATTACCAATGATTCCATTTATCCTGGTAGCCATCCCAGTAGCTAGTTTAGCTTGTATTCCACTTACTCCACCCGTGGATCCACTAACACAACAACTAGTAGTTGTCCTTCCTATGACTTACTCAAGGAAGAGAGGAGGTGAAGAAGAGGTAGAGCAACCCAAGCAGAAAAGAGTTAAGAGGGATATATATCCTCTAATTGGTATTATTATGAAAAGGAATGAGGTTGTATTCAAGGATCTACCTTCTAAGGAACTTTCCCTAAAAAGGAAAGAGGATCAATCCTCATATGCTCAAAGGTTGACAGAAATGAGTGAATAATAAGACTCAGATAAAGATAAGCCCATTGCTGAGGTGTTAAAGAAATAATGAGAATTATTCCTCCATAAGTGAAAACTGGGTAGAGAACTTTAAGGTAAAGACCCTACACCCCAGTAAAGGTCCCAATGGTTAGGTTATTTGTAGAAGAGTCAGGAGTGAAAGATAAGGGTGATGAGGAAGAAATTATGGCCTTTAGTGATCCTCTTTATTTTGAAGATGTTGTGCAAGTTGGGGTTAAGACAACCATTCAAGTCTAGGCCCCTCAAGAAAAGGAGATGATCTCATCAGACATAGAGACATTTGTTGAGAATGTCATCACCTAGCCACCAAGATAGGATGATCAAGGTGAAGTTGAAGAAATGAATAAATTCGATGAGAAAACTAAGGTAGAGCTAGAGTAGAATAGTTAAGTCACCATGGATCTTGAATTGGTGGTTGAATAAGAAGGCCTAAAAGTATCTCTAGAAGTATCACCAGTTATCCCTTCCCCTCTAAAAGTGTCAATTTTAGCACTAGAGGAGAAAGAAGGTACATAAGAAGGTGGGGGAGTAAACTTATAAATGGGTACCCCCATTCATACATATATAAATAAATAATTAGACCAATCTAATAAAGGTGATAAGGAGGGTACTACAACTAATGTTGCCTTAATTAAAGTACCTCAAGGTCTCCTTCATATCAAAATTCATGATCCAATCTAAAATAAAGGTCTAAAGGCCATGATTGATGGAGAGTTGCCTAAAGGCAATAAGGAAGCCACCATAGTCTCATCTCTACCTTAAGCTTAGGTGAATAAAGAAGGTGAATTGGTTATAGAACCTTCCAATCAATCAGTAGCATAAGGGAGATACATTGATAAATTGGTTAAGGAGTCTCACCAATTTAGGCCAAATTTTGAAGTTTTGGATCAAATAGAGCCACACCTTGAAGGAGGACCTAGAATGAGAAAAAAAGGTGGTGAGGAGTTGGAGATTGATGAAGAAATTAAATAGTTTGTGTTGAGTCCACAACCCATTCCTATGGCACTTCTTACACTGGGCACGTTGATGACAACACCTTACACTATCTCAAGGCCTACATCAATGTCCACTACATCAATGGGATTTTAGACCAAACACCTTATTTGGGTTAAGGAGTAAGACAAAGAAAATGACATTATGAACAATATTTGGGAGATTGATGTGGTAAAGATCACTTAGGGGTTCAAGTCTAAACCCCCCAAGAATGCCAAGACACACTCCAAGATCACATTCACTACTATAGGAGACAGAAAAGATCGAGATAGCCATTCCCCTAAGGTTCTTTAAATAAAGATGCTCCCCTTGAGAGTTACAATATTTATAGCTATAATCTAGGGGACCCATCAAAGAATGAGCTAAAGCAAAGCTCTCAGGTTTTGGTGAACATGGTGGCTCACCAAATAGACAAGAACAAAGCCACCATGGAGGATTTAAAGGCATAAAATCAATATATGATCTAGTAATTTAAAAGGATACTAAGTGATCCTAAGGTAGTAACTCCAACTACTAGTATTTATCTAGAGCATCCTATATTCTCATTAGAGTCATTTGATTTTAGCTGAATTGATGACTTAAAATCTAGAAGAAAGGAAACAAAAAAATGGAAAGAAGATTTGTGCATTAGGGCTGAAGAAGTAGTCTACTTAGCATTGAAATTCTTGAATAGTATAGTGGATAATAAGAGGGGGTGTGATGCCCAAATATTTATCTATGAGGTAGACATTAAGCATTAGGAAGAAGTCCAATAGAAAATGGATGAGATTTGTAATATGGGCACATATAATTTGATAGTAGAAAGGATCATTACTCTAAATGATCACAAGAAAGCCAAATAATGTCAACTAGAAATCAAGAATCAATTGATGATAGTCAAAGATGGAATATTCAACTTGAGAGGATAATAACAATCCCTCAAGACTGTAATAAGAAAAATAGATGCTACACTTAAGAATATGGCAAGCCTTGATGGTGCAAGTGATTTAGAGGAAGAAATAATATGCACTACTCTGAAAAACCTCGTTGATATACCAAAAGAGTCCTTTGATGTTGAAAAAATAAATTAGTTAGTGTTACTTGAGAAGTCTTATGACTAGATTAAAGAGATAATCAGATGAAAGCAAACCTTACTTCATAAGATTACTACTTGGCTTGAAGAATATCAAGTAAAATTAAAATATTATGTAGGCCTAGATTGAGGGAATCTTGACCCTATGTTAGAAAGATACACAAGGTATATGAACAAGTTGGTGAAGAATTTCATCATCTAGATCAACTCCAATTCTGGTATCACTTATTTCTTCTCTTCCCTCCCTTATTTTTTCTCATTTCAAATTGGGAATCCATTGTACTTTCCCCATTAGTGGCACATCCCTTTTAGTTAGTTTTTGTATAATCATGAGGATAGGAAAGGGACATTTTTATCTATTGTGTAAGAGGATAAAGGTTTTGTTTTATCCTGTGCAAGATATTCCTACATGTATATAATTATAAATATTATACCAAGGTGGAGGATCAATATTTACATCATCATAGGAGCATGAGCGTATCTAAGGAATCATGTTTATTATAAATTTTTAAAAACTCTAAGCCCATGAAATTTTTTTCTAGCTGAAGCATCTTTAGGAATATGCTAGGTTTAGCTCAATTGCATAAGTAAAAGGGGTATATCCCTTTATAAGGGTTGTTTAAATTTTGAGTCAAGAGCTATAGCCTTGAATAATTCTCTTTATGTAATATTTTTGGTGCCAAATTTATTTTTGCTATAAAATCATTGGCAAGATTTGAGATCATTGGATGTGTCTCCCTTGCCACATAATTTTCTTACATAGTGTTAGGATGTATGTTATTTGGAACACAATATATTCAATTTACTTTCAATTTTTAATAAAATCTGTTTGTAGTTTCCATTTTCTTCCTCTTGTTGAAGTGTAGTGCTCCAATTTACATTCTTAGTAGATTGGTTATCTAGTGTGTTCATTTTTATGGTAGTCATTTAGAGATTATACTACCTATGTTATAAAATCCTTTCTAATTTGAGATTTGAGAATAGGGTATTGATATCCTTTTTAAGGGTAGTCTTGGGCTCATGGATTTAGTTGGAAGGGATATTAAAGGATATCATTTGTGCATGATTTAATTTCATTTGTTTTTGATGTATAGTGCATTTGTTGGTGATGATGATCTAGTATTTTAGTAAATTTCTTTGTGCTTATTAATTTATCCTCCACTTCTTTTCCATTAATTGATAAATCTTATCCTACCCTATCCTACCCTACATATAACACACCCCTTGCATATCTGAAGTGTTATTTTCCCACAAATGCATATACATTGTATCCGTAGCATGTATCTATGTTTTATGCATTAAAGATCAACATTACAATCTCTTATTCAACCCCTCTATTATTGAATACTCTTTATAATGAAATTTGTAATCACATTCATTTCTATCTTTAGTAGTTTTTGTTTGAATTAGAATAATTACTCATCTCATGTGATAACCCTTCCCAGGTGGAGTGAACAAGCTTGGTTGTGTTCCAATCAGATTTGTATTCCCTTATGCCCATAACTCTTATGGATTTTGAATTGTAGAATCTCTCTATGTGAGAAAGCTACCCCATAGGTCCTCTCACCTTGGTTTAGGTAGAGCTGAAAGTAATAGGGAGATAACCATACCATTTATAGGTACTTTCTAGATCATTTTATCTATTTGATCCATTCTTTATGTCAAACCCTTCCCTAACTACAATGATATATTAGTAGGTTTTCCATATTTGTTTATTATTTCCTTTAAGTGTGTAAGGCTGAGTGAAAGAGGTGTACAATTAGGAACCAATAGGTTCCATGCATATTAGCATACCTATACAAGGACTTGCATCATGTTGTTTATATAAATAAGAAGGATATGGGCCATCAACATTACTATAGCTATGGTGTTGGGAACACATTACTATAGAGAGGTGAGTTGGGCACATAAGAACTCAATCTATTGATGAACCATTGGTATATAGGTGAAATATGATTATTGGTACTCGTAGACCACATTTAGGTGTTCTAAGGTTTTACATGACAAATATTGATAAGCTAGGTAATGACCAAATAAATTGGATACCTTATAGAGAAATTTTATTTTAATGGGCATAGGATGACTTACACATGGACTATATGTTGGAAATAAGATGATTGAAAGGGGGGTGAATCAAGCTTTAAAAAATTTCATTCAATTCCACTTAACTATGTATGAACCATCTTAACATGCATGTACATCTTAAAAATCATAAACATCAAAACATAATAACATGAAACACATGAACACAACATATATATGGGAAACCCTCTTAGGGAATAAAACCCACTGATGAAGTAAATGGACTATATTCCTATAAAAAAACATCAATCTTTAGTTGAGCATCCACTCAACTTGGAACACCAACCCCAATCCATCAAACACCAACTTGACAATCTTTATCTAAGCACAAACTCAAAAAATAACACCAACCCCTAATTTACTAAGCACCCACTTGGATTTAGCAAGCTCCAATTTTCAAGGACGATCCAACCTCCTAGATGACTCAACACCATCTTAGCCACCAAATTATTTAATCACTTTCAAAAATAATTTTTGCTTTTATAACAGATGATGATCTACCTTTTCTACTCTTTGCTCTCTTCAACCCTCTCAAACTGATTTTCAGCCTTATTCGCTCATCTATCCCTCTTCATGGCTTGATTAGGTCTTCCAACCTTGATCCCCTCTTGTAAAACTTATATTATATATTCATGATATCTTTGTTATTATACGTGACCTCCTTCTTCTATTAGATATTCATGATCCCCTCTTGTAAACATTCTATTAGATATTCATGATATCAGTCACTTGTTCTGATCTTCTCTTTCACTTTAAACACATTCTCTATCTTATCCTCTAAGTGTACATAATATAAACCTGATTGACTTTATTTTATATAAGTCATTTGATTATATCCTTCTAGGTCAACTATACATTAAAATAACTTAGGTTATACATGAATAGGTTAAATAAAATTAAAATAACATGCCTTAGTCATAAATCAATTAATACAATAGGTCGGCCATACATCAATTAACCCTTACTCCTATTTTAAGCTTATGGAGACCTATTAGGTCTTCTCAACAATACATTACCCCTTAATCATTATTGAAGCATATTTAAACACCTTACATGGTAGGAAAAAGTCATACACCACTCAAATATTCCTTATCTAACTCTAATTTAGATCTATAACACCTTTTAGGTCTAACTACTAGTTGAACACTTCTTCAAATCACTACTTATAAAAGGCCTACACATATACAAACTTTGCCTTGAACAATTAAGGCATATAATTAAATTTTAAAAACAACCATGGCACTAAACTACATATTTATAGTCCTCATTAACTTAAGGTGATCATCAACTTCATTTAACGCTTCAACTTAGGGTAAATAGGCTCAAACACTCCTCTGGTAGATGTTCATTTAGAACTGTTAACTCACTCCAAAACATAGTCAAGAAAACATAAACATATGATACATGCATGATTATATTAAATGGATTTTAATTCATGTATAAGATATTAAAAAATACATAGAACAAACTCAATCAATTATATCATGAGATCTAATGAGAACTATTGACCTTATAGACCAATCTTCTAACCTTCTCTTTCACATACTCTATCGAATCAAATAAGCCATTTTGGCTTCAATGTTTCAAATTTTTGCACCAAATTTAAATCTTATGAAAATAATGGATAGATCATTCAAGACCCAAATAACATCATCATGTATTTCAATGCATCACTAGTTCATGAAAAGTCATCATGAAACATCTTATCACTTCTAACTAATTTCTTCATTATTTGCTCCATAGGTCTACTAGTGACTAGCCAAATTGGATCACTAACTTGGCTCATATGAGATCTAGATTCTGTCCATAAATTTTAATGAACATAAACTAAAAGTATCACACTTTGATCTTCATCCACTTAACACTTTGAATTAATCAATGTTATCTACTACAATAAATATTTCAAAGGCAAGAACTTTTATGTAGGGCCTTCTCACTAACCTGAGAAACCAATCACACCTAGATATGCTTGGGAGTTTACTTAAACCTAAAATCACTTGTATAATTGTATAAAACCATTATGGGATCTTTTAAACAAGATATTCAAGATTAGGTCACACTTAAGGTTTTATGAGGGTTTAAAATAACTTCCAATCTTAACAATTATTCATAAAAAATAACTTCTCTTTATAGAAACCAATACTTATAACTTTGAGCTAGAACCCTTATCTACCATGAACCTTTTAAATAAGATCTTCAACATTAGGTCACACTTAAGGTTTTATGAGGGTTCAAAATAACTTCCAATGTTAACAATTATTCATAAAAATTAACTCCTCTTTATAGAAACCAATACTTATAACTTTGAGCTAGAACCCTTCCTTATCTACCATGAACATATTAAGTTCCCATGAAAATTTTGTGCATGTCAATAAGCACTAGTAAAACCTTCTCAAGTAGATAACTCTTCATTCTATGCACTCAATAAACATTGAATGACTTTTTAAGACTTTTCCTTGTAAACAAAGTCCTGAAACTTCATGCACATACTTAAAACAACTTGAATCACCTCTATCAATGTTCACCTACTCACTCATGTCATAAAAATTGATCTTATTACCTCATCTAGCCACCATCTCTCTTCTTACTTTCTAATGCTTGACCTGTAAGTCTTATTATGCCTTGAAACTAAACTTTTAGACATTATTTAGACTCTATCTTGAAACTCTCTAGTGTTTCAATGTATCTTGTGTATACTCAAGTAACATAATATACTCACTCTTCTCTAGAGCTTCAACAAAACTTCTTTGAAGATACTTATATATCTTTTAATCTCAACTATAACATATTTAAAATCATGTACATATATCTTCAAAAGGCGTAGATCTTTAGATATAACCTTTTAATACTTTGCAAGGTCTTGAATACCCTAGTTACAACCTCAAACAATCTCGCTCATGCTCAAACACTATCAACTATTCTTTAGAGCATTCTTTTTAGAGAATTATCATATTCATAGTAAATTTAAAGCATCTTTGGAAATTCTTACATATAACTTCAAAACATGCTACTTCTTCTTTTGATCTCACTCATTTCATCTTACCACCTAAAAATACCATCTCACAGGGTCTAGACAAAGCATTACAAGATACTTTACACTTATTATACTGACTTGTACTCACTCATGCTTCTTTTAAAATATATAAATCAAATATATATTAGAACATTCTTTAAACAACATTATTTAATCATGGCTATAACATTCATTATGCTAGTAATATAACTCTTTCCCATACATACCTCCCGGCTTACTTGACCAAGAATTTGTAAAAGAAACTTTGATCTCAAATGACATTAGATTGACATCAATGAAAGATCTATTCATCTTCATTAGAACCTTTGACATAAATTAAAAAATAAAATATCAAATCTCCACACTTAATGACAATGCTCAATAATCTCTCTCTTAATCATTGACAATGCTCAAAAATATCCCCATTTGTCATTGATGGCAAACATACTCAAAAAATTCTATCAATGACTACTTGATGACAATCATCTCTTAGATTTGTTCTTGACTTTTTTGATCTTTCTCTTATTTTTTCCTCCTTTTTTTATCTTTCAAAACGTTTATTCTTTTTCTAATCTTTTTCCACCTTTCATATTAAAGACAAAGGTCTTCCACAACTATTATCTCTTTTAGAATGAACTCAAATTATAATACCACTTCAAGCTTAGTCAACTTACTTGAATATTTCCACCTCAAACCAATCATCCACTATGATTCTATTGGTAGTACATATCAAATATCATCTATAACTATTGAAAACATACTCTTCTCCTCTTGTGAGTTGATACTATTTCTTAAAGATACACAGTCTTCAGAAACTATGACAACCTTTTTTAGAAATATCTCAATTAGATCATTCTCCTAGATGACTCATCAAAATTTCAATAAATAGAGTCTATGAAATATTAGACATAATTTCTCCTTAAATCTATGAATATCAAAAGTAATCACTTTCTTGACAAATAACACAGAGTTACCAACTTCCCTTAAACCAAGTATATCTTATTTCAAAGAACTATAAACTCAAGATCACATAGCTTTCTTGACATAGATGAGGAAGATACCAATTTATATTAACCAATACCAACTATAGAAATAGGAACTCCCCCTTGGTATTCATATATCAAGCTCAACTATGCATAACAAATAATTGTCAAAAGATTACCTATTATATACCAATTGATTGTATTTTGTCTTCAGAGCATCTATTGACTAAAACCTTATGCTTCTAATTATAGAAAAATGTATCCATGAAGTTTAATGGAGTCACCCCATTTTTTTAGGGCTCTAAATATTCCCAGATCTCCATATCCTTCCTAGTTTGAATATTCTTTATCACCCTTCTATACTTGATTGACTCTTTAGGCTTGACCTCATCATCAACATGTCAACCTTTTTATTTTCTTTGACAGCCTTGTTAACACATTTAGATAACAAGTGTTCTTGACATTCCTTCACTTTTGACTTATTTTCTATAGTATAAAACATCACACCTTGGTTTATGGGCTGATCATGACTCACTTTGTCATTCTTCTTCTTCTTGGCTACTTCTCCATTCTTACTACTTTGATCATTCATATTTGAATCAAGAATTCTCTTATCTCCTAATATGTGGCTTGAGGATCCACTGTCTATACTCTAAGATTTCATAGAATCTTATTCTTTAGTATTTTGCTCCATCTTTACCTTATCTACAAGTTTTTTCTTATCGATCCATTTCTTAATGACATGACTATGAACCTCCTTATTTTGATTGAAAGACCTTACTTTGTTAGGATATAATCTTTTAATATGTCCTATATTATTAGAGATATAACAAACCACTTTATACATACCATTTGACTGATGATGACTATGATCTTCCTTTGACCAATTGCTTCTCCTTTCATAGTTCCATGATTAATCATTCCTATATGATCTTCTACATTCTCTTGGTCTATGACTAAATTGACTAGATGTAAAACAATTACCACTGAAAAAATTAGCATACCTTATAGCATTAGGTTGTATGATAGATCTTTTCATCTTGACCTTCTTGTCTTCAATAGTCTTCTTCTTGACTTGAGGTGCCTTATTTTGGTCTTCTTTAAATTCAAGACCTATCTTGTCATTTTCATACTTTTAACTTCTCAAGATATCATCTAGTGCCTCAGTGCTCTTTTCAAATTTCAAAAAATTCTTCATATTACTAGAATCTTGATATAACTTATCTCTTAGAGATTCTATTTCAAACTCACATCTACTACAATCTTCCTCTCTAATCTTTAGGTTTGCTACCATAATCTCATTTTGGGTTTCAACTTGCTAGATGATCTCTTGATATTCCTTGGAAATGTTACTCATAATTTCCTCAAACAATCCAATCCACTCCTCATAGTCTTGAGCTAATGGCTTCAATTTTTTGTTCTTCTTATTCATAATCTTCATCTCTTTTAGGGTAATCATCATCTCTAGTTCAAGATCCACTTCAACGTATTCAATACCATATCATTCTTATTCATCTTATCCTACATCAATCATGAGACCTTTACCATTTGAGCAACCCCTATTATTTGATTCTATGCCTATGAATAGGGTTTCATTATTGTCATACTTAGATACATTCATGTCATCTTCATTGTTAGATGTGTCTGAATCAATTACATTTAATGAACTATCTTTTTTGGTGTAGAATCTCTTCTTATTCTTGAAATATCCTTTCCTTCATTCTTTTTGAAGTCTCTATCGTTCTTATCAGTTATAGCCCTTTCTATCATCTCTATGAGGTTTATAATGTTATTCATTATGCTCAAATATATCCTCATTAGGAAACTTGGTTACAAAGTGACCAATCTTACCACAACTAAAACACTTGAAAGGTAACTTACCCTTGTATTTTCTTGAGCCAAATCTCACCTTCCTAGAAAACATAGATATGAGTTTATCATCATCAATTTCTTAACATACCTCATCTTTGACCTTCTTGGTCTTTGGCCTCTTTTAAATCTTGAAAGTTACTTCCCTTTTGAGAGGTCTTCCTCCATATGTTCTCATCTCATAGGTAGTCTATATGTCATGAAGCCCATCCATCTCTATCTTATCTAAATCTTGCATCTCTTCTACTCTAAATAATTTAGAATCAAACTTAGAAGTTACTGATCTCAATACCCTTTTTAAAATATTATATTATTTTAATTCTTCTCCCAATATTCTAATGATCTTAACAACTTCATCAACTCTTAATATTTCACTCTAAGCACATTCTCTATTTTATCCTTTAAGCACACATAAAATAAGCCTAACTACCTTGCTTTTATACAAGTCATTTGATCATATCCTTAAAGGTCAAATATAATTTCAAATCACTTACATCAGACATGAATAGGTTAAATAATATTAAAATAAAATTCCTTAGTCATGAATCCATCACTACAATAGGTCAGCCATACACAAATTAGCCCTTACTACTCTTTTAGACTTATGGAGACCTTACAAGACTTCTCAACAACATATTACCCTTTGATTCTTCTTGAAGCATATTTAAACACATTACATGATAGGAAAATGTCATAAACCACTCAAATAATATTTATATAATTTTTATTTAGTTCCAAAACACATTTTAGGTCCAAATACCACTTTAACCCTTCTTTAAATCACTACTTATAAAAGCCTTGTGCATATACAAAAACTCTACCTTGAACAACTAAAGCATATAATCAATTTTTATATATAACCATTACAAAAAATTACATATTTATAATCATCATGATGTCAAATTCATCACCAAATTCATCTAATGATTTAACATAGGGTAAATAGGCTCAAACACTCCTATGCTAGATGTTCACTCAAAACTACCAACTTACTCCAAAACGTAGTCAAGAAAACATGAACATCTAATACATGAATGATTATATTAAAGGGATTTGAATGCATGTATATGATATTAAAACATCATCAAAGTAACCTTGTAATCATATCATTAGGTCTAATGAGAAATATTAATCTTATACACTAATCTTTTGACATTCTCTTTCACAAACTCCATTGAGTTAGATAAGCCATTTTGGCTTCAATGTTTCAACTTCCTACACTAAATTCTATGATTATGTAAAGCATAGATAAATAATTCAATACATATAAAACATTATCATGTATTTTAATTAGTCACTCTTTCATGAAAACTCATCATGAAACATCTTCCCACTTCTAACTAATTTTTTCATTGTCTACTCCATAGGGTATACTAGTGACTGGCAGCTTGGATCACCATCTTCACTCATCTAAGATCTAGAACCTATCCATAAATATTCATGAATATAAAATACAAGTCTCACACCTTTATCTTCATCCACTTAGTAATTTTGACTTGATAAACATTGTTTGCTACAACAAATCTTCAAAACATAAGAACTTTTCTATTGGGTCTTCTCACTCACCTGAGAAAGGAATCACACCTGAATATGTCTAGGGGAGTTGAATTAAACCTAAAATAATTTGTATTATTATATAAAACTATTATGATCTCATTTGACTAATATATTCAACATTAGGTCATACTTAGGGTTTTATGAGGGTTTAGACTAACTTCTAGTCTTAACGATTATTCATGAAACTTAGCTAATCTTTCTAGAAACCAACACTTGAAACTTTGATATATAATCCTTCCTCATCTAACATGAATATCTTAGGTTCCCATGTACATGTTGTTTTTTCTAATGATCACTAATAAAACCTTCTCCGGTAGACAACTCTTCATTTTTTGCACTCGAGAAACCTTGAAATACTTTTTAATCCTTTTCCTTGCAAAAAAAGTCTTGAAACTTCAGGAACATACTTAGAAAAAGTTGACTTAAATCTATCAATTTCAACCTAGTCACTCATGTCATAGAAACTAATCATATTACCTCATTTATCCACCATCTCTCTTTTTGCTTTCTAAACCTTGACCTGTAAGTCTTACTATGCCTTGAATCTAACCTTCTAGCCATTCTTTAGACTCCATATTGAAACTCTCTAGTGTTTCAATGTCTCTTGTGTATGCTCAAGTAACCTCATGCACTCATTGTTTTCCAAATATTCAACATAACTTCTTTAGATCTACTTATATATCTTTTAATCTCAACTATAAAATCTTCAGAATTGCATACATAGATCTTCAAAGTTAACCTTCTAATCCTTTGCAAGGTATTCAATACTTAGATACAACCTCAAACAATCTCACTCATGCTCAAACACTATTAAGTGTTCTTTGTATCATTATCTTTAGAGCATTTTCATCTTCATATCACATTTAGACAATCTTTAGAACTACTTACATAAAACTTCAAAGAACACTAATTCTTTAGAGTTCACTCATTTCATATTTACACCTACAAATACCATCTCATAGGTTCTAGACAAAACATCACAAGATACTTTACACTTACTATAATGACATTTACTCACTAATGTTGATTTTCAAAAATATCACTCAAACTGATATTAGAACATTCTTTAAACAACATTATTTCATCTTAACTACAAAATTCATTATGTTGGCAATATAACTCTTTCACATACATACCTCAAGGCTTACTTGACCAAGCATTTGCATAAGAACTTTTGATATCAAATGAAATTATATTTACATCAATGAAATAACCATATATATTCATTAAAACATTTGACATCAATGATAACATCAAATACCGAAGCTCAACACTTAATGAAAATGTTTAATAATCTCTTCCTTAATCAATGACAATGTTCAACACTATATGATGACATAGTGCTACATTCTCAAAACACATTACTAAATCATAAAGAGATATCACTCAGATAGTGTGGTGATATAATTTGGGGTTAGGCATCATATACTAGCTGATCGACACATATTTTCATGATAAATGAGAGAGAGAACATAGTGGGGGATGACCATTGATCCAGCAATAGCTAATCATATTTGGTCATAATTGTAGATAGTGAGATGGAATGATTAGAGAGATGTGATTGATGTAATAGATATGGATGGTTATTTGGATTAGTGGGATTGATATTATATTTTGAGATTGACTACACCATATTCACCAATACAAACATAGAGACAAATTTTAGCTTGAGTTGG
The DNA here is from genome assembly GCA_037957365.1 of Torreya grandis. Classification (NCBI taxonomy): domain Eukaryota; kingdom Viridiplantae; phylum Streptophyta; class Pinopsida; order Cupressales; family Taxaceae; genus Torreya; species Torreya grandis. The sequence continues at coordinate 426,883 of JARHVA010002238.1, forward strand.
TAGCGACAAGGCATAGGATTGGGATCTTGGACTAGGAGTGATATTATAGGAGACATGGGATGATCATGTGGATGAGGTAAAGTACATGTAATATATATTAGTAAACTACATGATTTTAAGATTATAGAGATGGAAGATGTGTATATTTTACACGAGGTAGTGATTGATATAGATGTGGATACATATATGCATTTTGATATAGATTAGAGGGTTGGGGGGAGACTCCATTGATAATGATTGATAGTGAGGGGGATAGATAGAGGAGAATATAGTTATGAGAGTATCATAGGACACTCAAATAGATAGAGGGTATGCTATTGGCTCTTTAGGCACTTTGATATATCAAGAGGATAAGGCTCTTATAGATAGACTCTATGAAGACACCAAAGCTCATGATAGGGAGATGAATGGGTTACATAGGAAGGTGTCCAAATTATAGGGAGTGGTAGTTGGTAGGAGAACCAAAATGATAATATTATATAATTAAAGTCTAAGGTTGATAGGTTAAAGGCTATTGTTGATGTGATAGATAGATATATCATGGCTATAATAGTTATGACACATAATATGGAGACCCAGACTCTATACTATACATTATTAACACATCACTACATATAGGAGAGAGACACTACTAGGACTAAGCTAGTAGATGCTATGGTATTACTAGATAGATAGGGATAAATTATGACATTAGATAAGGTGATGAGGTCTGTGAAGTAGGACACATATTATATGAGGAGGTTGTGTCATGTGCTCAGAGGGTAGCATCTTTTAGAGAGTACTTTGTGAGACAATATACATCAAGGAGATTAGTACATCTAATTGATAGAGAGGTTAGTGGGGTAGGTAAAACATGTGATGGGTCCTCTATAAGGCACACCATGATGTGAAGATATATTCTTGAGACTATACATTCCTTCAGAGGGATAGGATGAGACATGACTTATGTGTTTAGATGATGGATTGATTCATCTATGTATATATTTTTATATGTATCTTTTTTTATAGAAACATTTGATATACATATTAATGATTATTATGAGATTTTGTACTATATGGATGGACATTATGGACTATTTATTGATTTTATATGGACTTTTTCATGGTTAATAGACATATGGATATATAAAGCACTAGTTATATTTCTTGCATTTTGATTTATGCTAGCATGTTTTAATTCCTTCAATTTATGGTTATGTATTATGTGATGTATGACTAGATTTATTTAGGGATTAGAATGTGATGTAGAATCTTTAATTTCATTTTTTGTTCCTTACATTGGAATTCCAACGATAAAGAGTTTTTGGGCAACCTAATTTTTAATATAGTGTAAAACATATTACCACAAATGATATTGAATAATCATGATGAATGTTGATGTTTTATGCATATGAAACTAAAGAATGAATAAATTGTGTAAAAATAATGTACATCATGATATAGAAAAACCATAACCATACTATTATGATTTTCAAAAAATAATATTTTCAAACACATAAAAATAATCATTGATGTGAAAACAAAAGTAATCTAAATGATGTAAATATATAAAATTTTGTTTTAACAATATTAAGCAAAAATGATACACAAATAAATGAATAAATATTAAATCTAAATATAAATAATTTAATAATTGAAAAATAATCACAATAGTCAAATTAAACAAAAAAAAATGAAATAACCATTTGAAATTTTAGGGATAAAATGGATTAAATAACCAACTTAATGGCTAAGTATAGAAAATGGATAAGTAACAAACTTAATGGTTAAGGATAGAAAATGAACAAGACAAAAATGAAAATAAACAAATGATTGAGTAGAAAAATCTATGTAATGATCTTAATATTCAATATATGAAAAAATACCCTTAAGGTAGGGAAACACCATATAATACTCCTTTAGGAAGGAATAACTCCACAATGTCTCTTCGAGGGGACAACCTCTAATATCCTCTTACAATAGAAGACTCAATGCTTACTTGATATCTTTACCATGATATTCATCTCCTATATATATACATATATCTAACCCATGGATGGGTAACCTCCTAATCCAATGTAGGCTGACCATTACCCAATGTAATACTTCCATAAGTTACTCTATTATCCTAATATATTGTACCCATATCACTAACAAAGGGGATGTGTGCCACATCTCAACATCTCCATCAACCCATATATCATATCCCTAGGTACATAACATTACTTCCCTCCTTGACATGTTTCATCCTCAAAACATAAGAAGAAACCAAATAATGAGTGTGCTTCAAATCATTGCATACTTGTCTCCAATCTCGATCATCGAGCCATCCATATGTGATCTTGGTAGGTAATAGCTCTCTAAGCTTGTTTCCAAATTCCATTATGCTTAGCTAATTTTTTTTATGATCATAATTATACTGCTTTGGTGTCCAAGCATAATTATTCCTCTTTTTATTCCATGTACCATATTCTGCTGCACTACTCTGATTCCAACCATGACCATAGTAGGTATTCTTCCATGAATAGTCATAGTGGTTCCCCCATTCACTCCATGTGCCATGGTATTTTTTCTTTGGATTCCATTTATATCCATAATGATTGGAAATTTTATTTCCTGTATAGACAACATGATTTTTGTTATGACACTTCCTCAACTGGTTCCATGATTATTTCCTCTCATGATGATGTGGGTGTCTATATACCTCAACCTTTTCCAATACTTTGACCTTATCCACCTTTGCTTCTACCTCTTCCACCTTTTCCTTCTTTGTCTCTTGAGTAGATGAAGTGCTCATTTTTAGTGTCTTTATCTATATCATCTGAATCTTCAGCATGTTCTTCATCACCTATTTCCATCTCATCCTCATGATCTACTTGGATTGTTATTGGTGCCTTTTTCACTATGATATCTTGTAAAATGATCTTCCTTTTCTTATACCAAAACTTCATGAATTTTTTTTGAAAATTAATATTCATTATTTCCAAAGTCTCTAACCATGGATATCCAAGAACTATATCCACATCATCCATATCCAAAGTAGAAAAATTTGAATGCAAAACATATTTTTCCATAATGAGCTTCAGATCTTCAAACATTGAAATATTCTTACCATCTACTTGAACCTATTTGATATTCT
>JARHVA010002238.1:435000-635000 GCA_037957365.1 Torreya grandis
TGTTGGTGTAGTGGGTAGTGGAGGAGGAAATCTATGATAGAAGGGTACCAAAGCTAGAGAATAATCTACTATAGGTGATTTTATGGTCAAGGTAAATGAGGATGCTATAGGTTCCTCTAGGGAAGCTAATGTAGGTCCCTCTAATCCCTTTTCTCCATCCATAGAAGGATCTATAAACTTTCCTATCCATATAAGTGTTTCAATGCCTCTATTTCCTTTCAATTTTGTTATCTCATTTATCAATCTATATATTTCCTTCAAAGCTTGTTCTAATGTCTATAACTCTTGAGTATGAGGGATTATTTCTTATTTTGCTCATTTGTACATAGTTTCTTCTTCACCCAATTCCTCTTTTGTACACCCAATAATTATGAGGAGATCAATGCCCTTAGTGAATCTATATGGTGGTGATGATTTTTCTTCTTCTTTAGCATTAGTAGATTCCTCATTAGTAGACCATTCTTCTATTTCAAATCCATCAGACTTCTTCCTTACTCTAGGTTCCTTCTATGGTTTTCTAACATGATTGATATCTATGGTTAGGGAAGCTTTAATGGTCTTTTGTTTCTTCACTCTCTGAGATCTCCTAGGAGGATGTCTCCTTTTTGATATCATGGGTTTCTTCACTTTGGTTTTAATTTTTCTTTTAGGAGGGGTAACTGATTATTTTTTTTTCTTGCACAATAGTTAATAGGGGAAATTCTTCTTGTCCAAAGGGAGACAATGTGGAGGAATCAATCTGAGGTGAGGAAATAGTGGGAGAAAGAATATGCTACTATGGGATTTCCTCCTCTATGTTAGAAGGAAGTAGGACTAATTTCCTTCTCTTTTTCTTTCCCATAGTAGTCTCAGATGGACCCTCAGTAGTTATGGGCTGGCCAATAGAACTAGTGCCCACAACATCTTCTTGTACAACTTGCTAGGCCTAGTCCTTATGAAATTCCTTATTATCAATGCCCTCTTCATGTTTGAGTTCATTATTTTCTAGGGCTAATTTTTTTTCCCAACTTAGGTTAGGTCTGATAAATTTTATTCCATGTTTATTTATTATTCATATTAGGCAGTGATGGGATAGGTATATTTCAACACCCTTCTGATATTCTTTAAACATCTTTTTAAAAATATTCTATAAGAAATTTGGAACATTAATGACTCTATTATGGCTTAAGTGATTTAAAAACTTAAAATGAAGAGTGTAAATGAAAGAATACCTTATCTCATAGGTCATGTACCTGATGATGTATGATGTTATCTACCTCTATGTTGTAGGTAAGCTAAGTCTCTCCACACCTCTGTTATTTAATACTAGTCTTTCATTTCGCTGGTAAAATTGCTATCTAGCTTCTTAGCTATTAGGTTTATCTTGTTAGTTTTCTCCCAGAATTGATAGTCTAATTTATTGGCTCAGCAAGTCTTTAGTGACTAGGAATGTGATGCGATATACAGTGGCTTGATTTTCATTAAAAGAATCTATAAATAGTATAGAAAGAGGCTCTATAAAATGTTGCAACTTTTCAAAATAAATGGTTCAACCAGCTCTATGGAAGATATCCCAACTAGCTTGATCTCCCTAAAGTTACCTATGATTTATAGGTTTTCTCCTCACAACTAACCCTCTCATTTCAACTTTTTTGTCAATCCTTTCAACCAATAAATATAAACACACTCTATCAGCCTATGGAAATCTACCTATGGCAAAGTAGGGTTTTGTTCAATAATGGCAGATATGAGGTTACAAGTTGCAAGGTTTTGTTCAATAATGGTAGATGTGAGGTTGTAAGTTGTAAGGTTTTATTTAACAATGGTGGATGTGAGGTTATAGGTTATACATTATGCCATTTAATTTCCATATGTAGGATTACCATAGTGCATAGGGTTCTAACCCATAACATCCTCCCCCTACTTGAGTTGTCACATGTCCTTAGGTGACATGGAGTGAATAGGAAGGAAGGGATAAGACTGATCATTATTAGGAGTATAATTTTAGGTTTAGAGGTGATGTGATAGACATGAAATGAATGCCATAATTCATGATACGATGTGTTTATTAATATTATACGTGTTATATTAATATAATGAAGACTTTTTTAATGATAAAATATATGGCACACCTATTTATTAACGGTGTTCTTGAGGTGATGTCAAGCATCTATTGGCATGAAAGTGTTTACATGTGAATGATTAATGGGATGAAATGATTAGACTAGAAGTTATAACTAGATCAAAGTGAACCCCTTATGGAGTGATTAGGAGATCATCAATGGTTAGGCATTGATGATTCCCATAACTCATGTGCATATGATGTATGATGACCTTCCTCTACATGAATTGGTTAATAATTATCTTGATGTTTCTAATGCCCTATAAGTTTTGTACTTAGTGGACTTGATTATAGTAATTAATAGAGTCTTTAAATATAGAACTTGTGTGATAAATAAATCTAAGATCTCATTGGTCAACATAGTGAAATGATCTTCATGACATGACCATAAACTAAAAATGAAACATGGGTGTCTTTGTAGGCATAAATTTTGGTCTGTAACACTTATAACTAGAGAGGGAAGGTGTATGATATATTATGGATCTATAGCTTGGTATTTAGGGGTATTTCTAAGTAATAGATGTGACATTTTCTACTCTAATCCTCTTTTATTTATCTACAAGGTTGTTTGATTACTTTCATGCAGTGCCCAAAAGCTAATAGCCAAGCCATAGGTGAGATTTGTAGGAGGATTTATTCTACATCCTTTGTAGAAAGGTGAGAATAGGCATGAAGAGTTACCTACAAAATCTATAGGTAAAGCTCGTAGAAAGTTGCAAAGTGATGCCCAACTATGTAGAAGGTCCCCATAGTAGTTACATAATTACCCATAGTAACTGGATTGAAACCTTCAATGGTAAAGGTGCCTATAACAACTATAGAAAACCCATAGTGACATGAATAATTGTGTTCTGAATGATTACCATTTCTTTTCTTTCATTTTCACTTATTTTTAACCCTAAATAGCTAGAAAGCTAGTTTTTTACTTAGGCCCATCTTACAGATCAGGGCAGCCAACATGCTAGTTTTCTACCTAGAAGTTGCCAATAATGCCCAAAAAATGGGTTTTCATTATTGCATTTTTTTGAATTTAATTGCTATTTGCAGTATAATATTTTTTCAAGGCCTTTACCAAGTCATCTAGAAAGATGAATAGTCAAGGACCAAGTGAAGGTCTCATTCATCATACCAAAGGTGGGTAAGGATGTCCTCCTTTCCTTTTTCATCTGAGTGTGGATTGGTTCTCCCTTTGTCTAGTGAAATAACATGCCTATCTAGTACATCATTGTATCTATCTTGTAATTATTGGCATATGTGATTGGTAAACTCTTCTTGAGTGAGCAAATTTTTATACAACTTAAGTTTATGACTATTAACTAGTAGATAAAATATTATTGGATTAATGGTTTAGATTTGTACTACACCATTGTCATAAACATGCTCAATCTCAAAAGGGCCAAGCCATCTAGTCTAGAGTTTTCCCTTGTGATCCTTGTATTTGAAGTCAAAAATATGGGTCCAATCTCCTTTATTAAACTACTTGGTTTTAATATACTTGTCATGCTATCTAATCTATTGTTTTTGTACAAGATTTATTTTCCATAATACCTATTGTATATATTCATCTAAGGAATTTAATTATAAAAGCTTTTCTTTTTGGGCTTTAGATATATCCATCTAAAGTTCTAGTGTTGTTCATAAGGTCTTATGCTCAAATTCAATTAGCAAGATAGGTTTATTTTCATAGAATAAATCATATGGAGTAAAGCCTATACTAGTATTCTATGTGATTTAATAATCCCACATAGATTCAAAAATCCTAACCTCCCAATACTTATGAGATATACTAACAGTGTTTATCAAAATATTTTCTAACTCCTTGTTGGTGACTTCCACCTGCCCATTGGACTATAGATGATATGGAGTTGATTTATTATGATTGATCTCATATTGTTAGACTAAGTTAGTAATTAAATTAGTAGTGAATTGGGGTCCTTAATTAGTTACTATTTATCATGGCACATAATATCTAGCAAATATTTCTTCATAGAGGAAAGTTACTACCTTCTCATCCTTGGCATGTGTAAGAGCCTTTACTTCCACCCATTTAGTGACATAGTCAATACAGATAAGGATGTACTCTTTTTTGTTAGATTTTAGATCAAAAAGTCCTATAAAGTCTAAGCCTCACTTTTTAAATGGTTTAATTACCATTGGGGGCTGAAAAGGCATTTCATCTAAACATGTGGGTCTCCCCATACACTGACATCTATCATAATGAGTAGTATATCTTATGAAATATTTATAGAGTGACGGCCAATAGTATCTTGTGTTTTAAATTTTAAATGTTGTACACTTGGCTATAAAGTGGCTACCACAAAGTTCATCATGGTAGGATTTGAGGATATCTATAACTTCATCTTATCTGAGACATCTTCTGAGGATGGAGTCAAGCCCAGTGTAGAAAATAAATCTAGATAGACAAGAATATTTGGCACTTTTGTGAATCGACGCTCTCCTTTATTTAAGGAGAAAGTGATATGGAAGTAGCCTTGTTATAAGTTAGTTAGCAATATCAACATAACAAGGTGTGGTAAGGTTTAGAGAGAATAGGTACTCATCTATAAATGAGTCATCCATAATGGTATCTTTTTTGAGGGTTTGTAAGCATGATAAAAAGTCATCCACCACATTGTCTCGATCAAGCTTATCTATAATGGTGATATCAAATTCTTATAGTAAGAGCATCTATCTTATTAATCTAGCTAGAACAACTAGTTTATTTATAAGGTATCAAATGACTGCATGGTCTGTATGAACAAAGACTTGATGCCCTATGATGTAGTGATGGAACTTGTTGATAGCATAAATTATCACCAAGAGTTTTTTTAGTAACTATGTAATTTAATTCTACTGCTTATAGGTTTTTGCTTACAAAATATATGGCATAATTGAGTGTTCCTTATTTTTGGCCAAGCAAGTTCCTAGGGTAATATCTGAAGCATTTGTTTGAATGGGAAATGGAAGTTTCAAATTAAGACCACATAGAATAGGGGTGGTGGTCAATAATTCCTCTAATGATTTGAAGGCTATATCACAAATAGGATTCTAAATAAATTTGATATCTTTAGTCAGAAGGGTGAACAATGGTGTTGTTACTTTACTAAAATTATTGATGGATCTTCTATAGTAACCAATATGTCATAACAAACTCCTAACATCTTTCTATTTTTGAGGAATACAGGTTTTTGATGATGCTGATTTTTGCAAGGTCAACATTAATTCCTTCAGCAGATATGTGGTGGCCAAAGACAATACCTTCTATCATAAGCATGTAGCATTTATTATGGTTGAGAGATATATGGTGATCTTAATATAATTGCAACATTTTTTCTAGGTTTTTGAGGCACTCATCAAATTTTTCTCCATAGATAGTGAAGTCATCCATAGAGATTTCTACACATTCATTGGGCATATCTACAAAGATACTCAGAACAGCTCTATGGAATGTTATAGGAGCATTACATAGCTCAAAGGGTAATACAACATAAGCATAAATACCCCAAGAACAAGTAAAGGTGGTATTTTATTGATCTTCAATAGTAATTCTAATTTGGTTGTAACCATTGAATCCATCCAAAAAGGTAAAATATTTCTTCCCAGCTAGTGTGTCCAACACTTGATCAATGAAACGTAGAGGAAAGTGATCCTTTTTGGTTGTTGTGTTGAGTTTCCTATAATCTATGAATACATGCCATTATCTATTTTTATTTGGTATAATTACCAATGGTGAAACCCATTCACTATCTGAGATGGGATATATAAATCCAATAGGTAGGACTTTTTGTAATTCTAATTTGACTCTTTATTGAAGAGTTGGATTCACCTTACATTATGGTTTTCTTATTGGTTGGCACTCTTTTTTGATTTAGATATGATGTGTGTATGTTTTTGGGTTGATTCCTTGTATATCCTCATAATCCCATGCAAAAACATGTTGGTTTACATGCAAAATGCTAACTAAGCACTTTTCCCCATTTAAATCCAACTTGCTATTAATAAATAATATTTTTCCTAGAGAGATTTTAATTTTTTGTGAGAGTGATTTAAGTATTTATATATTGCTAATGGATCTGTTTTGGCTAAAATTATGAGGCAGTAGTTGGTGGAATATTTTTTGTATAGATTCATTAGAATTATCCAATTCCTAGAAGCTAGAAAATTGGCACCTAACACATTGCAAGTGGTTGAGATATGTAGAAGGATTTTGATAATTGTGCTAAAGAACATTAGAGAGAAAGGTATTTTCCTCTTGATTAGCTAATGTCCATGCATGGTCTATGGTAAATACAAGAATCAAGAGAGGTTTCTCTTCTTCATCTTCTTTAGCCCATAATGAATGCTCAGTTGTGAAAATTGGTTGTGCGAGGGGATAAAGGACCAACTTCTTAGTGTGGTTACCATTAGAGATCATCATGTTATCTAATCTATAGCTAATGAAGGTGTCATATGTGGCAAGCCAAGGTCATCTTAATATAAGAGGATATCCACCTAAATTAGACTTAGGCTATAGCATAATAACATTTGTAGGATACTCTCAAGAATCTATAGTAATGACAAGATCTTTAATGATCTCCTTTTGGTTTGACTGTAGACCTGTTAGCTATTTTCAACATTATAGATGTGGGATGCATATTATTTAGATATAGTTTGTGCATAGTTTTAATTATCATTATATTTATTGTAGCCCCCAAGTTTATCAATATATTAGATAGTTGTTGGTCATGAATCTAGATTACTACTATTAGGCATCCTAGATTTAAATATTTCTTTGTAGGGTGTTCCATAGCATGATGTCTACTAGCTATCCAATCACATGTATAGTATTAAGATATTTTTATTCTTCTTAGTTTTCATAGATAGAAGTCTCTAACAAGTTTGGAATATATGGATACATCCTTGATGGCCTAGAATAGAGGAATTTTGACACAAAGTTTTTTGAACTATCCCATGAAATCAAACTCAAGTTCAATTGTATGGAGTTGAAGGCTAAAATGTTCTAGAGTTTATGGGACTATTTCATCAATATCCTTATTTTCTAGTTTAGAGAGTTCTTGAGGTGATGGAGGTTGGTTAGCATGTTCTTCTAGGGTTTCATGATCTAAATCTTTTATTATGGGTAGTGATGGGGGTGGTATAAATTTCCTTGAATGGAGGTGAACTTCATTGATGTTCACTATGTATGCTAGGTACTAAACAAGCTCAATACTAAATGTGGATTACATTGGCTTATTTGTAAGATTCTAATGGGTTAGGTAGGTAGCTGGTTAGGGTTGGGTGTAGCTTGTGTATTGAGCACAAGAGTAGGAGGTTGTTATTGTTGTGGTGGAAGGAATCCTCTTGGAGAGCTTTCCCATGGATGGTTAGGTCTCTAGGGCTATTGCCACTAGTTTGTGAAGGGTAGGCCTTGGGGTGGTTTCCAAGCTTGCATCTAAAATGGGATATATTTTGTGGAGGTTTCCAAGAGGTGGTGGGGTACCTTGCTTGAGGTGGCTGTTAGCTAAAAGTACCAAGCTTGCATCTAAGATGGGGATATATTTTGTTTCCAAGAGGTGGTGGGGTAACTTTCTTGAGGTGGCTATTAGCTAGAATTAAGAGGTGGAATGTTCATCCAAATATTAGTTCAATTGGGACTAGTATTTGAATATTATGAATTAAAGGAGGTAGAATTTGTAAAAAATGGATTTTTTTATCATACCTTAATAAGATGGTCATTGAACCTATTGGGTGAATATTTTTTCATCAACTAAATGACGAGAAAATGGGTATATCAACCATAACACAATGAGATTTATATGGCAAAATGGGTGTGGTTACCACAGCATAATGAGATAAATCTCTCCTCTCAGCAAGGGGAGATTCCCTATAAACTATAATATACTAATATAAATTGAAAATAGACTCAGGGGCGAAATCATACCATCCATCTCTCTTTTCTCATAGAGGATGTTCACAAAATAAAAGAGAATTATTGTGTAATTATTGAAGGCATTTCTCTTCTTTCAAAAATGATGTTTAATAAATAATAAGAATTCTTCCTAGGTAGTAACTAGATCCACAAGAAACCCCATGAAAGCACAAAGTCTTTCATTGTTTCTCATACTGATTTAGGATGAAGTAACACACTAGTATGAAGTGCAACACAAAGTCTCCACCGAAAACTACAACAAAGTGAAATATTATGAAGGAGAAGGGGAGTTCAAAGTCTCTCCAATATCTTAGAACATAAAACACATGGACTAAAGACAATTATGGAAGCACAAAGTCTCCCATAATCAACTTTAGGACATCTTCTAGATTATTTCCACTTGTTTTACTTATTTGATTAAATAGACAAGACTATATTTTTGGAAAAGACATAAGAACTATTTCCTAGATAACACAATCTATTTCAGTACAAATTTTGAAAGATCACTTACTTTCTCATTAACTTGATAAAATATGATTAACAGTCTAAGCTCAAAGTCTCAAGAATGCCTTTCAATTTGGGTAGAGTTTCACTTCTAATAACCAAGAGATCTCCCTTATTCAAAATGAGAGATTATAATATATAGCATCCAAAGAAAGACTTGGGTGCTTGTTTTCATGAAATGGCCCATGTTGTATTGAATGCATTGAATGTATTGGAAATTTTGTGAAGGGTCCATGCTAGAATAAATTATCAACCTTAACTTTGGCATTCTAAATCATCTCAAATGTCTCCTCCAAAGCTTGGGTTGCTTGGTCTTCTTTATGATGTTTACATGGCTATCCATTCACCTTTACTCAATGAAGAAAAATAAGCCATGCCATTGAATTCTTACACTCTTTGAGGTCCACCTAGTGGATTGCTCCACCTACTGGAATAACTCTTCTATAGATATTTCTAGATTATCTATATCGTTCCCTTTTTTCCTTGCTATATTTTGTCTCTTCCTAGTGATCTGAGCTCTCAGGGCTATATTCTCACTTTTTGCTGGCTCCTTGACTCCTTTTTTAGTGGATCACTAATTTTTTCCTTGGGTCTACATTATTTGAAAATCAATAGTTATTCCATAATCTTGAATTTGACATCTGCAAGGACATCACCAGTCACTTGAACCATTTTGAACCTTGAACCTTTTGGAGTTCACTAGTTTAATGGTTCAATGGTTCAAATTTCAATGGTTTGGCAGTTTAGTGGTTCAATGTTTTGTAAAGAGCTGCATTCACTTAGTCTTCTTTATGATTTCAAGGTTTCATTGAACTAATTGTTTGAACCATTTAGTTGAACCATTTGTTTGAACCTTTTTTTGGAATATTATGCTTGAACCATATGCTTGAATGTTTTGCTCAAACTTTGAACTCTTTGAACCCTATCATTGAACCTATTGATTGAACCTCGACATTAAACCATCCTTATAATTTTTAGGAAATGCCTTAAATGTTTTGAACTTACCTTTGAGAAAGCCCACCTATTGATCCTGTGATTTCCTTAGTTGAAAAGGCTTAAGTATTTGAAAAACTTAACTGCTCAAAACATTTTTTGAGAAAGGAAGAGAGCATTTTGGCCTACAAGACCAAAATGGTCGACATGTTGCCTACAAAAACAAGTGATGGATTTCGAGAACAATAGTTGGCTCTAGTTGGGGAACTTCCATCAGTTTAAATTTGAAGTAATCAAAGGGAGTATAATCTAGTCTCTAAGTGCCTTCATTTATGCCATAGGGATATAGAGTCATGCCACACAAGAAAAAAGAAAGGTGCCAAAAACCAAATGAACAACACAAAACAAATAAATACTATACATATGTACAACTAGAATTATATGATACTTCAAGGATTAAAGTGATTTAGATGCTACCCACTGTGAGGTAGTGAAAATGGTGTTTTGTCTTGATATATCAACAAGAAACTATTTTCACCCCAGAATCGATGATTATCAAATGGAATTCTCCATCAAAAATCCAATTTTATATGCATTCATTTTGGTTCTCTCTTCTTTTTCCACAACAAGACTTGATCTCTAATCTAAAAACCAAAAATCTTATCTCTCTCGCCAAAGAGTTTCTTTACCTAGTTTTGATATGTAGCAATATGGTCCACTACCATAATTCTCTGCTCTTCTATTTTAGTTGAGCACATAATTTTATGGTTAGCATTAACTATCCAATGGCTAGAATTATCAAGTACACTTGGTCAAAAGACTAACTCAATAGTGTACTTGTGCCCTTTGAAATCTTGGTGAGGAACCATGACGGTTATAGAGATGGCCAATGAATCTGTTTGATCATTAAATTCTCTAGGCACCATGGAAATATTGAAAGCATCAAAACTTTGAATGAATTCCCATATGAGATTGCAATAATGTCACAATCTTTCATTCTTGGTTTGATATAGGTTCCTCACCTAACAAACCACTAGTTCAGCATCTCCTTGGGCATGAAGAAGCTTAACATCTCTAGCTTGAGCAGCTTTCAATCTGAGCAACAAAGATTCATACTTGGCAGTGTTGTTGGTATTTGTGAACTACAACTTGTATGAATAGGGGAAAATATCTCCTTAGAGAGATATCAAAATAATCCTAGCTCTAAAACTGGTAGAAGAATTGCTGCCATCAAATTCTAGAATCCAGACATCATTAGAATTTGATCTCCTTTCAGACTTCTCTTCATTAGAGAGGGAAGATCTTTTTTATCTAAATTGTGATCCATGATTTCTTTTGACATATTGTCTAATTTTTTTGGATTGTCACTTATATAAATTTTTTCTGATGAAATAGAAACATCTTCTATAGATAGAAAGTAGTTACCCATTACTAAGGATTCAAATAGAATTTGAGCTTCAGAGGATAATGTTTGGGTGAAAATATATTTTGACTCCTCAGGAAGTAGCATTTGCATGATGCCCTTAATAGGTATCCTCACTTTAGATATGTCCATGTTCAACTCTCCACTAATATCCTTGCAAAAAATTTATCCAAGTAGAATGCCATAGGAAGCTGGAATGTTGGCCACCAAGACTATCATTTTAATCCTTTTTTCTAAGAAGGCCATGAATACAAATTGGGCATCTTTTATCTATCCCAAAAGTGGAACTTGTTTGTTTTCCATGGAGAAACATCTCTCAAAATTTTTAGTCAGAGTGAGACTAAGAGAGTCTGCCACCTTGGCAGGCATCACATTGTCAGAGGTGCCAGAGTCTATTATGAAATTGCTCAGTTTATGGCCATTTATCAATAGGGAAACATAGAAAGGTTATATTTTCCCAAGGGCAACAAGAGGAGTAATGACAAGATTATTTTGGATGGCTTTATTCTTTGTGGGATCATGAGTCACCTTTGAAACATTTTGTTCTACAGAGACAGTTTTGCTTTTGATGCATTCAACTAGCATATCCAACTTCTGAGGGTTGGCTTGTAAGTATTCAAAATTAGAGATTTGGATCTTGGTCTTCCTAGTATGGTCAATTATATAAAATTACTAAAAATAACTAGGAATAGAGGAAGTCCATCATTCTAGGTTTGGTTGGGTGTGGTATTGGTCTGAGAAATTGAAGCAAAAGGTGAAGGGTTGTTTGAGGTACTTAATTTTTTATTGATCATTGGGTCCTTCAATTGGAAAGGAAGTGAATTCCCCCATTTAGCAATTGAAATTACTGGTTGAGATTCTTCCCCTATTTTTTCTTTATCAATTTGTTGAGTTGACTAGTCCTGGGACCTAGTAAAAATAGTGTATGATCCATCAAACACTTCTCTCTTACTTCTAGCTTCATCCTATTAATTTAGGAAACCAATGTTAGAGTCACCAGCTAATTCTTCTTCACCTTCTACAAAGAGATCAACATCATCTTCTTAGTCCAACTTAGGTTGGAAAGATAAATCATGTTCAGCTTCATGATAACCAATTGTTGAGTTAGCTAGTGCTGCTTTAATGGCAAGCTTCCCCTATGGGGAAGGAAGATGATTTAGTTGCCCTCGATTCCTAGTAGCATTGCCTTGATATGATTGGCTAGGAAATATCCTCATTGATATATCTTGATAAGAAGGAGGGGCAGACATCCCTTGTGCTATTTACTTTTTCAGAGCTACCAATTCATTTGCTAGCTTTTGCACCATAGGATCAGTGGTGCATATAGAGAATTTTTTAGGATATGAAGAAGGTTTATTTCTATTAGGATCTCTTCTTATCTTTCCAACCAAGATAAGATCATCTTCAACTTTAGTGGCTAAAATATGAGCTACATTAAGATCTATGTGGCTAGCCTACCTCAATAGGAAACTCACTTTAGGAAGATGAGAATTGATGAAGAAACACTTAATGTTTTCTGGCATCGACTGAACAATTATAGGAATCCTATTCCTTAGCTTGTCAAATTTAGCAATGAAGTCTCACATGGGTTCATGAGGCTCCTTCTTCATTTGTGTAAGATGAGCCAATAGGGCATGTGCATCTTCTGTGAGTTTGAATCTAGCCTCAAACTTGGCATTGAGAGTGCTCTAGTCAGTCATAGTCTGAGCTTGCAAATGATAAAATGAGTCAATGGTAATCCCTTGCAACATTTCCACAAATAGCCTAACTAATATATCTTCAAATTCAACACCTATCACAGTGCAAGATATGTATAAAGCTACAATATGCTCATCAAGATGAACTCTCCTAGCACCATAGAACTTGGGAAAATTCTTTCTTAAACTATGGGGTAGTTCATGTAAAGGTGGGGTAAGATTCAGAGGGCCAAAGGTGTTACCCCAAGGGCATTAGGCTACCATGATATGACAATTGAAAGGAGGGATAACCAAACTTTGTGGATTATGTATAGACAAAGGTATGCTAGTAAAGGAAAGAGAAGCTTCACCTGGTATTGGGGACTTGGCATCTGTAGGAGGAAAAATCCTAGTTTGTTGAAGGCAAGATTGTGGAGGAGAAAGGTCAAAATTATTTCACTGCACAAACTTGAACATATGATCAACAATACCTTGAGCTCTTTGGCTTCATGTATACCATGGATCTGCCAGAGTGTAGAATGGAAAAGAACTAGAAATATTTCAATTTAAATCTTGAGGCTTTAAATTGTGCTTTCTTCCCTAGTAGAGTTGCCAAAAATTGTTGGTTGAATATTTTGTCATCAACTAACTGATGACAAAATGGGTATATCAACCACAACACAATGAGATTTATACGGCAAAATGGGTGTGGTTACCATAGCATAATGAGATAAATCTCTCCTCTCAAGAAGGGGAGGTTTCGTATAAACTATAATATACTAATATAAACTAAAAATAGACTCAGGGGTGAGATCATACCATCCATCTCTCTTTTTTTAGAGATGGTGTTCATAAAATAAAAGAGAATTCTTGTGTAATTACTGAAGGCATTTCTTTTTTTAGAAATGATGTTTAGCAAACAACAATTATTCTTGGGTAGTAACTGGATCCACAAGAAACTCCATAAAAGCATAAAGTCTTTCATTATTTCTCCTACTGATTTAGGATGAAGTAACACAATAGTATGAAGTGTAGCACAAAGTCTCCATCGAAAACTACAATAGAGTGAAAGATTACGAAGGATAAGGGGAGCTCAAAGTCTCTCTAATATCTTGAAACATAAGACACATGGACTAAAGATAATTATGGTAGCACAAAGTCTCGTACAGTTGACTTCAGGACATCTTCCAAATTATTTCCACTTGTTCTACTTATTTGATTAAATGGACAAGACTATATTTTTGGAAAAAGATATAAGAACAATTTCCTAGATAACACAAGTTATTTCAACACAAAGTTTGAAAGATCACTTGCTTTCTCATTCACTTGATAAAATATGATTAACAGTCTGATCTCAAAGTCTCAAGAATGCCTTTCAATTTGGGTAGAGTTTCATTTCTAATAACTGAGAGATATCCCTTATTCAAAATGAGAGATTACAATATACAGCATCCAAAAAAAGACTTGGGTGCTTGTTTTCACAAAATGGCCCATGCTAAATTGAATGCATTGGATATTATATGAAGGGGCCATGATGGAACAAGTTATCATCCTTAACTTTGGCATTCTAAATCATCTCAAATGTCTCCTCTAAAGCATGGGTTGCCTGGTCTTCTTTATGATGTTTACCAGTTGTCCATTCTCCTTTACTCAATAAAGAAAAATAGGTCAGGCCATTGAATGCTTGCACTCTCTAAGGTCCACCTAATGGATTGCTCCACCTAATGGAATAACTCTTTTGTAGATATTTTTAGATTCTTTAAATCATTCCCTCTTTCCTTGTTACATTTTGTCTCTTCCTAGTGATTTGAGCTCTCGGGGCTATCTTCTCACTTTCTATTGGCTCCTTTGGCTCTTTTTTTAGTAGATCATTGAGTTTGTCCTCAAGTTTGCATTATTTGAAAATCAACGGTTATTCCATAATCCTAAATTTGATGTCCAAAGGGACATCACCGGTCACTTGAACCATTTTGAACCTTAAACCTTGAACTTTCTGGAGTTCACCAATTCAATGGTTCAAGGGTTCAAAGTTTAATGGTTTGACAGTTCAGTGGTTCAATGTTTTGTAAAGAGCCACGTTCACTTAGTCTTATTTATGAGTTCAAGGTGTCATTAAACCAATTATTTGAACCATTCAATTGAACCATTTGGTTGAACCTTTTTTTGGAATCTTCTGCTTGAACCATTCACTCGAACCTTTCACTCAAACTTTGAACTCTTTGAACCCCACCATTGAACCTTTTGATTGAACCTCAACATTGAACCATCCTTATAATTTTTAGGAAATTCCTTAAGTGTTTTGAACTTCCCTTTGAGAAAGCCTAGCTATTAAACCTATGATTTCCATAGCTAAAAAGGCTTGAGTATTTGAAAAACTTAACTACTTTTGAGAAAGGAAGAGAACATTTTGGCCTACAGGACCAAAATGATCGACATGTTTCCCACAAAGACAAGTGACAAATTTTGGCAACAACAAAACCCATAGCCTTATTTATACAGCATATAAAACCTAGTCACTATCTCTTCCTATAGTGTGTAGCTCTATTATTTTTGGTTCTTCAGTTATGATGTTAGCTACTTTAGCTCAAACTTTGTGGCATCTACAATCAGCCTTTTTCTTCTTATAGTCTAGATAATAAATGGTCAAGGCTTGATCCAAAGTTACTTGATTTTGTCTTGAGTGAAGGATATTTAGTTGGGTGGACAAATGCTTAATGATATGTTATTTCATGTCTTATAATAGTTTACTAACCTTAGTTTTTGATAGGCCATTTATAACTACCAATGAGAGCTTATTGTCCTTGACTTTATTTATGGCAAATTTAGAATAATTATTGTTTAGCTCTTTAATATCTAAGAGTGGTAGGTTGAAAATATCCCCTCCACTCATTAGGTCTAGGTCTTCTAGACAATTTTCTCTAACTCCTTGTAGGAAGATGACTTTTAAAGGTTTTTCTCCAAGTGCACTTTGCTTGAATTTTTGTACACTAAACATGAACTGTTCAACATAGTCTTCCAAGGATTCATCACCTTCTTGAGTCATCTTTAAGATGCCATTTTTTATATAATTTTTTCCTCTTCCATATTCTTGATACTTATCCAAAAAATTCTTTTTCATGTCCTCCTAAGTGTGGATCGAATTACTACCTAGTCCCATGAACCAACGAAATGTTGAGTCTTTGAGAGTAGCTAGAAAAAGTTTCAATTTTTGTGCATCCTACCTATAGTCATAGCTTCTATAGAGGATATCAAATATTAATAAGAATGTGTCTAGGTCTTTTGATAGTGTACCTCTAAAATTGGGTAAGGTTGAGGGTGTAATGTTTTTCATTTATGTTACACCTATTGCATCTAGAATAGGAAATTCAAAAGTAACTATGTTTGGAGTCCCATTATCATCCATAAAGTTTAATTCTCTACTCATGATGGCTCTTCTTGTGATATGGATACCAAAGGTACTCAAGATCTCATCCTCAAATTTTGTATCAATCCCTTAGTCAGCATAATAATAAACATTTATCTATTGATCCTTAGTCTTTTTACTAGATGAAGGGTCTAAAGATTCTCTTAAGTTTTATTTGATTTGATTAAGAAAGCCTTAATGAAATGTTGCAAATATGTTACTCTCTAGAGTTTTTGGTTCATGTAGTTCTTATCATTTTTTTTCTTCTTACCAGCTCAGCTAATGCTTTCTCTACTTTTATTTCCTTTATTAGAGCCAATAATGCTTCTTCTGCAAGCTACCTCCTTTAGTTTATAGTGTTTTCTTCTTCAAGAGTCTTCTAACTTATGGTATATTATTCAATAGGATTCTTAGTTAATACAGGTATTTATGGTTCTTTCTCAACAGTAACTTGTGGCTTGTTTGGTAGGAATCTCCCTTGAGAATCTCTTTCTCTCTACATAAATGTTATACCACTCCTTTAGTTATCCTATCCCTTCCTACACAAGGTTATTTTTTTTCATTTTTCTTGTGTTCTAGGGGTTGTTTCAAACTTTAAAAAATGTGGAAATAAAGGAATGTAGAAATTAAAATAATCAAGAATTGAAATTATACTTTTATAAAGCAGTAAAAATTATCCATTGAAAGTGAGAAAGTTATTCTAGAAAGCAAGAAAATTATTATAAAAAGTAGGAAAATTATTTTAGAAAGTAGGAAATGAAAGCAGGAAAAATTAAAAGCATATTTTACTGAAAATAAATCACTTTTGTAGGAAATAAATTACAGAAACATGAATTAAGTACTTATGCACTATTTACTTCCATAAACTTAGACATATAGCATAAGACAGCATAGTGCCCTCACTCAACTTACTTGACTAGAATTATATGTCCAAGAACTTAGAAACCTGGCATAAAACACCATAGAATCCTCACTCAACTTTCTCGATTGGATAGAATAGTGTATTAACCAATTTTTTTAATGCTTGATTTTAGAAATAATAATTGACACCCTCTCTGGAAATAGAACCGAAATGTTGTGAAAACTAATTACCTAGTGATTGCCAAATTTTTGAGTTTGATTAATATTAATTATCAACCCAAGGTGCATACGCTTTTCAAAGATGTCAACACACTATATATGAATTGTTGATTTAAAAGTCATCTTGCTTTTCTAATTATAGTACAATGAATTTATGTAGAATTCACCAGATAAATATACCATGAAACTAATATGAAAAAACTATATAGTTACTTCATACTTATGAATCACACATGAATCACACTTATATAATCAATTAATTAAAATCAACTTACACAACATACTTAAAGTTAAAGAGAGTTAGGATCTTCACTACAACTCTTTTTGAGGGGGTCCTTTTGTTATTTAAATCTTTGTTCCAATCCTTCTCTAAGAGAATTCATAAATTTTTCACAAAATTAATCTTTTCATTGATCAGTTCTATAACAATTAAATATTTCTACAGGAAGCTATAATATTTAGAGTGCAATGCTACAATTCCAATACTTGTGCTATTATCTATTCAAATTAACTAATTCTCAATCTGATCTAGGTTCTATCATTAAATACAAAAGGTAGTTTATTAACTCTTAATCAAAAAAAACCAAACTAAGAAAAATAAAAATACCTATAAACTACTCTAGTCAACCTTCAAGTGGTTAGCAACCAAAGTTACTTGTTTTAGGTTTGACTAGGTTAGAGACAAGGATTACTATTTTTTTTTTTTTTTTTTTATCTTTTTCTCATTATCCTTGTCTTTCTCATCTTTGGTAGCACATCCAATATTTCTTTGCATATAAAGAATCCGTATAAAAACTATGATTCTTTCTAATCATCCATTTGGTTCTCAAGACAACTAGATGTGTCATTAAAATATCTTTAATAATATCTCTATTTTGCATCGTGGCTATGAGAAACCTGTAGGTAAAGCCTATGGTTTCTATAGGCACTCTATAGTGGCTATAGGAAACCTATAGGTGAAGCCTATAGTTACTTCAAGAATTATATAGTGGCTATAAACAACTTGTAGGTAAAACCTATAGATTCTATGGGCACTCTGCAATGGCTATAGGCAACCTATAGGTGAAGTTTATAATTATTATATGCACTTTTAAGTGGCTGAAATCAACCTATAGGTGAATCATACATTTACTTTAGGCACTCTATAGTGGCTATAAGAAACATGTAGGTGAATATTATAGCTACTATAGGTAGCCTGTAGTAGTTATGACTTATCAAAATTCTATAGGATCTCAAGACCCTTCAAATGCTTGTTAGATAAATTCACACCAATAGAATTCAATCAAGAAAAAAACATCAATAATTCATAACACACACACACACACACACACACACACACACACACACACACACACACACACATCATGTACATACACAATCATAACTTCATTCATTCATTTGCATAAGTGATGGATAGTTATGGGATTTACATGGAAAAATACATATAATAAGCATAGATGAGGATATAAAACTCAAATAGTGGCCTCATCAGGGTAAATGACTAATAAAAGACAAATGATAAACATGGGAATATACAATGGATTGCTAAAACATGATGTACCCAAGTAACTAGGGTGAATATAGATAATGGTTTACTAAAAAATAAAAATGGATGTATATTTGTATTGATTTTTATTATTGATAAGTATGAAAGGGGGAATAGGATAAGTATGAAATGGTGAAGATGAAAACTAAAAATAAAAATTATGTATGAAAAATGAAGTTGAACTAATCCTTATGAGTAAAGGGGAAAGTGTACTTCTTGATTAAGTCATAAAATAATAACTTTATTAGATGCATCTATAGAGAACTAACCCAGAAAGAATTAGTAAATGGGATAAAGTTACTCTTTTCATCATAGACATATATACAAGTTGTTTGAATAAATTTTTCTTTAGACACCTTTAGATTTAATATTTAATAGTTTTTAACCCCCCACATGTAGCCTCATGTGACTAGGAAGACACATGAGATCATCACCAAAGGATATATAGAACTGAGTAAGGGCATCTCCCCCAATGTTTTAGATTAAGGCAAAAGTAGGTTTTGAAGGGACCCTAAAACCCTATAATAGAGATAGAAAGATAAAGCAATAACATCCATTAGGAAGATCATTCCTAAAACCTACTATAGAACAACATCAAAATCAAGTTTTACAGGGACCTGAAACCACAAACCTAAACCATAAAAAAGAGCCCAGGTTTTGCAGAGACCTGGAAACTCAAAATAAGTATCAAAACTAAGAACCAAATTTTAGAACCAGTTATAACATCCAGTAGAAGGGACCAAAATAAAAACAATATCAACAAAAAAAATACTAGTCTTCTAATTCTAGGATCATCTTCACAGCCTCTTTTCCAATCGTAGCAGTATCCTGTATGGATATTGCATCTGAAGTAGCAACATCTTACATGGCTTTCTTCCTTGAACTCTATTTGGTCCTCTTACTTGGCCCCTCTAAGGATTTTATTTCCTCATTAGCTCATTTTCCAAGGTTAGCAGTAGTAGCACATATGCTTGAAGTTACCTCCTCCATCTTCGTTCTACTTTCCTTAATGAGCCTTCTAAGATTATTCTCATAATCTTTAAGTTTGATTGGAATATCTCTCATTTACATCTCCAAATTATTGATTTTGGTCTGATCAGCTTCCTGGTTATATTCCATTATTTCCACTTTCTTCTTCAACCCTAGTATTTCCTTATACATCCATGAATCAACTTGGAGAATAGCATCAGCATTGAATTTGGCCGAATTCATGAATGATAGCTTAGTGTCCCTCTATCGAGCATCACAAATATCTTCTGTATTCTCTTGTGGAGAGGAATCATCCTTTTCAATTTGTTCTTCCCTTTCCATCATCTTTTGCTCTTTAGTCTTAACAGGGTCTTCATGCTGGACAGGATCATCCTTTTCTTGTTCCCTAATCTCCATAGCATGATTGGAAACCTGAACCATATGTTCCTTCTCTCTTATCAAAGCTAGATCATCAAGTAAAATATTTGTATCTCTTACACTTCCCCTCAACACAGTCTAATTATCCTCATGATTAGAATTATTCTATTCTATATTTCCTCAGTTATATCCCCTTCTTTTTCTTTCTCACTTTTTTCTTTATTTTCCTGATAACCTTCCAGATTAAAATTGGACTCCCAAATATCCATCCCTTCCTCTTCCTCCAGAACATCCCTCTCAGAACTTTCTATACTTTCTCGCTCAAATTCCTCGTCAGTTTTTTTTTTAAAACTGGAGGGTTCTGGTTTTACTTTTTCTTTCCCCTTAACTTTTTCATTCTTCTTACACTGTGAATCCTTATTTTTTTCAGAATAAGGAGTCAAAGGTATGGCATTGTTTTTGTAGAAACACTCTATGATAAGAATCAATCCTTCATGTAAAATGGGGTGAGACTCCTTTCTATGGGCAAACAAACTTTGAAGCAACGAAAAATGCAAATAGAAGGGGAAGGAAATCCTATGTAACTAGTAAGATGTGAAGGCTCAACATTGTATATCAACAAAGGGAGAGAGATTTTGAATTTGAATTTTATGTTGCATTAAGTTTTGGATAAGGGTGTCATGTCATTTGGAATTATTTTATCCCCAAGTCTTGACTTCATGCAACTAGTAAGATGTAAGGGATTATTATAAAAGACCAAGATAGGCAAGTAAAATTACCTTTTTTATTTTTTTATATCTTGCTAATGTTTTTCACTTAGAGGGAACTATAATAGGACACTCTATCATGGACAAGCTTCTAGATTAGGTCAAGGGCTAGTATGTTGTAAGTCATGTAATTTAGGGAAAAAAGATGTACTCTTATTGTAAGAACTAAGGCAAGAACCAATGTAATGCTAGCTTTTAGAATGTTTTCTATGCAATAATAAAGTGATATGAAAAATGAAATGATATGATAAGCTGCATTTTGAATGTTTATGTTATGCAAATTGATAACTAAATAATCACCAAACATAACATCTGATATGCAAGACAAAATGTAAATAATGGATAAAGTAATGCAATGGGGGAAATGTGAAATGTAATTATAAAGGGAATACCCCCAAGTGTTAAGGTACTTGTAGACAACAAGTTATTTTTATTTTTTAGATTTATTGGAATCTGAACCCAATAGAAGGTCATGAGATACATCATTTTTTTGTTTCAATTTCTATCCCATACCAAATGTAGATAATCTCTATTGTTCTAACTAGATTTCCTCTTCAATCTTAATTTTAATTTTTTTATGTACTTTTTATAGTACTTCACCATGATGAGGTTTTTGGGCCCACCAAAAGTTATTACTAAACCATTTAGATTATTATTCCATATATGTAAATCCTTATTGAATAAAGACATCAAGATATAAGTTTCTTTGGCAAAGTTTTGTGGTAATTTTGTTTTCTCTTAGGTAAACACAATTATCAAATAGACCCACATTGATATACCTAATAGTAAATATAAACTCTATAAATATTCTAAGAGATATTTGAATCATTATGGAATTAAGAACCCTTTCCATATAAGGGTTACAAGCAATGCTATTAAATAGTATCAAACACTAAAGACTAATGAGTTCACCATATGTAAAAAAACTAATATCTCTTACCCAACTACTACTAACTAACCACTAGATACTACAAAAGTTTGTATTAGCAATTTGTAATTCCTTGGAAAATCTAAAACATCCAAACTTGTTATGATATGCATTGAATTTATTATCAAAGTCATGATCTAACTGGTTATAGTACTATTATATAATATTAACATGATAAATATGTAACACAATAATTATGATTCATTCTTGGATTATAATTATGAGATCATTCCATGTTTCACTCTTAGTTGGCCTAATGTTTTCATTAATTTTGATATTGTCTTCATTAAGCAATGAAGAGCTGATTTATTCATCTATTGGTGTATTTTGATTCCCCCCTAGAGCCTCAAACAATGTTTCACTAGGGAAAATTTAGTCAAATTAGATGTCTTCTTAGATATTTATAGATGTTGCAAGTGATACGCCATCATGGAATAAGTCCAATGATGTATGTTTTTGTGGGTCCCAATTAACATGTGTAAGTAATGTGATGTTAGTATATAAATGGGAAAAGGAAGGGTAGTGCTTATGGAAGGAAAACATGCTACATGATATTCACATAGGCTACCAAAAGATAACATGCATCAACTCCAAATGAAGCTTCCTCAATAACCATAAAAGGTTCACTAACATTTTCAAACTTGTCTATTGATGAAGTTATTGTTGAGACCAATGTGAATGCTTATGTTGATGTTGAAATTAATATTAATGTCAAAATGTATTGTAAATCATATTTTTATACTAAGTTTGATCTTGGTTTTGATGTCTATAGGGAGGGCCTACTAAATTATGTCATCCATAAGTACTTTTTTCACCAAGAATTTGGAAATGATAGATTTAAAATGAAGAGTATTTTGGAAATGCAAAACCTTAAGTAATGAACAAAAGATATGTTGTTGTATAATGATGTATAGGTTATGTTGGTTAAAGTGGTTTTGGTCTAAGATAGGAACTTGGTCAAAAATAGGATATTGATCAAAGATAATTTTTTGGCTGAAGATATGTTCTTCAACATAGATAGGCTCATAAAAAATAAATGGTAGACCATGATTGTCAAAGGTGGGCTAGTCGACTATGGATTGATTTAACATAAATGTGTTAAAAAGAGGTTTGTTATAAATGGATGGAAGATTATGAACTTGAATTATAAGTGGAGTGTCTTTCTTAGGAAAGACATCTTGGCATACCTCCAAGTTATGATTTTTAGACGTGGATACACTTGGATCTGCATTGTTGTACCCTTTATCAATAAAATATTGGATATAATATTTTAGTCTTGTACACTAGTTTCTAAAATGACCTTAAATTTTGTGATAATTACAATATTCATTAGGTATATACCACTCAATTTTTGGGACATTTGGTTTAAATTATTTGGTGTTTGGAAATATGACTAAGTTTTTAATGACCAATCTTTAAAATAATACATCATAAGGTTCCCCTAAAGAAGTGAATTTTCATTTAATAGACATAATAATGTTATTGATAGGTTGGGAGTTTTGATTTATTATAGATTTAAGGATGAAATTATATTAGATGGTAGGAGTGATAAAATTAGACTCCATTTACTAGTGTAGTGAGGGAAGTTGGAATTAAGACTATAACAAATGGATGGGAGACTTGGTTGATTTTGGAAAATAGGGTCACTAGTGATAGGGTGATGTTGATGTGGAATGTTTTGGGATTCCTTAATAATGAAGTGGGTTAGAGAGTTATATTGATATTGTAAGGATATATTTGTTGTATCTATGTTAAAGGTGAAAGTATTTAGATTTTTTTGATTTGTAAAGGTAGATGGATTTATTAAAAAGTTTAGATTTGATGGATTTATGAACAAACGTGGATTTTATGTAGTTTGGTTCCAATTTAGGAATGAATTGGATGTAACATCAAATGTTTGATTTTGATGAATGTGGAAAGGTTAGTTTTGATGGATAAAAGAGTTGAAAGGTTGATTTAGATGGAAAATATTTAGATTTGATTGAATTGGGGTTTGATTTGTGGATGGGTTTTGCTTCAAGTAAATATTTGAAAGTGGTGATGAAGGTGAACCAAAGTTTTAATTTAAATTAAATCAAGGTTGGAACTAAATGTATCTATGAATTCATTTTTATTTGTGATTGGTGACTTTTGATTTATGGGTGGTGTAGAACTTGTAAAAGAATTTAAATAATTTTGAATACCAAAGCCTAATAATTGATTTGATGTTGTCCCTAAAGTAAAACTTGGATGTTGATCTATGGATAAAAATGAATGAGTATTCGATTTTGAAATTGATTGATTGATGGGTGAGTTTGAATACATATTCAAACTTGGATTTTGATTTATTGGGTGATTGATCGGTGAGTTTACAATGACATTAAATTTTTGATTTAGATTTATTGGATGCTTTATTTGATGTGAAATACGTGTTTGAATCATAATTGGTTGGATAGAACTTTAAGTTAAGACATATTAGTTGGATTTGTATTTATGATCTAATTGATGAAGGGATTGTTAAAAATAACCATGTGCCTTACAATGGGTGATTCTTGATAAGGGAAAAAATTGACTCATTAAACAAAAAAGATTTGAAATTAGACTTTAATAAAGCAAAACACTAAGGTGACTCAAAAGTTTGATTGTTAAGTAAAATCTTTTGATTTTTTAGAAAAAAAGGAATTTACGATGTTTGATATATTCAATATTCAAAAGCACTTCATTTTTAATAAATATAAATGTAATATATGGTAAAACACAAGGAAATAACAAACAAATTTCTATTCTAAATAGTCAAGAAATTTCACATAGAAGGTGAAAAACTAGGATAAGGGTCATGAATAACTTTTGGGCCTTCTGATGTCACTAACTCATTTGTACTCTTAGTTATAGCCTAATATTTCAAGGCACTAACCATGGAGGATCCTATCATTTCCATGGCCTACTAAGTCTTGTTTTAAGGGTGTGTAGAAGGTAAATTTTTGTGCTAACCACTAACCAATTCACCAAAATACAACAAAAGAGGCATTCCTAATATTAAGGATTAAACAAGATTATCTAAGGGTGAAAAACCATGGAACAAATATGTATAGTAGATGTAAAATATTGTCTTATCCCAAAGTGCCCAACACAATTTTAATAATCTTAGTTTGTTAATAATTAGAGATATCATATTTTAATGTTGCTATTGAAACACTGGGTATTAGAGCATGAAATCCCCTAACGTCATGGTATGCTTAGAACACAAAACTACTTAAACAATTAAAACAACTAGATCTTGATTTATATATTTCATCAATAAATAGGGTTTGACCTACTATGTGGTGGTGAAATCCACAATCAATAGAGCCCCTAGAAAAATAAATAAAAAGTAAGCATTCATTTTTTTATTTTTTTATTTTATTATTGTCATTAATGTGATGCCAAGGAAAGAGCATATGTGAACAACACTTGGGTAACACAAAAAATTATGAAATTGGTTTTGATTATCGAGTGTCATCATCAATGTGACACTAAGGGAAGAGTATAAAAAATTTCCATACTTATAAATAAATAACTTGAAATGAAATGTGATGTAATTATTAAAAAAATTGAAAAATGAAATTGAAAACATTTGTAAAATAAAAGAAACTAGTTTTTTTGTTTAGCCTTTTTGCATATTATTTTTGACAAGCATTGTAAAATAAATGGTTAGAATTTTTATTTAGGCTTGGTATAAGGTATCTAAAATGGATAAAATAAAAACCACAAAAATAACATAAAAACTACTATGACAAATTCATAATTATGTAGAAAGATAGAAAAGTGAAACTGTTATAAGTCAAACACAAAATAAACACAATACAAAAAAAATAAAGGAAATCATGATTATAGAATAATTTTATTGACACATATGACAATTTTGTAATTAAAAAAATGATTTTATAGTCAAAGTGATGAATTTTCAACTTACAAAAATGATTTTGCTGATAGAATAAGTGATTTTGCTACACAAAATGATAATTTCACTACTCAAAAGGATGATTTTGCAACTATAAAAAGATTTTACTATTGAACGTAAAAACACAAAAATATAAAGTATAAAAAAAACAAAGGGAAAAATTCATAGTTTTATGACAATTTCACTACTTATAATAACAATTTCATAGCCAATTCAGATGAATTTTTAGTTAGAAACAATGATTTTTTTTAAAAGTTTGTCGATTTCACAATTTTTCTATAACAAAGTATTAGAAAAAATTAAAAAACATAGACATAAGTAGCTTTGTGAATATAAATATAATAATAAAAATAAAATTAAGAAAAAGAGACTAAAAATTGTTTAAAAAATAATTTCACTGTTATGGGGTACAATTTCACAACTGATGTTTCCAAATATGCAAGTATATAATGAGCATACACAACAGAGTGAAAAACATCAAATAACAACTTATAGCTTACACCAACACTCACAAAGACAATATTAAAAGAATATGAAAATATAAATAGCTAAAATAAATTGAAAAACATTTTATAAATGTAAATATGATGAAAAATATGAGGGAAGGTCCCATTAGGCATGCCAAAAATGTATGAACTAAATACAGAAATATTTAGTTCATAAATTAAATATTTAGCTCATACATTTTTGGCATGCATGATGGGACCCTAAATTTAGTTCATAAATATTATAGTATGAACCAAAATATATGAACTAAGATAGATAAATAAATAGATAAAATAATAAACAAAAACTTATACCTTAAATATGCAAGTTTACTCCATTGCAATGTAAATTTTATTTTCTCTTCAATAATGTGGTCGCTTGCGCTTCCAATGGAAAGGATAAAAAGCAATATTTTGGTGCAAAAAGGGTTTTTGGATGATTTTATTTACTTTTATTCACTTTGATCTGGTTGTAAATTGAATAGAACTTCATTTACATAAGTTAGGATGGATGAAAATGATAGTTTTCACATTTATTTATTATTTTTTGTAGGAAGATCCAATTGTGGAGGATTATTTGTATTTATTAAATGATCCAAATAAAAAATTGTGGATAATGAGTCCTCACCCATGAGGATGGTGACCCTTGAAAATGGTTGAGATAATTATGAGAATGGTTAGTTGAGTCAGCAAGAATGAGTCAATTTTTTTGACAACTCAATGGATGACTCAAAGGAGGTTGAAGAATTTGTGTGATTTATTGGGATGAATCAACATGTGAGGGAAAATAAGGTGGAATATGTTGGGTGAGGTGTGTTATTTTCTAAAATTATTCTGAAGTAATCAATCCCTTGTCAAGTATGAATGCCTATGTTTTTAGCCCAATTCTAGTTAACAAGTATTCATTGGTTTGTCAGAGGTCAATTTAAAAAATCATGTATGTGCATTTTTAATCCCTTTTTATAATTTCCTTAGCCTAGAACCCTTTTATTAAAAATTAAATTAAGTAAGAACACTTTGAAAAATTCCATGGACTTAGTTAAATTTTTATAATAAATTTTGGTCATGTTTATTAACATGACTAAACTTTAAAAATAAAAATTCACATTTGGTCCTTTCTATTTCCCATAGCCTAGTCCATTT
This sequence comes from Torreya grandis, assembly GCA_037957365.1. Classification (NCBI taxonomy): domain Eukaryota; kingdom Viridiplantae; phylum Streptophyta; class Pinopsida; order Cupressales; family Taxaceae; genus Torreya; species Torreya grandis. The sequence goes on from JARHVA010002238.1 coordinate 462,164, forward strand.
TGTTTATTTACATGGTCTAGGTATTTTTCATGGTCCATTTTATTTATTATCATGGTATGAGTAATGTTTGGTCCCTTTGTTATACCCTTAGTGTAAAAGTCTTGGGTCCCCTTCATATTTATCAATGCCCCAAAACCTTAGGCTAAATCCTTTGTCCTAAGTTTTTATGTCTCAAGCTTGAAATTGAAACTTTTCCTTATCCAATTTGAACCAATCATGGTTGAGATGGTGGATCATGATCTAATGGTATGCATAGATGTAGATCAGATTGATAAAATGATGTAGAAGTAGTGTTGAAACATCAAAAGCTCAAAGAGCCCTATAAGAGTGACAAATCTCACCATCTTGGTGGGTTACCTAATGATCAAATATCACACAAGGGTTAAAAAAAGTCAAAGGAATCTCTAGAGGAATGTGAAGAGGACACATGTTAAGCTCTTAATGAGTGGAACCAATAGTGTGATGACTATGTAGACATCTTTGATGGTTATATAGACATCAAAATTAAGCTTATCCAATATTTATTTGGGGCTTAAATATAGCAGTTGTGTGAACATAATTGATGATCATGTGAAAGTCAAATGATGGGTACATGGATGTCAAATTTATTCCATGATAATTATTCATTGGAGATTAAATTTGATGATTGTGTACCTATCAAAGATGTTCATGTGGATGTCAAATGATGGGTTTGTGAACACCAATTTTAAGCCGTAGTCATTTTTTTTAAAATATGAAAAGGGGGGTAAAGATATTTTTGAATAGTAGTGTGACATGGTTAATGCCACATATGCATACACATCATATTAAAAGGTCACATATAAATTAGTTCATGTAGCTTTCACAAATGATAAGAAAATTGACTAGGCAAGTTTTAAATGAACCATGGGAGCTTCATAGGAAATTTAAAGGCAATTTTGCAGCCATAGGGTACAAGTTGATTGGGCAGCCATATGTCCCTTATCCAGAGGCTCATAATGTAGTCCCTAGGGATGTTTTGAATATAAAAGAGGTTGAATGTTAATGATGTCACTTGATTTCCATGGTAAGAAGATAAATTCACTTTTGCTAAAGTATAAAGTTAGGGCAAAGAGTGGGTTTTTAAATTTGTCAAATATTGGTTCTAAAGTGTGACCCTAATAATTATACAATGCATAAATCCCATTTGTGACTATAGGATAAATATATTACATGATTATAGTATGTATAGAATTCAAAGGGGCTTATCTTCATATAATTAATGACCTCTATGAAAATCTTGGATAAAGCCTATATGATAGGGAATTATAAAAGAATGAAAAGCATATGTTTAGTGCATTATAAGTCAAAATGGCTTTATTGACCCCTCATGTTATCATTTTAATACCTCCATGGGGAAGATTAATAGGGGGACTATAATTTATAATTACATAAACTACAAATTTCCAAGTGGGGTCAAAATTTCCCCAATAAGTCAAAAGTGAAAATAATGCATTTATGCATTACAAATTATGAAAGAAATCATAAAAGGGAAAATTTTCACCAAGGAAAATATGAAAATTACTAGGTATGAAAAAGCAAAATTTGTAAAGTGAAAATATGTGAAAAATTAGATTGGATCTAAAAGGGTAAATAACTTATTTTAACCTAAGTTTGGTATTTTTCATTTATTTTGTTTGTGCAGGCTCCTCTATTAGGAAGTATATTTTAGGTTTTTAAGATCAAGGTGGGACACTCAAAAGAATATCATTCAAGGGGCCATGGATCAAAGATATTTTCCAATCATCATTTCAAGAGCAGGTTGTTATATGGTTTGCATGAGGGAGAGGGTAGCTATCCAAAAATCTCAAGTTGACCAAATAATTGATCAGGGTGATCTTCAGGAAGTTACACATAAAGATAAATGGTTTATTTTCATGCACCATGAATCTCTCCTTCCAAATAATTTGAATGCATCTCCAACCAAGAAATCAAAATATGTGCTCTAAATCTCAATCATTCTTTGTAGAGGTAGTTAGAACAATGATTTTTCTTGTAAATAGATGAATATTTTAGGCATGACAATGCAATAGTTTCCTGTTAAAAGCATCTTGGTGGATTTGAGGGGTTGTTATGCAATTTTTAAAAATTTAACCCATATTATAAACTTTAAAAAGGGATTATAATGTATAAATAGAAGGCTTGTCTTCTATTTTAAGGTTGTTGTTGGTCATTGTTTTAGGTGTTCCTTTACACAAAGTCTAGGTTCTACAAAATGTTTTCTAGGATCAAATATCTTATCTCTCCTGCTAAGGTGCTTGAAATTATACAAACATAAGAAATATTTGAGAGCATGTTTCTATGTCTCCCTTGTCAAAATAACAAACTCACCATGCTTGTCCCCTTGGTAGAATTTTGAACAATTGATGTGTGTAAATTTTTTTTAGGATTAATGAAAATACATGTGGTTCTTGATCTTTCTTATTGATGAAGTACAGTGATATGTCTTACAAGTCCTAATGATTGGATATTTGGGTTTATGTTCACTAATAGTTTTAATATTTAGCATATATCTAAGTTGTAAATCCCTTTCTAAAATTTAACTTTGAAAATGTGTTATTAAATGACCCTTTAGGGCACCTAGGTCTACAAATTTGACAAGAAAAAGTTTCTTGAAAGTTTAGTTGTAATGTATTCCCTAGATTTTGAGGGACCATTTGGTATTTCCCATTAGCTTTTATTTGAGTATTTTATACATTTCTTACTAAGGATAATGTCATGAACATTGTAAGAGACCTTATTGTTTGAAATAGACCACCAACACACCACCTTCTATTTTTATATAATCATCTAACTCTCCTACCTCATCTTGCCCTACAAATAATACACCCTTTTCATCTTATGATTATTATTTACACCATAAATTCATAATATCTTGCTTACCTAGCATGTCATTGCATTTTTTGCCTTGCATACTAGTGCTATAGTTTTCCATTCAACCTATATTTTAATTTTCTTTAGAATGAAAGTCTTAATCATATACATATCTATCTTTAGTAGCTTGAATGTGACCTAGTGCATTCTTTATGAAAACCCTTACTAGATGAAGTGTGCAATTTTGATTGTGCCTTGGTCACATTTGTGTCTCTTTGTGCCAATAATCCCTAAGGAGGTTGAAATGTATAATCTCTGCATGTGAGTAAGCTACCCTTTAGGTCCTCTCACATTAGTTCAAGTAGATCCAGAAGTATTAGGGAACTAACCATACCCTTTATTAGTACCTCTTAGTAATTTTATCACTTTGGTCCATTTTTGATGCCCAACCATTCCCCAATTGTAATGACATACTATCAGGTTTCTCATCATTGTTTACCATTTTTTTAAGTGTGTAAAGCTAGATTAAAGAGGTGTATAATTAGGAACCGACACTTCACTAGCACCATTTCCAAGGAATAAACTAAAATCTTAGTTACTTGTGTGTTTTTAGGGACTCTTACAAAGATATATAAGTATTTCATGTTATGAAGTTATCTACTATTAATGAATTGATTTAACCATCTTGGTCATCAATGTTGCAACACTCCACTTAGGACATGCTAGGATTTGAGATGTTTGACAATTTAACTTCTATTGTGTTTATTGTAAAGAGTTGTTAATGTTGCATATTGTAAGGTGTCTTTTCCCTTTTGAACATATTCAAAAAATTTAATGTCTTTGTTTTCTGTCTCATTAAGCTTCAACAAGTTTTATTTCAACCTGTATCATATCAATGTGTTAAATGATATATGATAGAAATTTGATTATAGTGGTGACTCCATTTTATCATCTAGTTTCAAGAAGATTAGTGCCTATTTTGAATATTTTTATTAACCTTCAATATTGAGTGTTTTATTATTCTCAAAGATGGAAGGACTAAGATCATCCTTTAGAAGTGACCCATAAAAGAAAATTATATCTCCTTTAAGTATTCATCCAAAGAGAAGGGGATAAGTTTAGAGGCCTATTGAAGGGAAAAGTTTAGCTACTAAGGGTTGTTAATATTTTGATAATTTTGAAATCTTTAATGATCTTCCTATTATTAAGTAATATCAAAGCTCTTCTACTGATTCTAAAATACATAGTCCCATTTATTTTCTAGCTCCTTATCAACCAACTGAATCCCCTCCCAGGTTTGATCCACTAAGTCCACCTCCTTCACCCTCTCATATCCCTTTGCCATTTATTCTTGAACCTCCCATTGAAATAATCATGAGGCGTAAAGATCTAGATGAGAATGCACATCCTACATTTCATGTTCCTAGATTTAGGCCTATTAATTTTGATGAAATGGAAATCTATCCTAATGAATTCCCAAATGAAGTAAGGAAATTCCTTCTAAAGTTCCAAGGGAATAATACAGTGAGTGGTGATCAACACCTGTGAGCCATTCAAAATATAATTGAAGATTATGAGGTTGAGTATGAGGATGTGTGCATCAAGTTATTTGTGCACACACTAGAGGAAGATGCTCTTGAATGGTTTAATTCCCTTCATGTTGGATGCATTGATTCATGGGAGGAGATGAAAAATGTTTTTAGAATTTAGTATGGTTCTAGGATTGATCCAAGGTTTCTCTTGGTTGAATTTGAAAATATCAAAAAGAATATTAACGAGTGTGTAGGAATTTAACACCCAGTTCAATAAGACTATGATGTGGCTACCCAAAACCATTAGGCCCAATGATACATTATGCTTGATAAAGTATTATGATGCCTTTGATAAGAAGGATACATACTAATTAAGGGAAATGGATCCTACTAACCTATGGTTGGTATTCAATATGGCCATCCAAATTGAGAACAACATAAAGGCTATGAGAAATCCCATGAACAAGTAGGTTGATGTAAAGCTATTCAATCCAAAAAAGACATAGCCCACGAAGATAGCCAACTTAGAGGAAACTATCAAAACTTTGGCCTTTGTTGTTAAAGAAATGTCATACAAGCTGGCTAGAGCTGAAATGGGGTTCCTCATGTGTCTACTAGCTATGAGTGGGCTTTAAATTTGAATCAAGCACCAAAGGGGCCAACTTTACACAATAAATATAATGGTAGATGGAATATGCCTACATGTGAATAAATAATGAAAATAAATTAGAACAAAGGGGCTAAAAAAGAAGTGTATAATCCTTTAAATGCCAAGGTGAATGATTTAGATTATGACATTGATATTTATTGGTGTGGCAAGTGCTTCCTTACACATCCCCCATGTGATACCACTAAACCAATTGATGAAGATGTAGATGAGATTGGGTATATATCATCAGATGATGAGATCCCAATTTTCAATTTTCAAATCCCTCAAAGTGAGGTGACTTCCTCCACAAAATTGTTGAGTACTACTACTGTTGAATAATTTTGGAGTGTAATTGAGAAGTTAAGTGTCCTAACTCCTAAATGTCTTTGTGACATTAATCTAGCACAAACATATGAATTACCCATTCATGATTTTAATTTATTATGCTCCATGATGATCAATAAATATGATGGGGGGATTCCATTAGTTGAGGATAGGTAACTACTAATTAATGCAATAATTGTCCAAGAGAAGGAATATCTCTTAAGAAGCAAATATCAAGTTGTTTCTCCTCAAGACACTATCCCTAAAAATCCAAAGGTAGGGTATGCTAATAAGGAACCTAAAAAAATTATAGTAGTCCCTACGGCTTCAAAACTAGTGCCCATTTCCCAATTTTCTAAGCCTAGAGTTGCTCTAGCCAAGAATAGAGTGCCCATATGGTCTAGTATCCCTAAGGGTGATAATGAGTTTAAACAAAAACCACATTTAAATGCTATTGTTAAAGATTCAAATCCATCCCAACCTACTCTAATTCAAACCTTAAGTGACTTTATTATAGTTGAAGGTGTTATGACCCTTCCACCTGATACTCCTCTTCCTTAGTATAGCATATGTGATATGGCCCAAGTGTTGAGCCAACTAAAAATCATTGTGCCACTTTTTGAATTATTAAGAATACCTCAACATAAGAAGAGGGTGTTTGAATACTTGGAATTTGGTGAGAAGTCAATTGTTAATGAAATTAAACCTGCTCCAAAGGTCTATTTGGGGACTACATTAGTGAAGAGTCAGCTAAATGTGGATCCATTTTATACAACCTATTGATTAATGTTCTAATTTTTCACAACTACATGTTTGACTCTAGATCTTCCTACAATGTGATGCCCTTAAGTGTCTTAAATGAAATTAGTGTTAAGATTATGTCAACCTTTAGTAAGTGTCATGCCATGGAATCATGTGAAGTTCCAGTTTTTGGATAGGTTAAGGGGTTGGTTGTATGGTTTGTAGTTCATCTTGGTAAGTATATGAATATGGGCATGGTAGTTATAGACTACCTACCTAAATGGGGGATGATGCTATCACAAAAATGGGCTGCTAGCATGTGTAGAAGTGTACAGATGAACTTATATTATGCCACCATTTTAATAAAGGGTAAGATGATCAATCTTTATAAAGAGCTAAAGATGTTGCATGTAATTGAAGATCCAAAATGTGCTCTTAATGAAGTGTTGTACATGGATGTTGAGCTTAGAAAATTTATTGGGAATGCTGATACTAGTGAACAACCTATTGTTCTTGATGTTGAACCTAACAAAGAAAATGCATTTTGGAAGATGTGCTTTGACAGGGTTTATTCCAATCTTGGAAATGGAGTTGGGATTATCTTCTACACCCCTAATATTAAATTTTTCATGTTATCTTTTTATCTTTATTTTGATTGCACAAATAATACTATTGAGAATGAGGCACTCTTTCTTGGTTTAAGGATTGCCCATGAATATATAATTAAAAGCTAGATTGTCAAGGGTGATTCTGAGCTAGTGGTAAAGCAAGATCATAGTGCTTTTGCCACATAAAATAAGAGGTTAAAATCATATCAAAATGTTGTTTGGGATTTGATTTAGTTATTTGATGTATTTAATTTGTGTTATCATGATAGGAGTTTCAACCAAGAAGTTAACATGCTTACAGGGCTAGGTGCTTAATTTGATATTGCAAATATGAGATCTAATTATCACTATCAAGTGAAGGTGCTTACTCATCCTTTAGTCGTAGATAATGTTCATCATTGGAAGGTTTTTGAAGATGATGATTAGATTAGAAGGCTTATAAATTATGAGACTGAGTTCCATGATCAACTTATAGATTTGGAATCTATGGTTTAGGTTTGTGATGGAAAATAAACCTTGTTTGGGAAGAATATTATTTAGTTGAAGATAAAAACACTCCATAGAGGACTAGTAAGCTTAGAAACATCTTTTGATGGAGCTGATAGGATTAAATCAAGAGACCCATTTATAAGATTAAATATGAGAAGGGACTCATTTATCTCAAAAGATGTGATTGAGTGTAATTTGGATTCTCATGAGAATCCAAGAAAGGTTTAGTTGGGTAATCACCTAAGTGAAACTAAGAAACAATCTTATATGTGGTTGTTAAAAAAGTACCAAGATTGTCTAACATGGTCTTATTCTAAGTTGAAAGCATATAAGGAGTATTTATTCTAGTATGTCATCCTATTACAGCTTGATAGCCAACCTTTTAGGCAAAAATAGAGACCTATTAACCCCATCTTGGCCACCAAGATGTGGGATGAATTAAATAAACTAAGGGATGATGGAATTATTTAGCCCATCAAATATTCATCATGGGTTACAAATTTAGTCCCTATATAAAAGAAGAATGGTGACATCTGCTTGTGTGTGGATTTCAATAATTTGAACAAAGCTTCTTTAAAAGATAATTATCCCTTACTCAATATGGAGAACCTATTATAAAGTGTCACTAGATCAAAAATGTCATCTACATTAGATGGTTTCTCAAGGTACAATTAAGTTGTGGTAAAGCAATCTGAGAGATCCAAGATCACATTCACAACACTTTGGGGCATGTATGTATATAACAAGATGCCTTTTAGGTTAATTAATACTAACACAAAGTTCCAATGAGCTATAGAAATTGATTTTATAGGGATAATTAACTAGTTCATTATTGTATATCAGGATGACATTATTGTGTACTCCAATAATAGAGAAGAAAATTTGGGGTATTTGGAGTAGGTGTTGACTAGATGCAAGTAGTTTGGCATTTCACTTAATCCAAAAAAATACAAATTTGAATTACAAAAGGCCAAGTTAATGGGACATATAGTATCTAAAGATGGTGTCATGATTGACCCTAAAAGGATCAAAGACATTAAAAAAGTGCCTATCCCATAGTCCAAAAAAGGAATTCAATCTTTATTTGGAAAAATTAACTTTGTAAGGAGCTTTGTGTCCAATTTTGTAGAGATTACTCCACCTATTACTTCCACGTTAAAGAAGGACTAAACCATCAAATGGGAGGAGAAAGTCATGCAAGTATTCAATGACAACAAAGGATATTTAAATTTTTCTCCTATTTTAGCCAACCTTGATTACTAAAATCTATTTTAGATACTCTATTTTGTATCATACAATACTATTGCTATTATTCTATTGCAAAATAATGAATAAGGTCATAAGCATCCCATAGCTTTCTTTAGTAAATCTATGCAAGGTCCCAAACTAAATTATACTATTATGGAAAGGTAATATTTCACTCTATTGAAGTTTGTTAAAATGTTTAGACCTTATATTCTGAGTTTAAATATTATTGCCTACATCTTGCACACCATGGTGAATGACATTTTAAGTCAAACTGAAGTATCTAGCAAGAGATGCAAGTAGATCAACAAGTTACAAAAATATGGCATCGATATTCAAACCACCAAGTTAGTAAGAGGGATGGGTTTGGCCAAACTTATGGTTGAGACTAATTTACAATCTATTGAGGTAAACACTGTTATTTTTAATGTTGATGATTCATTGAGTCAATTTAATATGTCTCCATGGTACAAAGATATAGTTTACTACTTGAAAAATCTGAATTATTCCCCTAACTTGGATAAGAGTCAAAGAATAAATCTCAAGCTTGTTGCCCAGAAATACATCTTTATTTAGAATGGACTATGGAAGAATCCAAATGGGGTTCTCCTAAGATGCATGTTGGAAATAATTTATTGACTTGAATTAAGACTTCCATAATGAATTATGTGATGGCTAGTTTGCACCTAAAGTTATAGCTCATAAAATTTTGAGAGTTGGTTATTAGTGGCCATCATGGCTCAAAGATGTTGCTCAGATAGTCAAAAAGTGTGATAAATGTCAGTGCTTTGCTAGGAGGATGAAAGGATGATTGAAGGCCTATTCAGACAATGGGGAATGGATTTCATTGGATAAATTTTGGATTCATCAAGCACTGGACATAGATGGATACTAGTTGTAACTGACTAATTCATGAAATGGGTTGAGGTAGTCCCTAAAAATAAAGTAATGTACTAGGTAGTATTGGATTTTTTTACTAAATTAGACTATTTTTAGATTTGGTGTGCATGTTAAAGTTATTATTAATAATACTATGAGCTTCAAAGCTAAAACTTTAGTTTCATTATGCAAAGAGTATGGGATTAAACTGACCTATGATTCTGATTATAACCCTCAAGGGAATGGGAAAATACTATCCAGTAATAAGAACTTACATAAAATAATTAGGTTAACATTGAAAGCAAATAAGAATAAGTGGGGTGAACATATGAACTTTGATTTGTGGGATGACAAGATCATACCCAAGAGAGATACATGCAAAATCCCTTTTGAGCTTATTTATGGAGATCAATTAGTTTTGCCTATGAATTTGTAGTTTTTAACTTATTAGATCATGTAATAACTATAAGAGAATGAGAAGATCAACCACTATGAAATTAGGATGCAACCAATTATTGAGCTTGATGAAATTTGAATATAAGCTCATGAAAGACACCTCAAGTTCAAGGAAAATTTAAGGAAAATATTTGATATTAAGTTCAATCCAAGAACTCTCAAAGTAGATGATTGGTTCTAATTTGGGATAATAAGCATGAGGAGAAAGGAAAACATGGTAAATTTGATGCCTTATGGATGGGTTCCTATTTCATTGACTACCAGATTAGGCACTTTCTTCCTGAGAGACCTGGATGGTGAAATAATGGAGCTACTAGTCAATGATAGGCATTTGAAGCATTTCCTAAAGTGAGTCTATCTATAGCTGTGTACATGTTGTATAGTGTTTTATTGCTTTGTCCTTCTATTGTTTTATTTCCCCTTTGGCTTGGGTCTTATTTTTATAGTTCATTTTGTCTTATGTTCATTTTTAGATCCTCCTGATCTATTTTTGTTAAGTCTACCCTATTTTTATTGAGCTTTCACAAGTATTACTAGTAAAATGTTAAGTCTTGACTTCATGACCCAATGGATTAGAACCTGGGATTATGTTTTGGGGTTATTTGCATACCCACAATGATTATGCATCCCCAAGTAAGAGCCATTTTAGTACCCAAAATTTCACTAAAGTAATTGAGCCCTTGTCAAGTATGAATGCTTGATTTTTTATCCCAATTCTATTTTTTAAGTGTTCATTAGTTTATTAGAGGTCGAGTTAAAAAATCATGTTTATGCACTCTGAAGCCCTTGTTCCAATTACCTTAGCCTAAGATCCTTTGATTTAAAATCAAATTAAGTGGGAAAACTTTAAAAAATGCCATGGACTTAGTTAAATTTTTATAATAAATTTGGTTCATGTTTATTAACACACCCAAACCTTAAATATAATAATTCACATTTGGTCCTTTTTATTTCTAGTAGCATGGTCCCTTTTATTTATTTACATGGTTTGGTTAATGTCCATGGTCCATTTTATTTATTATCATGGATCGAGTAATGTTTGGTCCCTTTTTTATACACTGAGCATAAAAGTGATAGATCCCCTTTGTATTTATCAATGCCCCAAAACCTTAGACTAAATCCTTTGTCCTAAGTTTTTTTATCTCAAGCTCAAACTTGGTAGTTTTCCTTGTCTAATTTGAGCCAATCATGGCTATATTGGTTGATCATGATTGGATGTTACATGCCAACATGGAGTAGATTGATTGAATGATGTGGGAGCAATGTTGAATCATCAAAAACTCTAAGATCCCCATGAGAGTGATAAGTGTCACCATCTCAGTGGGTTACCTAATGATCCAATGGAGTGTAGGGTCAAAAAAGTCAAAGGAACCTCCAAAGGAATATAAAGAGGACATGTGTTGAGCTCTCAGTGAGTGGAATGAGTAGTGTGATAGTCACATAGACATCTTTGATGGTCATGTGGATGCCAAAATTAAGATCAACTAGCTTTAATTTGTGGCTTAAATTTGATGGTCATGTGAACATTAAATGATGGGTGTATAGACATAAAATTTAAGCCACAATAATTATTAATTAGGGATTAAATTTAATAGTCATGTGCCCATCAAAGACGTTCATGTGAATGTCAAATGATGGGTGTATGAACATTAATTTTAAGCCATGATCATTTTTTTTAAAAATGGAAAAGGGGGTAAAGATATTTATGAACACCAATGTGACATGGAGAATGTGGCATAGGTATACATGTCATATTCAAAGTTATTATGCAGAAAAGTTTGTAAATCTTTCACTAGTGATAAGTATATTGACTAGATAAATTTCAAATGAACCATGGGAGCTCCATAGGAAGTTTAAAGGAACTTTTGTAGCCACAAGGCACAAATTGATTGGGTATCCATAGGTAGCTTATCTAGAGGCTCATAATATAGTCCCTATAGATGTTGTGAATAACACAGAGGTTGAATGTTAATGATGTCACTAGCTTTCCATGGTAAGAAGATAAAAGAACTTTTGCTAAAGTATAAAGTCAGGGTAGAGAGTGGGTTTCTAGATATGTCAAATATTGGTTCTAAAATGTGACCCTAATAATTAGACAATGCATAAAAAAAATGATAAGATAAATATATTACATTTTTATAGCATGTATAGAATATAAATGGGCTTATGTTCATATAATTAATGACCTTTGTGTAGATCTGAGGTAAAGCTTATATGATGGGTAATTTTAAAATAATGAAAAGCTTATGTTTAGTGCATTATAAGTCAAAATGGTTTTACTTACCCCTCATGTGCTCATTCAAAGACCTCCATGGGGAAGTTTCCAAAAGGGACTATAAGTGCCAATTGTATAAATTACAAGTTTCTAAGTGGGGTTAAAATTTCCTCAACAAGTCAAAAGTAAAAATAATACATTTATGCACTACAAAATATGAAGCAAATCATAAAAGGGCAAATTTTCACCAAGGCAAATATGAAAATTTCTAGGCATGAAAAAAGTGAATTTGCAAAGTGAAAATATGTGAAAAAGCATATTAGAGCCAAAAGGGTAAAGAAGTTATTTTAACCTAAGTTTGGTATTTTTCATCTACTTTGTTTATTTAGGATCCTCCATTAGGAGGGATATTATAGGTTTGCAAGTTCAAGGTGGGAAACTCTAAATAAGATTATTCAAGGGGCCATGGATGAAGGATATTTTCCTATCATCATTTCAAGATCAAGTTGTTCTATGGCATGAATGAGGGAGATGGTAACTATCTAGAAATCTCAAGTTGACCAAGCAAGTGATCAAGGTGATCCTCAAAGAGTTATGCATAAAGACAAATGGTTTGTTTTCCTACACCATGAATATTATCCTTATAGATCTTTTGAAGGCATCTCTAGCCAAGAAATCAAAGGATATATTCTAAATCTCAATCATTCTTTGTAGAGGTAGTTATAGCAATGATTTTTCTTACAAATGGATGAAGATGTCAGGCATGGTAATGAGATATTTTCCTGCTAGAAACATCTTGGTGGATTTTAGGGGTTGTTATGCAATTTTGAAAATTTTGACCCACAGTCCCAACATTAAAAAGGGATTATAATGTATAAATATAAGGCTTGTCTTATATTTTTATTTTATTGTTGGTCATTGTTTTAGGTGTTACTTTTCACTAAGTCTAGGTTCTACATAATTTTTTCAGGGATCAATTACTATGCGTAGATCTTATCTCTATTGATAAGGTGGTTATAATTGTACAATCATTAGCAATATTTGAGAGTATGTTTTAATGTCTCCCTTATCAAAAGATCAAACTCACCATGTTTATCCCCTTGGCATAATTTTGCACAATTCATGTGTGTAAAGTTTCTTTTTAATTTTAGTGAAAATGCTTGTGGTTCTTGTTCTTTCTTGTTGATAAAGTGTAGTAATATGTACTACAAGTCCTATTGATTAGATATTTATATTTCTATTCACTAATGGTTGTCATCCTAAGCATAAATCTAGGTTGTAAATCCCTTTTTGTAGTTTAGCTTTGAAAATGTGTTATTGAATGACCTTTTAGGGCACCATAGGTTTACAAATTTGATAGGAAAAAGTTTCTTGAAATTTTAGCTATAGTGCATGCTCTAAGTTTTGAGGGACCATTTGTTATTTCCCATTATCCTGTTTTTGAGTAATTTATACATTTTTTGCTAAGGATAACATCATGAACATTGTAAGAAACCTTGTTATTTGAAACAGACCACCAACATACCACCTTCCATTTTTATATAATCATCTAACTATCCTACTTCATCCCACCATGTAAATAATACACCCTTTACATATTATTAGTATTATTTTCACTAAAAATGCATATTTTCTTGCTTACCTAACATGTATTTTCATTTTATGCCTTGAATACTATTTTTGCAATTTTCCATTTGACCTATATTTTGAAGTTTTTTTCAAAATGAAAGTTACAATCATATACATATCTATCTTTAGAAAATTGAATGTGACCTAGTGCATTTGTGCATTCCTTGTGACAACCCTTCTTGGGTGGAGTGTGAAATTTTGGTTATGCCCTAGTCACATCTATGTATCTTTATACCAATAATCCCCATGGAGATTAAAATCCATAATATCTCCATGTGATCAAGCTACCCCTTAGGTCCTCTCACCTTAGTTCAGGTAGAGCCAAAAGTCATAGGGAGTTGACCATGCCCTTTATTAGTTCCTCTTAATCATTTTCTTAGTTTGGTCCATTTTATAAGCCCAACCCTTCCCTAGATATAAGAACATACTAGTAGTTTTCTCATCATTGTTTGTCATTTTCTTCAAGTGTGCAAGTTCAGATTAAAGAGGTTTATAACTAGCAACTAACAAGGTGTAAAATCTAGATTTTATATTTAAATAGGTATTAAAAATTGTGAATAATTGATTAATTTAATTTATTCAATTATTTTAATCTAAAGGGATATGTCATGAATTATATTATGAAGAATTATTAATAGGTTTTAGGTTTATTTTAACACTAAATATAATTTAGGTGTCTACATTACCAAAGTGCCAAGTATATTATCCCTAAATGGATTATGAGTAATAAAGCTTATGAAGGTAGAGGCTTGGGGATACACTAGCAAGGAAAAATTAATCCAATTTCCATGACTAAATACAAAATAACCCATGGTATTGGATTTGAATCACAAGGGGGTGACTGCATATACCTTATTGAAGTTCCTACACCATTAACTAGAGAAAAAAATGTCAAAACTGACATAAGGTCTGATTATAGGATCTATGATGACCTTTCCAACACTAAATTCTTTAAACCTTATGTTGTTTGTATTATTAATCCTATTTATCACCATTCACCACTTAGCCTTTATCACTTACAATTGATATACTAGGATCAACAAGAGTCAATAATGCCACTAGATGATTTTGAGAATGATGAGGTTATTTATGACTTTATGGGCTTGAGGGATCATATTCCTTTAAGAGATCACAAATAAGGTTTTTCTATCATATATGATCCTAATTCATATTTTTGAGAGTAGGTGAACTTCCTCAGCCATAATCAAAAATAAAATCAAACATTGAGGTTTAAAAGTGAAAACCTCTTTGAGGCACTTTTAGACTAGGGATAGAGTAAATGAAAAGGAAAGTCTCTTGGTGAAAACCTATTTCACATGTCATTAGATGGGGATGTTCACCCCTCTTCACATGAAGCACAAAATATCACTAGTCCAAGGCTTACCTATGGATCCAAATTTAGTATAAAAACATGATAAGATTTTTATCAAATTATACAAGAGTGCCCAGAGGTATTTGTTACATGGTTATTACCAACTTTAAGAGATTCTAATTAATCTTGTTTGGGAGAGTTAGATGAACCAATATGTCTAAAGGAATTTTCCATTACAAATTATTTTACTTCTTTACCAACTCTTATAGAAGATGATTCTACACTCCTTGTGGAGGAGACTTCTGAGATTAAAATTGAGACTCCAAAGGACCCAAAATGGATTAAACTAGGTACATTCCTCACTAAGGAGAAACATGAAGTCTTTGCAGCCCTTATAAGATAATTTTTGGATATATTGTCATGGGCCTATTCAAATATTATAGGTTTGGACCCTACCTTGGTTGTACACCCTAATATGAAATTGGTAAAATAGAAGTTAAAGAAAATGCATCCTCATATTATTGTATCAGTCAAGAAAGAGTTGGAGAAGCTCTTAGACATGAGTTGTATGTTATCAATTGATTATTTAGAGTGGATTTCCAACATAATTTTGATAAGAAAGAATCCAAATATTATTAGACTGTGCACTAATTTTTGAGATATTATCAAAGTTTGCCCAAAAGATGACTTTCCTTTGCCAAACATTGATATGATTATTGACTTAATGGCTAGATATGAATTTTTTTCTCTTATGGATGGTTTTTTGAGATATAACCAAATTAGAATTGAACCATAGGACCAACACAAAATAGCATTCACCACTTGGTTGGGAACATTTTATTATCAAGTGATGTTATTTAGACTTAAGGATGTAGAAGCCACATACCAATGAGCCATGATAGTGATTTTATAGATAAGATGCATGACATCATCAAAGACTATGTCAATGAATTATTAGGTAAATCAAAGACTTATTATAACCATCTAACTGTACTTCAAATAATTTTTGAGAGACTTTGAGAATACAATGTTCAGATTAACCCTAAAAAGTGTGTATTTAGTGTAACTTTTATAAAATTATTAGGCTTCATTTTCTCCCATCAAGGTATTAAAGTTGATCTTGTCAAAGTTTGAGCCATTACCAAAATTCCATCACCATCTATCTTGAAGTAGGTATGTATTTTATAGGGCAAGATATAATCAATTAGATTATTCATCTCACAACTAGCCAACAAATGTCATCCTTTTACACATGTGTTAAATAAGGGCACCACTTTCTCATGGAATGAGGATTGCCAAAAAAATTTAACCATATCAATGAGTACTTGACTAATCTACCTATTTGATTACCACCTATGCCAAACAAGCCATTGTTATTTTACCTATTAATGACCAAAAATGCCCTAATGGCACTTTTATCACAACATGATAAATAAGGCAAAGAGCATGTCATTTATGACCTGATCTAAACATTGATCGTGTATGATCATAATTATGTCGATTGAAAAGGCCTATTTATATACGGTTGTAGGATCCCAAAATTTACGTAACCACATGTTAAATGACAAGACCATTGTAATTTTTAAAGTAGATTTTCTCGAGTATTTACTTTATAAAATAGCTTCATAGGGTCATATGGTAAAGTGGATCATTATGTTAAGAGAATTTAAGATTTAATATGCCAATAAAAAATCCATTGATGGATAGGTACTTGTAGACTATCTTGTAAAATCTCATCTTCTTGATACTAAACCTAATATATTAAATTTATAGATGAATCCATCATAACATAATTAAAAGCATATTCTAAAGTATAACAATAGACAATTTACTTTGGTGGTTCCTTCACAACTCTTAGATGAGATGTTGGCATATTATTTATCATGCCACAAGGGATATTATTCCTAAGTACTTTCACATTGGTTTTCCTATGTTACTAATATATATGAATATGAAGCACTAATCATAACACTTCATCAAGTAGTATAATAGAATATCTAACATTTACTAGTTCATGGTGATTCACAAGTTATAATCAATACGGTTACATACTAATACCAAATGAAGGATAATAACTTGGTGCCTTACATAGGTATGGTTGATAATCTTAAATAAAAAATTACTAATATTCAATTTGAACATATACTTAGGGATAGTAATAGATTAGATGATGCCATGGCTACCATTGGCTCCATGATTTAGATTATGGACAAAATCAAGGACTACCAATTTTTTGTGAAATATTTCCTAACACTGGCGCCCAAATAAAAAACCATCGATATGGTGTTTGACATTTTTGTTCCCATGTATAATTTGTATTCCAACATATATGCCTACCTCTAAGATAAAATTATTCCCCCCAAACATTTCACGTAAGAAATAAAAATACTTCATCCATAAAACCTCCAATTATACCATACTTGGACCTATCTTATATCATAGAAGATTTTATTTAACTCTACTTCATTGTTTTATATTTGGTATAATATGAAATAAAGTTGAGGTAATTTCAAAAAATATTTTTAGGGTCCCACACTAGTGAGGCCACCCTTGCCAAAAAATTATCGTGTAATGGTTATTATTTTTTATTATGGAAATAGACACAACTACTTATGTGAAGAAGTGTGTGAAGTATCATAAGCATGATAATTTAATTCATGCTCTATCCAAAATCCTTAAACCAATGACAAAACCATAGATGTTATCATCTTATGGAATCAACCTCTTAGGTGAGATAAATTAGGATTTTCTTAGATGGCCACAAATATGTCCTTACTACTACAAAATATTCACTAAGTGGGTGGAAGCCATTCCCCTCACTTACATAACTAGTAAGCAGGTATCCAAATTCATATTTAACCATTTCATTTTTTGTTATGGTATACCCTCCAATATTATATCTAATAATGTTATTTTATATAAAAATAAATATGTGAAAACACTTTGTGCCTAATACCATATCAGAAAGCACTTTTATACTACCTATTACCTGCAAGGAAATGACCAAGCTAAGGCTTCTAACAAAACCATTTTCAATATTATGAAGAAGATTGTGTTAATAATTGACACTTGTAGCTATTTAATACCCTCTAAGCCTACTATACCACTTTTTATACTCCAATAGGAGATACCCCATATTCTTTTATTTATATCACTAAGACCATTCTTCTTATCGAGGTCAGATTGCCTTCACTCTAGATTTCACTACAACACATCATTGATTATGAGGACTATAGAGAAGCTTGTTTTCAAGAGCTATATTTACTATATTCAAATCACATGGTCACCTTAAAAAAAAACTAGGCATATCAAAATATATTACGTGGATAATATAATGAGCAGGTAAAGCATCAAGAATTTGAGCTTGGTGACCTTATATTAAAGGAAAATTATAAGAATATCAATGTTGAAACAAGGAATAAAGGAAAGTTTAAACCTAACTAGTTAGACCCTTATATGGTTATTGATAACTATAATTAGAAAGAATATAGACTTTCCACACCATAAGGAGATGAACTTGATGAATCGATGAACATAATACACCTCAAATGTTTTTATGCTTGAGGGACTTGAATTATTGTCTACAAGGATCATTTAAGTTGTGCCATAATATATTTTTATTTGAACCATACCATATACCTTTGCCACCCTACCTTATCTTATTACCATCTAGATATTTTTACCTAAACTTGTCACTTTTGTCCTTGGTTTTGATTCATTTTTACTTTAAGCACATTTAGTGGTTAATTTTAGACGTAGTTTTAGTAGCTGATTTAGATTCAAACTTTTGAATTGAAGTATATGAAAGCAGTATGATAGTGGTCCTAAAAATTACATCCTTAATTTTTTATTACATTCTATTTCATTACTTATGCTAATAATTATAACTACCTTTGTTAAAATTAGTATTATTGGCCTTTGTCATTATTTACTAATTATAGCTACCTTTGGGAAAATTAGGAACAACCCCTTTACCATGCATTTCCCCATCAACTTGCCATCATTATGCCATAACTTGCCATTTTCCAATTTTTGAACTTGCTATTAATTAGTCCAAAAATTCCTCCACTATAAGGGGGAACTATGATGGCCTGAGGTCTATTTGGACTATGTAGGTAGTGCTTAGTGTTTTTTAAAGGTTAGCTCAACTACTCTTGTTTGATTGCTCTCACCATTTTGTGTGTAATTTAATTTTGAACACTCTCACCATTTTGTGAGTTGGATCATTCTATATCTTATAATTCTCCATAAAGTTGAGATGACTAAAAATTACCAAAACATTTTCAAAACCCTACACATTTGAAAAGACATAGAAAAAAGCCTAAATGTCACAAAATCATGACAATTGGCTTAGAATTTTCATGGAGACATAGAGCCTTCAATATTTTTTGGGATGGACTATCTCACCTATCCATCTTCATTTTTAGACCACTTTTAAAATTTCCTCCCATATCCTTGGAGAACTACATTGGCTTGAGGTCACCCGAACCATGTAGGCAACACTTTGATACATGATATTTCTCAGGTTAACTCATCTGCCATTTTTTTCATTTTACCTCCTATCATTTATTGCCTTAAGGATTGTGGATTTTATAGATATTTCATAAGTAATCACTTGTCCTTTAGTTTATCCCATCCTTATTACTCTTAGTGGCACACTCTTGATGTTTTGTGAGTTGATTTTGTAAGGATTATACATTTGACATTGATGCACTAATGAATACTTGGATTTTATTATGCCCTCACTATTTTTTATGAGTAACCATAGCCAATTATCTCACTATTTTACAAGAAACCTCAGCCATCAATCTCACTATTTTGTGAGTAACCTCAACCAATGCTCTCACTATTTTATGAGCCCATTCTCATTCCAAGCCATAGAGGTAGTAAAAACTATGAATTATCAATTTAGTTCATTAGTGGATGATCATATATTATATTTTAATGTGGTTTTATCTTAAACCACACTCTCATGCTTGCATGTATTTTTTTAGTGTTTGATGCCTTCATATTATGAGCATCATCACCTTCTCTTATGTACTCACCATTTTATAAAACCATTCATATATTCCTATATAATCATCCTCTTTTCATTATCATCAATTTTATTCTATCCCATATCTTGGGAGAAATGAATTTGGCCTAAATTTTGCATTGGACTTAGTGTCCATCAAACTATATATGCAACGTCTACTTGCCTAGTGCATTTGGAATTAGCTTAGCTACCGCTTCCTATTTATTCTATCCCCCCTTTTTTTGTTTCATTTTCCCATATATCTTAGGAGTAATATTTTCCATTTTTTAAATTTCATTATCCCCTATATCTTAGGGGTAATGTTTTCTATCTTGCCTTTACCATTAATCCCTATAGCCTAGGGGAATCCTTTTGTCATATACCCTTTGCCATTATTTCATGTACCCTAGGGGAAACCCTGTACCATTATTTCTTGTTTTATTTTACCTATGTCATTGCTAACTAGCTTAGGGTCAACCTTGTCACCAAGCCTAACACCTCTATTACACATGCATGAATAATTTCACTAGTTTCGTATATTTCATTTATTACTAAAATTGTTTACTAACTTGTTTGTAAATTACCATTTTTTTAGTTTAATTTGTTTATTTTATAGTTTATTTGTTTGTTAGATTTATTTTTTTTAATTTTATTTATTTGTTTAGTTATTTTTATTTATTTTTAAGTCTTTTTGCCTTTTTTATTTTTTCCTTTCTTGCCTACCATAGTTCCATTACATTGTATTTAAACTTGAGTATTGATTATCCATATCTTGTATTTATGTTGTGAATATTTGTATATAGTCTTACACTTGGTTTATTTGACTTATATTTACACTTGGGATTTGATTGTTCATATGTTATTCTTAGGTTGTTTATATTTTTATTTAATTTAAGTTTAATATGTTTAGGATATATATTATTCATAATATCACAAGTTATAATAAACATAAAGCTAATAGAAAATATCGATCAATGCAATGGGAAATACTTATATGAGATAGCCAACTAGCCAAATATCCCAAACACTATCCAAATACAATGAGTAATAACTAGAGTAAATATGATTTATTATGTGTTAATAAATACATACATCTCTAAATATATATATATATATATATATATATATATATATGTATGTATGTATGTATGTATGTATGTATGTATGTATATATATATGTATGTATATATATATATATACATACATATATATATATGTATGTATGAATGTATATATATGTGTGTGTGTATATATGTATGTATGTATGTATGTATGTATGTATGTATATATATATATACATACATACATACATACATACATACATACATACATACATATATATATATATATATATACACACACACATACATACATACATACATACACACACACACATACATTCATACATATATATATATATATATATATAGATACATACATATATATATATATATATATATGTGTGTGTGTGTGTGTGTGTGTGTGTGTAAATGTATGTATGTGTATACATATATATATGTATGTATATATGTATGTATATATATATGTGTATGTATATATATGTATATATATGTATATGTATATCTATGTATACATATAAATACATATATATATATATATATACATATACATATTTATATACACATACACATATACATATACATATATATACATATACATATACATATATATATATACACATATACATATATATACATACATATACATATAAATATATATATATATACACACACATATATACATACACACACACACACACACACACACACATATATATATATATACATATATGTATATATATACATATATATATATATATATATATATATATGTATATATACATATATATATATATATATATATCATACAACATAAGTAGATAATAAAAAGTGAAACATCTCATATAAGTGGGTTATAGTCTAGTGGTGTAAAAGGTGTTGCTCAGCCATCCACCAAGGTACAAATCCTAGGAGATACCAAAGGGGTGAGACCAGGATCATGCCCCAAGTGAATTTTTTAGAAGGGTGCACTAAGCTAAAGAAGAATTATGTACACCTAATCTATGTAAAAGAAAAGATATTAATAAAAAATGAACCTAAACATCCATAATGCTAAAACATGATCCAAAAATGATATGATCATGATAATAAATAAAACATAATGTATATCTATATGATGCAAAATTTAAGAAATAGATTTAAAATTTACCAAACATCAAAAGAGAGAATGAATAAGAAATCAAAATTTTATCAAAACATGCTTACCATCATTTTGATTTTCTTGAATCTTCCCTCCAAGATCATAAATGTTTTTCCTAGACAATTTGATTATATGATATTTAATTGCAAAACAAGGTGGCTTCAATACTTCAAATGGATGCAAAATAATTAATGACTATAGATGTAAACAAGGATTATGGATGGAATATGATAACTTAGAGAGTATGAAGGATATAACAGTTTGGAAATTTTTCCAATTAGTATAGCCAACAGATTTTCATGGCTATTTATAAGAGTGGTGGAGGGAATAAAAATGAATTTAATATTCCTAAAAATCTTCTAGATTTAGAGTATTCTAGAGTGGAGAGATTGGAGGAAGTTTATAGAGTTAGATAACTCTAGACTTCATTATGAACTAATGAGGATTAAATAGGGGTTTTAGATATGATTAAAGAACTAGGTTTGTAGGGAAGGCTATGAGTAGATCGTTAGGGGATAGTTAGTATATTTTGAATTTAGAATTAACAAGTGGGCATTAAATCAAATATGATTATTAGGTTAATGGTATATTAATGGGGTAAGTCATGGATTAATATAATGTGGGGTATGTAGAAAGTTTTTTTATGGGTGTAATAAATATATAGGGGAGGGGGATTATATTATTAATAAGGAAAATGGTTATTTATTTAAATGAAATTAGTCAAGATTATTGGTGAGATTAGTAGAATGATTAGGGTGATCATATTAGCATGCATACATTCTCCCCCTCTTTTAAATGATATTGTAAGTGGACAAAGTGAGATTAATGGTATTTCAAATAAAAACCAATGCATGAAGAGTTAGTAAAAATGAGGTTTCATGATGCCCTATCGAGGGGGAATGTAGGGAGGAAAAAACTAGATGACCACTCAAAAATAGAGAAGGGGTGGCTAGAGAGTCAAGATGTGTAAGGGTCAAGATGCCTCGTATGATATTTGAGATACAAGTGATGTGATGCCCTAAGTGAAGATGCAAAGGGGTAAATATGAAAAAAAAATTAGGTGTATGAATATCCCCAATGGGGAATGCACCGTATCAAAAATTATTAGTCTCATGGATATGTATTAGGCATAGACTAATGCGTGGGAAAAGGCAAGTGACTCTAATGGATAAGATAAGTAATATTGAGATAAGGACATATGTCAGGGGAATATGTATATTTAAGACAAGTTGTGGGCATGGAGACCAATATGATAAAGGTCATGGGCATTCGACATATCTCAAGTAAGGATACATGCAAGGAAGAACTATGGGATAATATAAAAGATTGATATATTAGATTTGATATGATGATATGATAGATATAGATAAAAGTGTAGCTCAAAATTATTAAGAGAGATGAATTCGAGTGACCTCAAGATGACATGAAAGAATTATAAATGGGTGGTCAAGATACCATCTGTAACTAAAAGAAGTGGCCAAGTGTTGCCTACATATTCTAAAGAGACCTCAGGCCAATGTAGTTTAGACTCTTAGGATATGCAAACTATATTAGATGGGGATATAAAAGATGGAGGACCATGACCCTAGTAATAATGAAAATGATCATAGGGGAAGAAAGAATATTCCCTAAGCCAAGATATATACTTGAGAGGAGTTCAAATGATAAAATTTGTAGTAAGGAAAAATTCCAAAAGGATATAATGTCTATAAAAATGATTAATGCATATTATTATTGATAGGAACATGATTAAATGTAAAGAGAATTAGGTGGAAATGTTTAGAAGGAAGTGAAAGATTGAGAGGAGAAGGTTAGTAAAGGTTAAATATGTATTAGTCAAGAGAAAAATAAAGTGGGGTGGTGGAATAGAATAAGAGGGGTAAAAGAAATTCATTTTTACCCTAGTATATAGTGAATTTTTTCTCTAGATCCCTTAACTATGGATCAGATTCCACATTTGTTACATCATAGGGATAGAGTTTAGGAGTACTAGAGGCATCTTGACACTAGACCACTGGTAAGTGGTTTACCTCCTTTTTTTAGTTATATATTTAGTTTATTAATTATGTATTTATTAGATGGGGAAAATGGGAGAGTCCAAAATATTAACTGGGGGCATCACCATGAGTTACAATTTTACACTTGCAATCCATGATGTTAAGGTCAACATCTATGATTTTCAAAATCATGACTGGTGATGTGCAACTTTGCAAAACCAAGGGTTAATTATGGTATTATAAAAACATAATAAGAGAGTTATAATTTTTCAAAACCAAAATAAAGGAATTACAATTTTGCAATTTCACAACTAGGGACTTATGATCTTACATAATCATAACTAAGGGCACAAGGCTAGTAGTGTTTTTGATGAGGATGAAGGTGAGAGTTAGTTAGATGAGATATGGGTAGACTAGATAGATAGAGGAATGAGAGAGGAAAATTAGGGTTAATTTAAAGGGTTATGGTTAATATAGGCTAACAAGGTAGTTTATGTAGGAGGATATAGGTGCATTACCATCAAGATTATGATAGATGATGGTGTTACATGAGATGTCTTGATTGAGACCAAGAGCTTACAAAGTGTTAGAGATGATAGGTTTATATTATATTATGAATATTCCATCCATTAGGATAGATAAATATTTGATCACTTCATTAGTGGAGAGATGATACTTAGAGATGAGTACCTTTCACTTCATTACTAGTGAGATTAGTGTGACCCTTGAGGATTTTTTATGCCTTTTTAGATTGACAATAAGAGGAGATGATATATAGTAGAGATCTCAATCACTTAGGGACACCATTCAAATATTATGTGGCCATATATAGGTTAGTATTGGGGATTATTGTATTTATATTGATAGGGCCCTGAGGAATGGGATTGTGGATTGATTGACCTTGGTTTTCATGTCTCTTGTGACTAGTATATTGTTACCAGATAAGAGAAATTAGTGGTTTTAGTTGGGATTGGTGGATGTAGTGGTAGATATGGTTTAAAATTATAGGGTTTTTCCCTATTGGCCTATTGTGTTAGGTCATTTATATAAAGAATTGCATATAGGTACTTATAAAGGATTAGGTAGTTTCATCCCATCATTATTATTAATTTTTTTGGCATAGGATCATGTGGCCATAGAGAGACCACTAAGCACACAAGTATATCAAGAGCCAAATTAGCCACTAGTTTTTAGGTGGTGGATTATTCTTGGGGCACCAGGGATCATGCATGAGATATGAGTTTTTCTAGGTATATTATTAATAGTTTGACAAATGTACAAATTATCTAAACACCTTATAGATAGGTTCAATGGGGATGGGTTGAGGATGTTATGTATACTAGTTATATGATGACTAAGATTTATTTGATAGGGTACCATGAATATGTAGTGGAGAGGTATCAGAATGATAGGGTGAAGCATCACTTTGGCCATCAATATGTTATTCCTAGGGAGGAGCATAATTTTAATCATATTGATATAGAGAGGCCACAATGGGGTCACATGGTGGATAGGGATGTATCCCATATATATTATGATGACATATCACTAGTTATTTGATATTTTTAGACTACGGTGGCTAACCCTAGTGTGATTTTAGTATATGAAACATGGTGAAGGTAGAGGAGGCCTAAGAGACTTTTTAAACTTATTCAAAGTCCTAAAGGAGAGGATTAGTTAGGTGATTTATTTAGGCACAAGCTCATTTATAGATATAGAGGTCTCAGAGGGTATAATAACAAGTTGGGGGGGATGGTGGAGATGATCATGCATTGATGGCTATATATAGAGATATAGGGTATGGATAAGTAGCTACAAGGATGGATACTAGGATAGTTATAAGGATATGACCTAGTAACTTTGTCAGGTTATCAAGAACACCTCTAAGGCCTTAGGACCAGGCTTGTATAATGATATTATAAGAGGCACAAGATATATTTGTAGATATATCTATCATTATTATAGAGAGGGATGTATATATATATATATATGATTTACAGAGATAGATATCCTAGAGGGATATATAGATAGGTCCTATGTTATCATGTGTGACTGCTTTATTGGGGAAAATTACTGACAAAGATATGTAAATAGTTTATCTACATGGATAACTTATGTATATTTAGGATCAACTGATTTAGATGGAAGTAGAGCTATAGGTGGCTGAGAGGGAAAGGGATGAAGGTACCATACTACTCTAGAGGTAAGCTTTAGGGAATGTGACTCTTTAGATATCTTGATTGACTAGGGAGGCGCAGTATTATAAGATTGTATATGAGGGTGCCATGTTAGTAGACCAATGAGCACCATCATACAAATTTGGTACTTCTTATCACTCCATCCATTTTTTTTAGGAAACCACTAGGGCCACTTGGGTCTTGATATGGGTCAGTCATTATATTTTAGAATTGTGTTATTAATTTATGGCACATAGATGTCCATGATGCATATGTTGTATATGATTTTTAACATTAATCTTAGACATTAGATGTTATTATATGATGATGCAATTTATTGTGATATAATGTGTTTGTGGGTTTTGTATTTAATTTATTTAGATTGTTGTGATTATGATGTGATAATAGATTAAATGGATTTTATGAGATAATTATGTTGTTAAAATGGTTATAATAATTTGGGATTTATATTATATAATTATTGATATTAATCTTGATATTATGTATTTATATGGCTGATGGTTATGTATACAAAAGGTCAATGATTTAATTGATGTATTTGGATGATAAAGGAATATTTACATGTGTTGAGATGACTGAATGATTTGTGATGAGTTTATTATGGATGTAGTTTTATATTAGTGTTATGTGGAAAGGGTAGTGTATGCACCTAAAATTTATCTCTTCATTAACATCACTAATATTTTTATTATTCAACACTAATTATGCTAATCCCATTTTATTCTAATTCATCCCACTAATTTATCCCTCTTTCCTAACCATTTATCTAATATCCTCCTTCTATTATCCTATATCCACTAACCTTATCCCATCCCACTCCATTCAATCTTAGTAATCCCTATTATCCTAAACCAATCCTAGTTATCCATTATATGGGAATTTTAAATTCCCATAACCCCACCTAACTAGCTACTAACCTGTACCCTAGCCTTTCCTACATATCTATGTCCGTAATCATTGACCTAATACCTATATAACACCCAACTAATCCTCTATTATCATTAAACTAATGGAGAAGTCTCTATAATTAGAGAAACTCCTCTAAGTCTCTAGAACTCTCTAAACTAGAGACTTATAAATAATTTTAAATTCTCTAAAATCTCCCTCCATTATCCTATAAAAGGCCATGCTTGGGTAATGAAAAACTAACTAGCATTTATATAATATCATTATGCCAAACTAATACTTCAATCAAGCATCTATCATCCATCATATTTGATCAAGCATCCATGTCAATCTGAGTCTAAGGTATCTATCTCAATCCTCTTGTCTTTTCTATTTTGTTTAATCATGGTGTGAAGCACTTAGGATTTAGGATTTAGGATTTAAATGTAGGATTGAATATTACATTCATCTAATGGCATTTATGTTCTAATGGATTTATCATCTTACCTAGTGGTTGATATTTGAGTTTGTAGTTTGTATTGTTAAACCCATATAGAGATCAAATTTCATCTACAGGTAAATTTTGGATTTTATACATATAGTGATGGAATGACAAATTGATGACATATTATGATGACATGTATTTTAATATAGATAATTTTAATTATGGAATATTATTATAACAAATGGACAGTATAATAAAATGTTTGGGATGTCATAATGATGTAATTATGAGATGAGATATAGATGATGTAGGTAATTTTAGGTGTTTTATAATTTTGACATGTGTCAAAGTTTTAATAGGTTATCCTTAAAATTTAACTATGTGCCTCATTAATTTGGAAGGATAATAGGTAATCCTCCTACACAATGGAGGTGGGTGAATAAATTAGTAAGATAATGGGGAATGAGAATTAAACTAAGTGGTATGTTAGACTGGATATGATGAAGAATGGGATGGTTTAATTTTTATTAGGTGTGGGCTTAGGATGAGATGTGGATAATTTATTGAAGCCATATAAATTTCATCAATCCATTTTAATGTTTCACTAGATAAAATGTACTACTACATTTAGATAGTCAGGGTAATGTTGTTATCATAGTATGAAAAGGTGAAGAGGGGACTTTGTGAAAGACATCCTCGTATCATAGTGGGTAATCACCATAACATCCTTGTTACCTATATGCCTAAGATAAAAAATCTCTTAATACCATGGCTACAAATCTTATTAATAAAGAAAATAAAAATGTAACCAAATATGTACAAAAAAGAATATTTACAAAAAGATAACCATCACACACAACCTAGAGATAATATACAAAAAAGGGTATTTACAAAATATATAAAAATTACAACTTAAAGATAATGTAGAATAATATGTAATGATTTTGATAGGATCAAACTAAGTATGTTATATTTCCTAAGGACTAGGGAATTTTTTTTGGAATTCAGATTAATTTGTTGTAAAACATGTTATATGTCCTGGAGGAAGGATGGTTAATGACCTTTCTTCAATAATGATAAGATAAATAAGGATGGGAGATATATGGTTGAGCAAATAATATAGACTAAGGAATATGGTTGATATTAAGGATGATAAATGACATCCATCTAGAATAATCATTTTTAACTATTTGAATTTTGATATGAGTAATAGATATTATCTATATAATAAATGAGTGGATTAAATATTCCAAATGACTCTTCAATAGTCTCCATTGTATTTTATAACATCAATCTTACCCAACTTTGATAAAGCATGCGTCTTTATTTTTGAAACATATATGAATCCAACATACACCATTGGGATAAAAGTCACATGAAATATGGGTAGATGAGGTGGAATATATGGGATAATGAGAGATGAACAACATGGATGGGAATGCCCTCAAGTATAGGTGAGGGTAAAAAATAAGAATCTTATAGATGGAGAATTTTCCACAATGAAGGACACCATTTTGAGTATACTTCATGAATTATAGGTATAAAACCATTTGAGATGCATATTATTCATTGGCTCATTGAGTTCTTCTCCTTTTAAAGTGGCTAATTAATATGCCTCAAACTCAAATTTAGAAATAATTATGTAAGGCCTTAACCAATTGGGATCAAATTTTCATTTCTTCTCCTGATCAACATTAGTGATCTTTTGATTTTCTTTGAGGAATAGGTAACCAATTTCAAATTCTAGGGATTTTTTTTGATATTAGCCTTTTAACCTATTTTAATATGATCTAAGGTGGTCGAGATAATTTTGATGCTTTTCATATAGTAACTCTAACACTTATAGCTAATCAATTTTATATGCATTATGTGTGATCATGCCCCTTGATGATAAGAGAAAGGATGTGAGTTTAACCTCAAATAGAAAAATGGATTTAGTTCCCTACACTAAAGATTATGGAGTGGCCCTAATAGGCATATAAACACTAGTTCTATAAGACCATAATGCCAAGTATAATTACATATCTGAATTCCTTCTAGCATTGTTGATAATATTTTTAAGGACTTTTATAAGTTATTTATTTGTAGATTATTATTGTCCATTGCCTTGGGGTTAATAGGGTGTTGAAGAATGATTATCAACATGATTATTATTACATAAGTCTTTAAATTCCTAATTTTTGAAAGATTTGCCATTATCAGATATTATTTTAAAGGGAATTCTAAAATGGATGATGGTCTATTTAAAATAAATTTAGATATTTGAAGGCCTATGGTATATATGAATGGAATGAATTCCACCCATTTAAAAAAATATTCCATGGTTATAATAATGAATTTGTGGCCATCCAATGAATTAAGATTAATTTTACCAATGAGATCTAATCCCCATACCAAAATGGGTCAGGGGCTCATGACAGGTTGTAGTTTTTAAGCTAAGGTATGCATAATATTCCCATGTTTTTTATTAGTTACACATTTTTACACATATTGAAAAACATCATGATCCATGGTAGGCCAATTGTATCCAGTCATAACTTCTTAGGAAGGGCCATTCCACTGACATGGCCTCTATAAATACCATCATGGAATTATTTGATTGTCAAAAGATCCTCATCTAAGTTCAAATATCTCAATAGGGTCCTATTATGGCCCCATCAATAGAGCATGTTGCCAAGGATAGTGTAATGGGAGGTGTGTTGGATGAAATATTTGTATTACAGGCAATCATTTTTTTTGAAGATGTATTGTCATGGAGGTAAGTATAAATATCATGATACCACAATTGATTTGGATTAGGGATTATGCATATTTGATGGTGAGCTTAAGTTTGATGTGTGGGTAATAATAATTATTCAACGAAAATTTTACCTTCAAGGGCATCTTCTAAAAGATCTAGCAAAGACTCAATAGTGGCCATTGCATATGTTGATTTGTTACTTCCTCTTGGTACTTATTCAAAGGTTATGGACCAAATTTTTTTATTTAATTAATCAACCATTTATTTATATAGAATTAACTTCTCATCCTTAGTTTGTAACTCATCATTGAATTATTTAATAATTAACTAAGAATCTCCCAAAACCTAAAGTTGTTGAATATTCCAATGGATGGCAATTTATAGTCCTAAAATTAATGATTCATATTCAATGATATTATTAGTGTATGGGAGATATATTTGAAAAGTGTTTGGGATTAGGTACCCTTGAGGTGTGACACAAAGGATACCAGCTCTTGATCTATGCATGGCAAAGGATCCATCAAAATAAAGATTACAACCTAATGATTCTTTAGTGCTTAAGATGGATTCATCTAAGAAATCTCTTGTGAATAGTTTTGTATCCACTACAGGTGTTGTTTCTAGTTAATCTATAATGATTTTCCCTTTGGTGAAATTTCTATTCACATATTCTATGCCAAATTCACTTAAAAGTATAATCCATTTAGCAATCCTTCATGTTAAATCATATTTTGATAAAATGTATAAAAGAGGGGCAATCTTAGCAATAAGCCTTACTAGATTGTTTAACATAAAATGTCTAAGATTTTAAGAATCAAAAACAATAATGAGGCATGCTTTCTCAATGGGAGTATAATTAAGCTCATATGTGATGAGCATTATACTTAAATAGTCTATGGATAGTTCCTTTCCTTTATCATTGTGTTGTGCCAAAAGAGACTTGATGGCACATGGATTAGTAGATATATATAGGAGTAACACATTCCTAATATTAGAGGTTAAATAACTAGAGGTTTCAATAGATATTACTTTAAGTTATCAAATAGTTTTTAGCATTATTAATTCCAATCAAAGTGAGTTCCTTTATTTAATAAATGAGTTAAAAAATGAAATCTATTTACCAATTGAGAAATAAATTGATGAATGGCTTTTAATTTACATTGAAAGCTACATAACTGCTTCAAGTTTTAGGTGGAGGCATTTCAATAATGGCTTTAGGTTTAGCAGTATCTACTTTGATGCATCATAAGGACATAATAATAACCAAAGCTTTTCTTAAAGTAACCCCAAACACACATTTCTTAGGATTTAATTAGACTTTATATCTCTTTAATTCTCTCAAATATTCTCTCCTCAAGATCATTAGATGTTTTATTCTTATTTTGGACTTTCCTAGGATATCATCAACATAATATTCTATGATGTCATGCATAATGTCATGAAAATTAACTATCATGGCCTTTTAGTATGTAGATCCAATTTTTTTAAGTTTGGATGGCATTACTTAATAATAGAAGGTCCCCCATGGGGTGATGAAGGTAGTTTTGTGTTGATCTTATGAAGTAATTTTGATCTAATTTTATGCTAAAAAATTGTCCATGAGGGAGAGAATTTCCTATCCTATCGTAGAATCCATGATCATGTTAATATTGGGCAAAGGAAAGTCATATTTTTGGCAATGCTTTATTGATGTCTCAAAAGTCAATGCATGTGTATATCCCTCCTTGTGGTTTTACAATAGGAATAATGTTAGAAATCCATTCAGAATAGTTGATTAAATGAATAAACCCTAATTATAAGAAATTTTCCTATTATTATTTCACCAATAATTCCACTTTAGGGTGATTTTTTTGAAGATTCTATTTTATTTGTTTAGAATTAGGATGCACTACTAGATGATGTACCACCAAAGTGGGGTCTAATCCAGGCATGGCTGCATAGTGTAGACTCTATAATTTCATACCTTATGGATGATTAATTAGGTGTTATAGGTCCTTATTTTTAATCTCCTAAATAATATCCATCCTAAGGTTTAATATACTTACCATTTACTATCTCAGTAAGTGGCCTTTACTATTACTATTCTACCACCCCCCCAACCTCATAAATCCATTTATAACCCTAAGAATCTACCCCCCAACCACTTTAATTCTGTATGATTTTAATACCAATATCTCCACCTATTTCAAAGCCATTTTTGCCCATAGTTGAAAAAGGTGCCAAATTGGGTGAATTGGCATTGATTCACTTATGATTGTTACTATTCTCTAGATCAATGTCAATCCATAAATACCTAACTAGCCCTTGCATTCCAGACCTAGATATTCATATCCTCTAATTTATATTAGATTTATAGGAGACTTAATGACATTATGCTAGAATTTTACAATGATCAATCCATATCCTCTTCCAAGCCTAAGAAACTACATGTGTGTGTAGAGGAGTTTCATTCTACTTGAAAATGGATCAAATGTAAGTCATCATATTTTTATATCAATTTGTATACTGATTATTTAATCTCTAGAATATAACTTATATCACTTTGCATCCTTTTAGCAATAGTTTTTAGAAATATGTCTTGTTTACTCTTTGTATTTATTAAATTTAGTCATAGAGAGAATTAACATTGATTCATTCTGAATTGGCACCAGTGCTATCATTATTGACATCAATATACTATGTTTAATTCATGGAATATGAGACCTTAATCCTATAACCATATCTTCAATCCTTTAGTGATTTAATATTATTTTAAAATGTCCTTTGTTTGTATATGACTCTACTAGGATTAGTACATGATGTAATTAGTATCACTAATCTCCATATAATTTCCCAACCCTTGTTTGCTGACCAGAGTGACATAGCCTTTGAGTTAGATCTTTATGAAATCATTTACTCACCCTCTCTTAAAGCCACTAAAGACCAACTAGTTGTTATATAAGATTATTTAGACTTTCATTTAGCTTACTGGGAGGAATATTTAATTTACGTTGATAGCTTAATTGAAGATAGAATATTAGTTAATGGTGTTATCATATATTTTATCTATTATAATTTCATATGATTTATATCCACTTAATTACTTAAACAGTGGACTAACCTCCCTCTAAAAAAGTGTACCACTTCTTAGAACTGATCTTGTATTAGGCAGTCCACCCATCTCTTTTATTTATCTATTTTTTTCAAGTGTTTACATGTGTGCAAGTTATCCTTCCTAGTCAAAAAGGATATCTCATAGTCATTAGATTCAAAGAAGTGCAAAACATCTTCTAATCCATAGGTATTCAACATAACCCATGTTTTCATTTGAGTTTTTAGTAAGTAATATTTAATTTAAATAAGAACGAAAAACTAATTAAACATTTTGGCACACCTGGTGGGACCCCTAAGGTCTCACTTTTATTATTAAAATTCACTTTTGAATTTATCTATCTTTATTTCCTTTCTTTTGTTTAGTTTATTCATTCAAATAAAATCTATAATTATTTTTTCCTTTTTAAAGGTTAAAGAATCTACATCCATTTTGATTTCTTAGTTGATTCATATAGAATAATCTAGGTATTTAATATATTATAGTCATCACTTTTATCACACAAAAAAATAATGTTCATAACAAACTCATCAAACATTGACATAAGTGAACTGATTGGGATTTCATCACCTAGTAGTAACATTCTTCCAAACTATCTCACTTGGATTTCACCACCAAGGGGAGAACTAGTTAAATACTTTGGCTGAGTATAAACCCTAGTCTTTACATATATACTAGATAAGCACCTGACACCCTTATGTTGTGGTGTGTGAAGTGAGGGGGTAGGCTCCAGTATCAGGCTAAGTATCGATCCCAGTATAGAAATCTATATGAGCCTAAATAAACTTCATACCATCCTTATATTACCACTTCTTAGGACCCTCGATAACCTTTGAATTTTTTTTATCACACTTTCAAGTTAAAAAGTAGAAACTTTTTAGGTACATCTTTATCATGTGTATCTTTTCATCTTCACTAAATATGAGATAATCAAAAAGAACATTTGTGTGCCTTTTGTTTTTATTTCTTATTTTTTCCTTTATCTCTACATGGTTTTGATATGATATTAATCATAAAAGAAAACCAAACCCCCATTTTTGTCATCTTCCATAGAGAATTCTCCTAGCCCTCTTATTTCCCCTACGTCCATAGGGAAGGCATTCCTTAGTATTATAGCCACGGTGATCCTAAATTTTCCACTATATTAGATAGCAACCCCATCACATTTAACCATTATCTTAGTTCTTGAGCCATACACATCCCTTTTTCTCTCCATACATAGTTCTCTAGGAACCCATATGGCATTCATTTAGAGGAAAGTGAAGGGTTTACCACTGCTATGGTGTCTTCCCATAATAATCCTCCTTTGATTGGTTTTGACACCACTACTACACAACCTCTAGTGACATTTAGTACTCTATCCCCAACCATT
This sequence comes from Torreya grandis, assembly GCA_037957365.1. Taxonomy (NCBI): domain Eukaryota; kingdom Viridiplantae; phylum Streptophyta; class Pinopsida; order Cupressales; family Taxaceae; genus Torreya; species Torreya grandis. The sequence continues at coordinate 497,037 of JARHVA010002238.1, forward strand.
ACCCAAACTTAGAATATCACCATGCCTTAACCTACATCTACTTAGCTTATTACCACATCACTTCAGAACTTAGTCATCTTGGTCCCAACAACCCTTCCACCTATCCAAACTACTATACACTTAAGTACCCAAATGTAGCCATTACAACAATCCCTTATAAGTTAACCAGCTCAATAGTATGTCCCCTACACCACCTAATACACATAAAATATTCAAGATATTGGGTCTACTTATATCCCTTTACAAGCCCCATAATATTTGGTGGCCTCTCAAACAATCATAACCACATAAGTTGGTTATCCCTTAGCCCATGATTTTTACACTCAGATTCCTACGTATCAAATCTCATAAAAAAATGTTTTGGGATCAATCCCTCAATACAATACCTAACCAAACCTTATGAGCATCCTTATGAACATGATGGATAATTTAGAAGCTTCCACCTCTAAGAATAACATGCTCACCTACGAGAAAATCTATAATGAAGCTATTAACTAGAAGTTCCTATTAGGCCTTATCCTCCATAATGGGAATCTTCAAAGTTTATGAAGTTTCAAAATAAAGAGGATCCTCAACAACACCTTTGAGCATTTAGACATGCTTACCACCTTATATCACATAATGATTCACTTATTCTTAGGACCTTTCCTATGTCATTAGTTGGACTTACCCTAGATTGGTATAGCTCAATCCCACAACATTCCCTATTCTCCTTTGTGTAGCTAGATCAAATATTCTTAGAACACTTTTCTATCAATATATCAAGAAAAGTCACTATTAATAACCTTTATGTTATTTGACAGTTTGATGATTAATCCATTACTGACTTTGTGGCTAGATGGATAAGTCTCATCAATTAACTCACTTTTTTACCTTCCACAACCTAAGATGATCAAGTTATTTTTGAGAGAATTTACTAAACACATCTCATCAATGTTATAGGTATAATATTTTAAAGCCATTAATGAGACCTTTTTGATGGCCCACAAACTTGAAATTAGAGCCATAGAAGAAGGGAAAGTTAAATTGTAAAACAAAAACTTCAAACTTGAGCCCTCTAAAGGGACTAATAACAATAATAATAAAACCAAAGGAGTTTCTAATGTTGTATTTGTAAAATCAACACCATAAAAAACTAAAAACCAATCTAAGCCCTCCACCTCATAGGCACAATCCCAAAATCCATTGAAATGTTTTTCTCCATGATAATATACACCTTTATGAGAATTATATAGATATATTTTAGGTAAACTCTTAAAGGTATCTTTCATTGAGCTTCCTCTGATAAGATCTCTCGATGATTCTCTCTCTAAGCCTAGTTATTTTAGGTAAAATGACCTTTGTAACTTTCACCATGTAATAGGCCATGATGTTAGTAGATGTTATTGTTTTAAGGTCTTGGTATAGAATCTTATAGATCAGGGGGAGTTACAACTAGATAATATTAATGCACCTATAAATTAGTCTATAGATATATTCAAAAACCCTTTCCCTAATCATGCCTCCACATTTAATTATGTGAAGGCTAATTTAAGATCCATATCAAAACACATGTAATTAACATAATTCATGACTATCTTCTACCTAAAGAAGTTGATAGTATTCTTATCCTCGATCTCTTTATAGGAGACACCTTTGAACCATTTGAATTAAGTGAAGACATCCTAAAATAATACTTTAGTTTGTTAGATCTCATTGTTTGGGATCCAATGGAGGAAGACATATCTGAAAACACTCAATGACTAAAAGAGGAAAACACAATCAAAGATAATATTTTATTAGACACTCCACAATATAGCATTCCTCATATCATTTCCACACCTATATCTATTATACCCATTCCCTCTATCTTATTACTTAATGAGGAAACTATTCATTACCCCAAACTAGATCAAGACCAATTCCCCCCATTGCTAGGGAGGTATTAAATCCTAGAGAAAGAAAGGGAAAAGTCGTAGATGTTAGAAAAAAAATATTAGAGCCCTAAGAGGAAAATATTTGTATCATCCTTTTATTAGGATTGAACTCCTTAAAAAGGACATCTTTGCTACCCCTAAGTAGATTCAAAAGGGGAATGTTTTTCTACCATCAATTTGGACAAGAACATCTATACTAGGACCCTATTATTATAGAATCCTTTAATAAAGCTACCATAATCCTTCACTAAAGCGCATGTACCATAACAATGGGATCTTACCACCATGATAATTCCAATACATAACCCATTAAACCCCTGTTATCCTCAAGGTTTACGTATAAAGACTTATCCTAAGCACAAACTGCTTGCAATATAGACTATTCAAATAGCTAGTTCAAAACGCCAAGGTTCAAAGTCACATACCTCTTCCATACTAGTGCCTCAAAGGATTTAAAAGAATAATCAAGATCCATTGAATGTGTCTTATTATAAGATCCTCGATCATATTATCTAGACCTACCTTATCATGTTACCACCCATAAAGTCTATCAACCTTCATATTTAAAAACCATCATGGTATACAAAAAGGAGGACATGTGCATACCATCGAATAATAGGTCATGAAATAGAAAGTTGTAATTCATTAAAGGTCATGGTTTTAAATCTATTAGAAGAAGATGATATCTTAATAGAATAATTAGATCATGACCATCACCTTAGGGTTACATCCACTTTAAGGACTAACACATTACCCATAGTATCGTAATGAGTTATAAAAGAGGATAAACCTTCTGATAGAGCCCAATATCAATCTTTCCATCTAAATGTGGATAATTTTAAGAACACATTTAATCCCCTTCTATTTTAGATAGATTCAATTCACACAGTTATGTGATCCCAAGCCTAAGGTCATAAGACCCATAATTATGAAAAGGCCAAAGTGACTATAGCCAAAGTGTTATCTCCTGACACAAATAGTCTAATAATGCCTGCTCTTAAACATAAAATTTATATTTTAAGGAAAGAATAAAATAACAATGCTTTAGAACTCATATATATATATATATATATGTTTTAAAGTAGCTTCATCAGCTTCTAGTCAAGATGTCCTTCTATGAGCTTATCCATAATTCTCCATATCACCACAAGGTCTTGATAGAATCCTTAAGGGATATAGAGGTAAAAATTGATAAACCCCAACCTTTATCACCTTTCATTGCATCACTTTATAAACCCTTATCCATAACATTCCATGAATTAGAAATACCACCCTTATATCTAGATGACCAATATCCAACACTATTTATCATTGCATCTATTCATCAAACTCAAATTAAAAGAATCATGATTGATAATGGTGCTAGTATAAACATCATCTCCTCTCATGCATTTAAACAACTACATCTACCTGAGACATTTGTAGCCTAATACTCTACCATCTTATGAGCATTCAATGATACTATCTCCCCTATATTATGAATGGTATTCCTTCATACTCAAGTAAGCACATGTGTTTTCCCAAAATTATTTTATGTGATTAAAGGGGAATTTCAATATATTATTCTATTAAGACATCCTTAGATACATGTTATGAGTTACATCCCCTTTACCTTGCATTAATGCATTAAATTTGAACATGAAGGTAAAATCCACAACATCTTAGTTCATCCCACCCATTCAAATTTTGCAACCTAACCTTTTGACCAAATGACATCTTAATACCATTGCAAATTTCTACCCCATACTCATCCAATGAGGCATCCACTAGAATGATAAGCCCTATATCAAAAATTAGTAAGGAGTCTATTGATTTCTCATTTTAACAACTTTCAATTAGAGAGTACTAGTTATTAACACTAAATACTCTCCCCACTCCACAAGAATATGGACATCTAGATAAATAGCTAGATTATTGACTAAATTTAGGGTAAATTATTCCCTTTGGTTTACCTTTTCTCCACACCCATTTGATCTATGGGGGAATTGACTAGCCTTCTTTAGGTATTTCTAACCAAGTCTATACTAAGCCATTTACATCAGATTTTTTATTCCTTGATAAACCCCACTTTGCAAAGACATACTTACATTGGTATTCTTAGAAGGATTTAGACATAGGAAATTATAAATAAGGCCCACATATGGTTAGATTGTGAGATTTTAGAAAACCCCATGAAAAACATGACCTTAGTTTCAAAAAAAATCCCAAATCCACTCTAGAGGTTACTCTCCTTATTATCCTTGAAGAGGATAAACCATCCTTACCATCTAACACCCCTTCTTCAATCGACAACATTGTATCCATTCCTCCAAAAAAAAATTATTCCAATTCCATTACTATAGAACCTATCATTTATCACCATAATGGAGAGGTTAAAACCATTCCTCTATCCTACCCATACATGATTAGGTAGGACTCTCCCACCATTTTTGTTCTTTAGTGCTAGGATGCTGAGTCAATCTTAACTCATTTAGGCATAGAGAAATCCCATCTATGTAAATACCTTTCATCATAAAACCCTAGTTTATTAAATTAGGCCATCATTGACATTAACATAGGATCCCATGAGACTCCTTGAATATTTAAGGTTAGTAAATCCTTAGATCCCTAGGAATACCAAGATTTTACTACATTTATAACTGATCACAATGAAGCATTCACTTGGTCTTATAGTGATATGTCTAGTATCAATCTTACCATCATTATCCATAACATAATCACATTACCTAACACTAAACCTATCAATTAAAAGATCTTAAAGATGCATCCTTGAATTGTGCTTCTAGTAGAAGAAGAGTTACAATGCCTCTTATCCATTAATTATATTTAGCCTATCGATTACCCTGAATGTGTATCTAACATCATCCCTATCACCAAGCCTATAGGGTGACTTTACCTTTGTACTAACTTTTAAGATCTTAACCTCACTTGTCTAAAGGATGATTTTCCTCTCCCTAATATTGACTAGTTATTAGACTTAACCACTAACCACTAAATGTTATCACTTATGGATGGTTTCTCTTAATATAATCAGATCATTATCACACTATAATACCAACATAAGACTTCATTTATTACTCTCTAGGGGATTTTATACTATCGAGTTATGCCTTTTGGCCTAAATAATGTAGGAGCAACCTATTAAAGAGACATGACTTAAATTTTACATGATATCATCCATACAATTATGGAGGATTATTTGGATGATCTCCTTGATAAATTAAAGTTACAAAAGACCACCTTTTTATCCTAAAGGTCATATTCACTTGCTTAATCCAATTATCCATATGTCTAAATTATAAGAAATGATTTTTTGGAGTATTGATGGGTAAACTCCTAGGCTTTAATGCCTTCATCTATGGGATAGAATTCAACCCTACCAAAATCAAAACCATTTTATAAATTCCACACCCATCTAATCTTAATCAACTACATAGTTTACAAGGTGAATTATAGTCTATCCATAATTTTATCTCCCAATTATCTAATTATTATCTACCATTCCATCACCTATTAACAAAGTATATCAATTTTAAGTGGGACTTTGGTTTTTAGGAGAACTTATAATCTTTTAAGAGCTACATTATCTCACCATTGGTTCTCACTCTTCCAAAATAAGGATAATCATTCTAGAATATTTCTATTATTGACCATGACCTTAGAGCCATGCTTGACCATCATGATGATCAACGTAAAGAGCAGGAAGTGTATTATATTATTCACACTCTTGTTGAGTATGAGATGCATTATTCTCATATAGAGAAGTTGTGCCTAGCTATGGTCTTTGTCACTACTATGTTATGACATTATCGTATTAATCATAAAACCTAAATCATCATGAACAATGATCCCCTAAAGTTTATGAACTTCAAGCCTTATTAGAATCAATGAATGGCCAAATGGATTATGGTTTTATGGAATTTTATCTATAATATATCCATAAAAAGCTAGTTAAAGGTCAAATAATTATTGATCATCTTATTGAGGTACCTCTTTCTAATAATCAACTAGTTAACTATGAATTCCTAGATGAATATATATCCTCCATGTCTTAAATGGATCTAAAATATCAAATGAATCTTTTCCTTAATGGATCAAAATGTGAGTGTGGTGAGGGATTTAGAATTATACTAATCCCTTATGGGGGGACATGTATCCATATATCCTTTAAACTTGATTTTGAATGCACTAATATTATGGTAGAGTATGAGGCTTTAATCATAGGTCTCCAAATTGCTTTATCCTTGGATATTAAGATACTTAATATATATAGTGATTCCAAGATTATGGTCAATCAAATTAAGGGCATATATTAGTGTAAGAATGATACCCTTTAAAATTATAAGACCTTGACTAATCAGTTACTAGCCACTTTTTAAGCATTATGCTATCCAAGTCATTCCTTGATCAACTAACAAGTTTGTAGAAACTATGGATTATTTAGCCTCCTTTATCCCATCTTAATCTTAGGAGTTTAAGTTGTTTGTCCTCATTCATAAGATTAGTCAAACTTCATTTTCCAAAACTAACCATACTTCCATAGATAGTGTGGAGCAGAATCCATCAAATATTTGGTATGCATAGTTATTTGATTACCTATCCAAGGGGATTACTCCTCTGGATTTATCTATAAATGTAAATCAAGATTATAAACATCATGTCACATTTTTTATCATACTAGGGGTGTTATTTATAAGTGTGATTTTAATTATATCCTTCTTCATTATCTATATAATCATGAAGCTACTCTCACTATCAAATAAGGTCATGATGGGTCATGTGGTTGACATTTTTGTGGATACACCATTGCTAAAATAATCTTATGGTTAGGATATTATTAGCCCACCTTAAATTAGGACTATTAAAAATATATTAAGAAATGCATCAATTTTCAGTAGCATGCTAAATTATCGCATGTCCCTAGCCAAGCATTGAAGCTAGCTCAGGACTTTTGGCCTTTTTCCCAGTGGTGGATTAATCTTATAGGTCAAATCAATCTTAAATATTCCTAGTGTCATGGGTTTATCATTACCACCACTGAGTATTTTACTAAGTGGGTGGAGGCTATCCACTTATCTTGACCAAAGAAGATAAAATCATTAAATTCATAAGTCAATATATTATTTATCACTTTGTCATCCCTTATAAGATCATCATATAATAGAAAATATTTTAAGAATAAAAAGCTTTAAGATCTCTATGATTATTTTAGCATTAAGTTGAGCTTTTATTGTACTGAATATCAACTTATATTTTGAAAAGGGAAGACGAAGAAACTATATATAGGTATGGTTGAAAGTCTTATTTAATTATGCTTGTGTTAAATCATATGATTATAAATAACTCCTATTTAAATTAGGAGGATGACCTAAAAATAAGATATCACTAAAGTAAATTTATTTATTAGATAGATAGTTGAGTGGATTAACTAATGCTAGTTAGATCCTGGAAGCATAAACTTCCTCGATAGCTGTCAATCCACACATTTTAAATAACTTAGTTTATAAACAAAATAGGAATTACTTACATCAATAATCAAAAGGTACTAAAATTAAACACAAGAAATGCTTGCTAAAGAAATAGACTAGAAATGACTAATCAATACTAGTGGTAGTGTGGCTACTCTAGGATAGTGGATAACATTTGTAGGTGGATAGATAGGTGCTATAGGTGGATAGGTAATGGGACCTAATAGTACACCAAGAGATAGTGGTACCCCAATGGCATAGGCATAGCTCATACATTTTATATATTACTGTATAACATTTTGATTTTGCCCTGTGAACCAATACGATGAGATGTATATTTTGAGAGAGATATGTATATCTATTTGTATACATTATGATGTTATTAGAATCGCAATATATATATATATATATATATATATATATATATATATATATTGTGATTCTAATAACATCATAATGTATACAAATACACACACACACACACACACACACACACACACACACACACACACACACACACACACACACACACACACATATATGATCTTTGTTTATTACTTATGCTCATTGTCTATGATTTGTGTTGATTTCCAATGCTTATGATGTGATGGTATATGGATTATGATCATGTTGTGGATGTTAGACATTGATGTAGACTCACCTAGATAGGCATGAGATGGATTTGATTTATGGGTTTGTTTACTATTTGATTATGACATGCTAATTTTTATTGAGTATATGCTTCATTATGTAGGTTTAGACATATAGTGAAAAATGGTTTCTTACTTTAATTATTATAGATGGTATAGTTTTATTATTGGGGAATGAACGAGTCCAATAGAAATATGTAGTAAATAGATACTTTTAATCACACTATAATATATTATTTCTACTATATTTTATTAATTTCAATAATAATTATTTTGGACATGCTACATATTTATAGGAATAATGTTTCTTCTAATATATCCAAGATTCTCTCACCCAAATCCTATAAATAAGCACACACCTATTATAATATATTTTTATAACAATATATTTTAACAATAATAATATAATCTAACATACCATATTAATCATATGGTTATAAGAACTATTTACTATTTACCTCTCTCGAAAATATCCACTTGTTACTATTTACCACTCATTAAATTTCCCATGTAAAAATTATCAATAGCATTCACCCCCTAATGTTGACATAGTAGACTATAACTCTTTTTTATATTATAACATGCTACATGGGTTTGCCTCATAATATGGATCAAAGAAAGGCATGTAAACTTCCAACTGGTTGACTATCTTGCTACACATGACTAAAATTATGTAAAAGAATGCATCTCATATTTATTCCGTTAAAAGAATGAACTCAAAATTCCATTGGTAGATCATCTTCATAAAGAAGGAAGGTAGTTAGAAGATTTCTACTAGTAAAATTTTATCTACATTTTTACATCTATGGTTTTCTGGATTAACTACCAACCCTTTCTAAATCTACGAGTGTTACAATAAACTTAGAGACACAATCTACAATGTTTTCAACTAGGAGTTAAAACATCAAGATTTTGTTTACATCTTCAAAACACCAAACTGGAACTAAAATAAAACACACATTGAATGTCACATTTAGCCCTATAAGAAATCAACTTCTTACTTGTAGCCACTATGTATGATCATGCCACTCAATCTCACATAACAAAGAAGACTACCATTACCACTAGTAGTGTTCCTTAACTTTAGTTGGTTTGGTTTTGAATGGAAAATGAAACATTACTCTATGATCCCCTCACATAATGTGAACATCTACAAAAAATAAACATGCTAAAAATATTGAAATCCACACCATGATGAAATGAGATACACACCACACAAAGTCACCAAAACATTGATGTATCCCTATCATTGGTGACTAATGAGAGGTCACTGAAAGACCTCCTTCCTCTGTGTAGCCTCTTGCCTCTAGTATGCTATTACTCACTCAGGTGATATATTGATGAATCTCATGATGTTTCTTAGGGAAACCACCCCCTCCCACAATGTGGACATTGTGTACAAGTGAAAATGCATATGTAAGGAATTTTTTTTTACAAATTTAACTTTTGACTCAAATATTGACTTGACACCTTTTATCTCATGACTCATTCTATATTTTGACAATTTTAAATGAACTCTAAAATTGACTTTTAATGACAAGTACTTTAATATTACACTAAAAAATCTAATGACAATAATTTTTGTACTCTTAAATATAAAACTATTGGTAGAATGACACATAAAACTCAATAATAACAATAAGAATAAAAAAATTAACTATTGAAAAATTTTATCAATTTTAATTTCGACTATAAAAACTATACAATAATACTATAAACACACAATAAATTTTTAAACTTGATTCTTAACCATTTTTTTGACATATAAAAACAACAAAACAAAATAAACCTTCTTTCTCAAATGCATGTAAACCATAAACATATAGAGAGACTAATTTTTTTTTTAAATGACATAGATTGGAGTATCACAATGTGGTACCAAAATAAAAAGACTTAATTAACTAATTATTAAAACCTAGAATGACTCTTTTATGCATACCCATATGACAAAAATTATTATTTAAAGAATTTTATAAGTTGCATCTCCTAATTGATCAAAATGAGAGGTTAAAATGCGTAGATCTACATGGCTACAAAATCATTGATTTTTTGGGGATAAAGCCATGACCAAGTCTTCAATTCTCTACCAATTTTGTTGAGCGATACATGAATTTCTAATTTTTAATATGGATCTTTTAGAATCATGTTACATCCTATCAAGATGCTTTTTATGCATTTATAAATCAAAGATCTTTATTCTTTGATGAAGGTCTACTTGAAACATCAAGATGATGTGATATTTATGTATGGTAGATATATTTATTGTTACTAGCTAGGTGTAACTCTATCTCTACCAATAAAATTTTGTTGTCTCTCAAAGACTTGTGTATAGAATCACCAAATTGCACTAAAGATAAAAAAATAAGATCATGACGGTAGATCATGACAAAGATGTCCTCACATGGATTTGATCAACCATTGAACATAAATTTGTCAATGAAACCATGTAAACATGATTGATCAATTTTTATAGTCAAGGTAAGGAAGTTTCTTGAAGCATAGTAGATGTGAGTGTAGAGGCTTATTTTACCAAAACATTTCACTTTGCAGATTATATGTTAAGTCAATCGCTATAATTCGAGATAAATTAGAGAAGTGAGCTCAATATGGATCCTATACATAAAAATTATTTTTCCATTTGATGTAGGCATCTATGGGATGAAAAATTTAATGAATTCCCCTAATAAAAATATCATTGATCCATTAAAGATCCACCTACTCTGATACTACTATTAGGGAATGAGAAAGTCCAACAAAAATATGCAATATATAAATACTTTTCATCACACTATAATATATTATTTCTACTATATTCTATTAATCTCAATAATAATCATTTGAGACACGATACATATTTATAGGAATATTGTTTCCTATAATATCTCTAAGATTTTCTCACTTGAATCCTATAACTAAGCACACACCTATTATGATATATTATTATAACAATATATCTTAATAACAATAATATAATCTAACCTATCATATTAATCATATAATTATAAGAACTATTTACTATCTACCTCTCCTATAAATTCCACATTTTACTATTTACCACTTGATAAATTTACCATATAAACATTATCTGTAATATTTATTATGTGTGTTATGGTTATGGGTATGAATATGTTGCTGGTTATGACACATGTGCATATGCTTTGTTATTTTTAAGGTAAAACACCTGAGATAGGTTAATTAACAACATTAAATGGGAGAACAAATAATATAATCAAGAGACAAATTCCATAATGAAAATATTAGCTAGTCATGATAGGATAAAAAGAGGGGATGATACATATGGGTGTTTTGCTTTGTTACTGTGTATGGGAAACTGATTGATGTGGGAAGCTTCTAAAAAATTATTGTGATTTTGGCAAATGATTTAATCAGCCATCCTTTAAGGGAGTTGTCTAAGTTTATTTTCTTTGTTTAAGGCTTTGTGATAACTATCCTTTAAGCGAGTAGTCTACCTTATATTTGTGTAATTTAATCATGCTTATGCAGTTATCCTTCAAGGTAGTAGTCTACGAATGTTAGGAATGACCCATAATTGTTATTGGTTTGGTTTTTAATTTTTTCTTGTTTCATTTTTCTTGACATAGACATGCTTATAGAGGATTAAGAGTCCACCATTATGAAGGCAAAACTAAAAGCACAAAAAAGGTTGATTATGTATAAAGAGGTTTAGGTGAAAATGATCATGCAAATATATCTTATGAAATGAGGAAAAAAGTACCATGAGAACCATGCCATGGGTAGATCCAAGGTAACTATTATTCAATATTAGGCTATGATTATGATGGATAATCACATGATTCAATTTTAATCGATTACCCCTAAAATTGGGAGATGAATGTGGTGTGAAATCAAAAGATGAGCTTAAGTTAAAACAAAAGGTGAATTTGATCGTTCTTAACAAAAGAATGGACATAGATGTGAATCATTGAGTGGCTTAGGTTTTGGGTTGCCTTCAAGAGAGGATAACTGATAAGCTCCTGATCCTTACTTGTGGGTTATGATATAGGGTCCAAGCTAGTTGAAAGTAAACTTTCTCTACTTGTTTTTTCTATATTGGTGACATGTTGATTTTATTTTAGGATGAGTTCTTTGATGTTAAATTATCACAATTTAAGGTATTCATTATAAGCACACTTGATAGACATGGATATGAGTAAGGGCTACTAAGTAACACTCATCAAGTAGCTAAAGTTGAGCTAAATAGTGTTGATGATAATCATCCTTAGTAATTATATCTTGCAAAGATATGAAAAGAGATGGGATTTGGACCTCAAGAGGTAAGATTACCTCTGTTCTAAATACTAGAGAAAAAGGTATAGAAACCATAGGGATTTTTATGCTAATACAATATGCCATAAGGTGAAGGGGATGTGAAAATACTAATCCTAACTAGATGCATTGACCATTTTAGTTAACATGTTGTTAAGAGTTTTATTAGAGGCCTTAACCTATACATTAGCTTAAGAGAAATTGGGTAAAGATAAGATTAACTAAATGTTGAATGTATCACATAAACCTTAGACTTATTTATTCTTAAAATACTTAACATTATTGGTGATAATATTGTGAGGAACACTAAAGAAGTAAATGATGTGATGGTTGATAAAGTCGATAATCTTTTCCACTTTTATCAAGACTAGAGGAATAGCCTCTACCCATTTCATAAAATATTTGGTTGTGTTGGGTGAATATTTTGTCACCAGTTGACTGATGGAAAAATAAGTGCATCAGTCATAGCATAAGGATATTTATACAGCCAAAATAGATGTGGTGACCACAGCTAGATTGGGACAAATCTCTCCTCTCAGCAAGGGGAGGTTCCCTATAAACTATTATAATATACTATATATAAGCTATCAATACACACAGGGATAAAATCATACCAACCATCTCTCTTTTTTTAGAGATGATGTTCACAAAATAGAGGGGAATTCTTAGGTAATTATTGAAGGCATTTCTCTTCTTTCAAAAATGATGTTCAAAAAACCAGCAAAAAACTTCCTAAGAAGTAACAAAAAATACAAGAAACCTACAAAAGCACAAAGTCTTTCATTATTTCTCCCACTAATTAGGACAAAGGAACATAGTAGTTTGAAGTGTATCCCAAAGTCTCCACTAAAAATACAGCATAGTAAAATGATTATGAAGGATAAAGAGAGCTCAAAGTCTCTCCAATATCTTGTACACAAAACACAGACTGAAGGCAATTATGGTAGCCCAAAGTCTCCCACAGTCGACTTCAGGACATCTTCCAGCTTACTTCCACTAGTTCTATTTGTTTTATTGAATGGATAAGACTGTATTTAGGAAACATACATAAGAGCAATTTCCTAGATGACACAAGCTTATTCCAACACAAAGTCTAAAAGGTCACTTGCTTTCTTATTCATTTAACAAAATATGATTAATAGACTAAGCTCAAAGTCTAAAGAATGCCTTTTAATTTGGGTAGAGCTTTGCTTCTGAGATCTCTCTTATACAAAATGAGAGATTACAATATATAGCATCACAAGAAAGACATGGGCACTTGTTTTCATGAAAATGGTCCATGTTGAATTGAATGCATTAAATATCTATGAAAGGGCCATGCTAGAATAGGTCATCAAAATTGACTTTGGTGTTTTGAATCATCTCAAATGTCTCTTTCTAAGCATGGGTTTGTCTATTATTCTTTATGATGCTTACACAGTTGTCTATTTGCCTTTACTTAATGCAAAAAAATAGGCCACACCTTTGAATGTTTATGTTCTCTGATGTACACCTAGTGGAATACTCCACCTACTAAAAATAACTCTCTTACATATATTTCTAGATTTCCTATAATTTTTCTCTCTTTTCTTACCATGTTTTGTCTTTCCTTGATGATCTAAGCTCTCAAGGCTATCTTCTCACTTTTTGTTGCTCTTTCGACTCCTTTTTGGGCTGGTCGCTGAGCTTGTTCTCAGGTCTTTTGAAAACCAATGGTTATTCCATCACCATGAATTTGATGTCCATAGGGATGTCATTGGTCACTTTGAACCTCTTTGAACCTTGAACCTTGAACTCTTTTGGTTCAAAGGTTTAATGGTTTAAAGGTTTAATGTTTTATCGATTCAATGTTTTATAAAGGGCTGCATTCTCTCTCTTTTTCTTCTTCAGCTGAACCATTTATTTAAAATTCTTTCTAGAATCTTCCAATTCTTTCATTTTCTCAAAGATTCATTTCAAACTTTAAACTCTTTGAACCCTTTGAACCTTTAAACCATTTCAATTCAAGGTTCAATGGTTTAATCTTTATTCTTTGAATTATTTTATTCTCTTAAGTCTTTTGAACCTGTTGAACTCGTTGAACCTTTGAACCTTTCAAAGTTCAAGGTTTAACAGTTTAATCTTAACTCTTTGAATCATTCTTTTCTTTAATCCACCAAAGTTTTTGAACCTTTAAACCCATTAAACCTTTGAAAATTTTGGAGGTGGGGTTCAATGGTTCATTCCAATTATTTGAAGCCCGCTGTTAAGTCTTTTGATTGAACCTCGATGTTGAACCATCCTCAAAACACTAAAGAAATGCTTTAAGTGTTTTGAACTTCCCTTTGAGAAAGCTCTCCTATTGAACCTATGACTTATTTAACTGAAAAGGCTTGAATATTTGAAAAAATTAACTACTCAGAACATTTTTGAGAAAGAAAAGAGAGAGTTTTGGTCTATAGGACCAAAATGGTCAGTATGTTGTCCATAAAAGTAAGTGATGAATTTTGGGAACAATAGCTGGCTCTAATTGGGGAACTTCCATTGATTGAAAATAGAAGCAATTAAAGGGAGTAGAAACTAGAATCTCAGTGCCTTCATTTATGCCATGAGGCTATAGAGTCATGCTTACCCAGAAAGAAAGGCACCAAAAACCAAACAGTGCCAAAAATAAATGAAAAACACAAAATAAAGAAAGACTATATAAATGTATATATGTATAGATAGACTTATCTAATACTTCAAGGATTGAAGTGCTTCAAATTTAGCCCACTATGAGGTAGAGTAAATGGTGTTCCATCTTGATATCTCAACAAGAAACTATTTTCACCATTTAAATAATGAATGGCAAATGGGCCTCTCCACAGGGAATCCAATTTTCCATGCATTCCTTTTGGTTCTCTCCACTTTTCCCACAACAAGATTTGATCTCCAACCTAAAAATCATGGATCCTTGCTTTCTGGTTGATGAGTCTCTTCACCAGACTTTGATGCACAGCAATTTAGTCCACCACCATAGTTCATTGCTCATTAAGTTCAATCAAGCACATGATCCTTTTGTCGATGGAACTTTCAAAAGTTGAATCTTCTAATGCCTTTACTAACTTTAATGCTGGTAATTCTAGGGTGATTGGTATCTCAGCATTGAGACCATATAGAAGTTGGAATGGGGACATACCAATTACCCTCTTGGGTGTAATTTTGTCTGCCCATAAATCATCAAGCAATGCTTTATGCCAGGTTCTTTAATTGTCATCTACCAGCTTCTTGATAATGGTCACCAAGTTCTTATTACTTGATTCTAATTGACTATTTCCTTATGAATAATAGTTAGAAGAGTGGGAGAGAATAATCCCATAATATTAGTCAAACTGGGTGATCTCATGAGAAAAGAAATAAGCTGCATTATCTGTTACAATCTTGGTTAGAACCCTAAACTTGGAAATAATATTTTCCTTGAGAAAATTACACACTACTTCTGAAGTAGCATGCTTGACTAGAATGGCTTCTACCCACTTGGTAAAGTAGTCTATGGCTATAAGGACATAATCATGTCTAGCACTTGAGGATGGATTTACAACACCAATGAAATCAATTCCCCATTGTTAAAAGGGCTCTTGTATGACCACAGGCTTGAGAGGTAATGTAACCAACTTGGGTTTGCTAATGAGCTATTGACATAGCTCGCATCTATGCACCCAAGTGTATGAATATTAAAATAGAGTAGGCCAATAGTACCTATCTCATAAAATCTTATGGGAAGTCACAAAAACAAAAAAAGTCCTCCATAAGCCAAATTATGGAAGGACTCCAAAAGTTTGTTCTACTACACTTTATCTATGCAATGAAGGAATACCCCATCAAGGTTCCTTTTATACAGAATGTTATTCCACAAGACAAAATTGGTAGCTTTCAACTTAACAGTCCTCTTTTCTTTACACAATAGGTGATTAGAACACTCACCATAGGTAAGGAAATGAGCAATATTTGAATACCACTCATTCGTAGTGGTAACAAAGAGAACTATTGGCATGTCTTCAACTTCTATTTCTTCATGCCCTACTTCTTCTAGTATGTTATCAAAAAATTAATTGGTAGAGATCCCTTCCCTACACAAGCTTTGTAGGTTTGATAATGAGATAAAACTCCTAGATTTTGGCAATCTAATTACCCCTTTTGGTCCCAAACTCCTGCTGAGTTAGTATGGACTTGACTATTGTATTAGGGACCAAAGCAATGGTGTGTGAGTTCAAGATGTAAAAATGGAAGTGATTTACTGCCTTCACCACAAAATAAGCATGCTTCTCCATGTTTAAATACTTTAGATCATGAGCTTTGAGAGGAAAACTCATGAAAGATATGGGAGATTCTACACCTTTATTTTGCTGAACCAAGATGGTTGAAAGCGTATGTTCAGAAGCATAGCTATACATCATGAAGTCTTTGGTGTAATCAAGATAAACTAGAATTGGGGCATGGGTGATAGCTTCCTTAATGTCTTGAAATTCTGACTTGCCTTCTTTAGTATAGATGAAAGTGGCTTTGCCCTTCATCATATTGACAATGTAGCGAGTCTTCTCTATGAATTCAGGAATGAACCTTTATACAAAATTCACCTTTCTAAAGAAAGAGTGAATTGTAGTCTTATTGGTAGGTTGAGCAAGCTCTTGAATGGATTTGACCCTTTTTGGGTTGATCTTTATGCCTTCTCAGGGCATAGTGTGACTGAGAAATTTACCTTCTGTAACCCTAAAAATTGACTTCTTGGGATTAAGAGAAATACCATTCTACCTACGTCACTCCAGAACTTATTGTAAATGATGCACATGATTAGGATGATTCTTAGATAATACTATCAAATCATCAAGGTATACCATAATGAACTTATCTATTTCATTTCTAAAAGCATGATCCACCACTCTTTAGAAAGTGGCACTAACATTGATCAAGCTAAAAGGCATTCTATGATATACAAAAGCACCCCAAGGTGTTGTAAAGATAGTCTTATGTTGGTTTGCTTCACCAACTTCCACTTGATTATATCTTAAAAATCCATCTAACATTGATAACATCTTAGCACTAGTCACTATCTGCAACAACTAATCCATGATGGGTAGGGGATAGTTGTCTTTTAAAGATGATTGATTCAAATTTTTGAAATCAACACATAGGTGGATTTATCCATTCTTCTTTCTCACAAGAACTATGTTCACAATCCAGGTGGAATGATGGATTAGAAAAATAATTCTTGTATTCAACATTTTCTATATCTTAGACAAAATCATGCCTGATATCCTGGCATTATACTACCTTTGCTTCTACTTGTGAGGTAATGACCTAATCTTGAGAGGAATTTTGTGCTTGATTTATTCAGGTATGAGAGATTTTAGATCATCATATGAATATACAAAAACATCAATGTAATGGTGAAGTAGAGTGATAAATTTGAGTTTTTCATCAAGGGTACAACAATTCCCAATGTTGACCATTTTTGGATTGTCTTTTGTACTCAAATTTATTTGATCAAAATCCTTGGAGAATTTTGAATCTATTTGTTAATCCTTGATAAACCTATCATGCTTTTCAAAAAGTTTCTCAAGAGAAACTAATCCTTTGGGAATTTTATTCCCTTTGAGCTGAAGGAACTCTTCATCATCTTTTGAATTTGTTTCCAGAGCTGATTCTCACGGTAGAGATTCACTGCCTTCAAATTGAAGCTTTTAAAAGCTATATATTTGTTCCAAAAAATCAATGATCTGGTTGTTGCCATTGAATACCTACCAATGGTCAGCATTATCAAGTACACTTAGTTGAAAGACCAACTTGATAGTGTACCTGTCTTCTTTAAAATTGTGGTGAGGGACCAAGAGAGTTGCAGAGATAGCCAATGAATCTACATGACTATTGAATTCTCTAGGCATGATAGAAATACTAAAAGCATCAAAGATTTTAATGCAGTCCAACACTAGATTGTGATATTTTCATAATATTTCATTCTTGATTTAATATAGATTCCTCACTTGATAAACCACCAGCTCAGTGTCTCCTTTGGCATGAAGGATTTTAACACGTTTACCCTGAGTAACCTTTAATCCAAGCAGTAGTGATTCATAATTTGTAGTGTTGTTGGTGTTGCTAAACTACAACTTATATGCATAGGAGAAAATATCTCCTTGAGGAGATATTAAAACAATTCCAGCTACAAAATTAGTAGAAGAGTTGCTGCCATCGAATTCCAAAATCTAAATATCATCAAAATTTGATCTTCTTTCAGATTTTTCTTCACCAGGAAGAGAAGATCATTTTTCATGTATACTGTACCCTACCAATTTTTTTGATGTTTCATCTAAATTTTTCAAATTGTATAGCTTTCATCTACTTAAATAGGAATGTCTTCAGTAGACAAAAAGTAATTACCCAAGCCTGAAGACTCAAATAGAATTTGAGCTTCAGGGGTTGAAGTTTGAGTGACTATATACTTTGATTCCTTCTCAAGAAGTAGCCTTTTCATGATGCCCTTGATAGGGATCCTCTCCTTAGATAGGTCCATGCTTAATTCTCCACTAACATCCTTGTAAAAATTTCACCCAAGAAAAATACCATAGGAGGCTAGGACATCGGCCACCAGGACTATCATTTTGATTCTCTTATTTGGGAAGGCCACAAATATAAATTGAGTGTATTTAATTTGTCCCAATAGAGTCACTTGTTTGTTTTCCATGGAGAAACATCTCTCAAAGGTTTTAGTCAGTGTGAGACCAAGAGATTCTACCACCTTAGTGGGCATGACATTGTCAGATGCGCTAGAATATATTATGCAATTATTCAACTGATGACCATTTATGAACAGGGAGACATAAAATGGTTCTATCTTCCTAGGGGTGGCTGGAGGAGTAATCAAAAGATTATTTTGGGCAGGTGTGTTATTTGGGGGAATAGGGGTTACTTTCAAAATTTATTGTCTTATAGGAATAGTTTTATTCTTGATGCATTGAACTAACCTATCCAACTGCTTAGGGTTAGATTACAAGAATTCAAACTCAGACATTTGAATTTTGGTCTTCTTAACATGGTCAATTATACCAAATGACTGAAATTAAATAGAAATAGAGGAAGGCAGTTCATCAATTTGGATTTTACTAGGTGTAGGACTGGTCTATGAATTTAAAGTAGAAAGTGAAGTAATATTTGAGGTACTTACTTTGTTAGTAATCATCAGGTCCTTTGATTAGAAAGGTAGTGAAGTTCCTTATATAACAATTAAAATTATTGGTCAAGATTCTTCCCTTATTTATCCTTTATCTGCTTATTGAGCTGACTAGTTTTGGGACCTGGTAAATACATTGTATGATCTATCAAATGCTTCACCTTTACTTCTGGGTTCATCTTGGTAATTTAGGAAACCAATGTTGGAGTCACTAGCTAATTCCTCTTGGCCTTATTCAAAGATATCAATGTCATATTCTTAGTTTAACTTAGGTTGGAAAGAGAAATCAGATTTAGTTTCAAAAGAACCAACTATTGAGTTAGCTAGTGCTACTTCAATGGAAAGTTTCCCTAGTGGGGGAGAAAGGCAATTTAGTTGCCCTTAATTTTTAGCAGCATTTCCCTAATATGACTGACTGGGAAACATCCTCCTTGGTACATCTCGATAAGGAGGAGAAGACATCCCTTGTGCCCTTTATTTTTTGAGAGCTAGCAATTCATTTACTAGCTTTTACACCATAGGATCAGTGGTGCATGTGGAAGAATATTTAGAAGATGAAGAAGATTTACCTCTGTTAGGATCTCTTCTTATCTTTCTTGCCAAGATAAGGTCATCTTCAAACTTAGTCACCAAAATTTGAGCTATAAAAAGATCTATGTGGCCAACCCACCTCAATAGAAAACTCACTTTAGGAAGCTATGAATTGATGAAGAAGTATTTAAGATTCTCATATGTCAGTTGAGCAATTGTGGGAATTCTATTCCTTAGCTTGTTAAATTTAAAAATGACGTCTCTCATGGGTTCATGAGGATCCTTATTCATTTGTGTAAGCTGGGATAATAGGGTGTGAGCATCTTCTATAGATTTTAACCTAGCCTCAAATTTGGCTTTGAGACTTTTCTAGTCAGTCACTGTTTGTGCTTGCAGATGATAAAACTAGTCTGTAGTAGCACCTTGTAATATCTCCATAAATAGTCTGACTACAATGTCTTCATATTCAATTCCTGTTACACCACATGATATGTAAAAGGCTGCTATATGTTCATCAAGATGAACCTTCCAATCACCATAGAACTTGGAGAAATGTTTCCTTGAGATAGGGGGTAGCTCATGCAAAGGTGGGGTCAGATTTAGGGGACCAAAAGTATTACTCTAGGGGCCTCAAGCTACCATGATATGGCTATTAAAAGGAGGGATAATAAATCTCTATGGGATATGTATGGACAAATCTCTATTAGTAGAAGAAAGAGCAAATTTGCCTGGTATTGGGGACATAATGTTTATAGGAGGAAAACTTCTGGTTCACTGAAGGTGAGTTTGTGGAGGGGAAAGATCAAAATTATTTAGCTGCACAAGCTTGAATATAGGTTCAACAATACCTTGAGCTCTCTGGCTTCACGTGTATGATAAATCTACCAGAGTGTAAACTAGATATGGAAAAGAACTAGAACTACTTCAATTTGAATCTTGAGGCTTCAAACTACTTGTTCTTCCCCAATGAAGTCACCAAAAATTGTTGGGTGAATATTTTGTCACTAGCTGACTAATGGTAAAATAGGTGCATTAACCACAGCATAAGGACATTTATACAACCAAAATAGATGTGGTGACCACAGCTAGATTGGGACAAATCTCTCCTCTCATCAAGGGGAGGTTCCCTATAAACTATTATAGTATACTACATATAAGCTAGAAATACACACAGGGATGAAATCACACCATCCATATCTTTTTTTCAGAGATGATGTTCACAAAATAGAGGAGAATTTCTAGGTAATTATTGAAGGCATTTCTCTTCTTTTAGAAATGATGTTAAAAAAACTAGAGAAAGACTTCCTGGGTAGTAATAGAAACCACAAGGAACCCATGAAATCATAAAGTCTTTTGTCATTTCTCCCACTGATTAGGATAAAGGAACACATTAGTTTGAAGCATATCCAAAAGTCTCCACTTCAACTATAACATAGTAAAGGGATTATGAAGGATAAAGAGAGCTCAAAGTCTCTCTAGTATTCTTTACACAAAACACAAACTAAAGGCAATTATGGCAGCACAAAGTCTCCCATAGTTAGCTTCAGTGCATCTTCCAACTTACTTCCACTAGCTCTACTTGTTTGATTGATGGACAAGACTATATTTAGGAAACATACATAAGAATAATTTCCTAGATGACACAAGCTTATTCCAACACAAAGTCTAAAAAGTTACTTAATTTCTCATTCATTTAACAAAATATGATTAATAGTCTGAGGTCAAAGTCTTAAGAATGCCTTTCAATTTGGGTAGAGCTTCGATTCTAGTAATAAAGAGATCTCTCTTATACAAAATGAGAGATTACAATATATAGCATCACAAGAAAGACTTGGGCACCTGTTTTCATGAAAATGGCCCATGCTGAATTGAATGCATTAAATATCTATGAAAGGGCCATGTTGCAATAGGTCATCAGCCTTGACTTTGGTGTTCTAAATCATCTCAAATGTCTCATTCTAAGTATGGGTTATTGGGTCTTCTTTATGACACATGGCTGCCCATTTGCCTTTACTTAATGTATAAAAATAGGCTGTGCCTTTGAATGTTTATGTTTTCTAATGTCCACCTGGTGGACTATTCCACCTACTGGAAATAACTCTCCTATAGATTCTTTTGGATTTATTATAGTTGTTCTCTCTTTCCTTTCCACATTTTGTCTTTCCTTGGTGATCTAAGCTCTTGGGGCTATCTTCTCACTTTCTACTACTCTTTCAGCTCCTTTTTAGGCTAATCGTTGAGCTTGTTCTTAGGTCTTTTGAAAACCAATAGTTATTCCATCACATTGAATTTGACATCTACAGGGATGTCACTAGTTGTTTTGAACCTCTTTGAACCTTTAAACTTAAACTCTTTTGGTTTAAAGGTTTAATGTTTTGTCGATTAAATGTTTTGTAAAGGGCCGTGTTCACTCTCTTTTTCTTCTTCTATTGAACCATTTATTTGAACTTCTTTCTAGAATCTTCCACTTCATTCACTCAAAGCTTCCTTTTGAACTTTGAACTCTTTAAACCCTTTGAACCTTTGAACCTTTTGAACCATTTCAGTTCAAGGTTCAACAGTTCAATGGTTCATTCTATTTGTTTGAATCTTTTGAAGCTTTAAACTTTTTGGATCCTTTCCTTTTCTTTAATTCCTTTGAAGTCTTTGAACTTTTTGAACCTTTGAACCATTTTAGTTCAAAGTTTAACAGTTCAATGGTTCAATCTTCATTCTTTGAATTCTTTTATTCTCTTAAGTCTTTTCAACTTGTTGAACTCGTTGAACCTTTGAACCTTTCAAAGTTCAAGGTTCAATGGTTCAATCTTAACTCTTTGAATCCTTCTTTCCTTTAAGTCCATTGAAGTCATTGAACCTTTGAACCCATTGCACCTTTGAACTTTTCAGAGGTGAGGTTCAATGGTTCAATGGTTCATTCCAATTATTTGAAGCCTGTTGTTAAGTCCTTTGATTGAACCTTGGCATTGAACCATCCTCAAAACACTAAGGAAATTCCTTAAGTGTTTTGAACTTACCTTTGAGAAAGCTCACTTGTTGAACCTATGACTTCTTTAGCTGAAAAGGCTTAAATATTTGAAAAATTTAACTGCTCAGAATATTTTTGAGAAAGAAAAGAGAGAGTGTTGGTCTGCAGGACCAAAATGGTTGGTATGTTGTCCACAAAATGAATTAATGGATTTTGGGAACAACAGGTTGTAGTGATTATATAGTGGTGTCATTATGAGGAATCAAGATTACTTCCACCAATAAGGTCTAAACCCCATTGTGAGAAAGACCAAAAATTGGTATAAATGTGAAGACTATGGCTAGGTGCATGATGTAAATTGGCATGTTGTTGGAATTTAACATAATTTTTCACATAATCACAAAAGTATTGGTTAATGGTAGGTTATTAATAGATGAGTCAAAGGATGTATTTAGCCACAACAAGGCTACTAAATTATCCCCCATAGATACCAACATGTGTTTACCTAAGAGCATGAGAGGCTTCGTGACTATATAGGTAACAAAAGAGGAGACCATAAAAGTTGTGCTTATAAATAAATATTCCCAAAATGGTGTAACATGAAGTATCTAGATAAACTCTCTTTGATCATTCCTAGAGAGGCCAAGAGGAATGATTACAAGGTTGAGGTAGTTGAAGGTCTGTTGATACCAAAGGTTAGATCGAGTCTCCTCTACAATGAAGATGGTGGTAGAGTTTGATTTGACATAAGAAAGCTAAGTAAACCTATGGATAATAATAGATAGGTTAGATCTAGAGGGTGTAGATGAGATATAAGAGGTGAGGGAAGTCATGGTATTGACAAAATTATTGGTAGATCACGAGGTTGACTGGATGCATTAGTGTTTAAATAATTCTAGGAGTTCATCAACTAGTTATTTGTATTATTAAAAAAATCATTATTACACTAGTAAGAGCCATTAATTTGATTAACCATAAGTTGGGAATTACCAAATATATTAATTATTTTTACTCTTAAGGATAAGGTAGTTTGAAGGACTATCACTAGGGCTTCATACTCAGCCATATTGTTGGTATATTCAAATTCAAGCTTGAAAGATAAGGGAAAAGGCTTACCATCAAAGGGGATAAGGATGATACCAGCTCATGCACCATGTTGACATTTTGATGTATCAAAGAACATGGTGACTTGATAAGTGAAGTCATCTACAGAGAGGATCATGATGGACTCATCAGGGAACTCAAGAGAAGGAGGTTGATTGTTTGCTAATGGTGCTTTAACCAATTGGCTGGTAATGACTTTCCCCTTAATTGAGTTTTACTAAAGGAAATCAAGGTCAATATCCACTAATATTATGATCCACTTGTCTATACATTGGTTTTGGTATGGCTTGGAATGCATATCCTTGAGTGGGTTAGTATTGGTTATGGCATAGGTTTTGTGGTTACGTAGGTAGTGGTAAATTGTGGTGGCCACAAAGACTAAATTTAAGAAAAGCTTCTCGATATGTGTATACCAAGTCTCATACTCTACAAGTATGTGAATAATGTAGTAGATGGATTTCTCTCTATGTTATTCATCTTGATGACCAAGTATTGCCATTAAGGAGTGGTTAGTGATGGAAATATAAAGCAAAAAAGTTTGGTCTTCTTTGTGAGGAGTGAGGATGGGTGGAGATAGAAGGTACTTTTTAAGTGAATCAAAGGTATTTTGATATTTTTTATTATACTTAAAAGATACATCCTTCTTAATAAAGTGGTGGAAAGGTAGGCAATGATCTGAGAGCTGAGAGATAAAGCAATGAATGGATTGGAGATTCTCTTGCAAGCTATATATTTACATGAGGTGGGTAGGAATAGGTATGTCGAGTATTGCTTTAATTTTGGTAGGATTGACTTTGATTTCATGAAGGGATATAATAAAACCAAGAAGATTTCCTGAAAAGACCCCAAAATGCACTTCTTGGGGTTTAGGCAAAAATGATAATGGATAAGCCACTCAAAGATGATTTTGAGAATGGCTAAATGATCCTTTTGAAGTTTGGATTTTCTAAGAAGGTCATCCACATATTCCTCTACAATATTATGGATAAATTCATGGAATATATAACTCATGATACATTGGTAGGTTGCACCAACATTATTTAATCCAAGAGGCATGACTCTATAGTAAAAAATCCCCATGAGGTGGTAAAGGTGCTTTTTTTCTAGTCTTCAAGAGTAATTAGGATTTTATTGTAACCTGATAATTTATCCATAAGATATAACATCTCATGGTTAGCTGTAAGATCAACTAGCTAGTCGATGCTCAATAGAGAAAAGTTGTCTTTGGTGTAAGTGATATTGAGGTCACAAAAGTCCACACAAATGCATAGTCCCCCTATAGATTTAGTAATAGGCATGATATTTGAGACCAATTGGGGATAGTCAATGGGTTGAATGAAATTGATAGATAGGAGGTGTTAGAGCTCTTCTTTGATAAGAAGGGTTATGCGAGGGTGCATGCGTCAAATTTTTTTCTTGACAGGCTTGGTATCACAGTGAGTGATTATGTTATGAGTAGAAATGGTGGGGTCAATTCTATGAATATCACTATAACATCAAACAAAGGATATGCAATAGTCTTGAAAAAATAAGGGAAATTCCTAAAGTTCCTTGACATTCAATGATTGGCTAATTTTGACAATATAAGGATTGTCTAAAGAACCCATGTTGATATCTATAGTGGATTAGTTCAACATAGTCAAGGTCTCAAGAGGAAGAGATTTATGGATGGAAGAATTTAGGGCACCAAGGTAGGTGAGAATATAATGATCATCCTAACATTGAAAAATATTAATGGTAGGAGATTCATCCCCTATCATCTCAAGATGGATCAAAGGGATGGTTATAGTTTCCCCCTCATTATGATAAGTTAGGGGTCCAAGTTTGATCATGTTGATGAAAAAATGTTAGGTGGGATGATGTTATCATCCTCACATGCAAGTGGAGGAGAGGTCAATGAGGAAGGGGTATCTTCTTCAATAATGGTGGTGGTAAGTGGTTTGGTTTACTTATTGGTGGGTAGAATGAAACCAAGGCCATGTTTCTCATAATGGTTTTTGGTATCAATGGGAATCAACTCACGTGGACCATGCTCATATCTCCTAAGAACAAATCCTTTTTAAGCACACCTATGAAGGATTGTTTTGGTAGAATTTGGCTTGTCTAGGTAAGAGAAGTTGAAGGTGAATGGTCAAGGTGAAAAGGAGGTAGTGGAAGTGTTAAGTGGTTTGTTTATTCCCCCATAAATGAAATGGGTTTGATAATTTGAAGGTCTAAAGGGGATAATATCCCCAACATTAGGGTCATACCTAGGTTGGTGGTCAAGTTTCCCATACTCTTGGGGATTAGGGAAAGTGTTAAGGGCAAAGCACTGATTTTCCCCCAATGAAAGATGTTGGAATGTAGATTTCAAGGGGTCTAAGGTGAATATCTAATTAGAGGGGATGGATGAGCTAGTCAATGCCTCATAGGTAAAGGGAGGTAGGTCATCCTCTTTTATATTAGAGGTCTTATCCTTGCCTAAAGAGGGTGTGTTAGATGGGGGTCAGAGGATGTCATTAGGTTGGTAGGTCATGTTGCATGTCAAGAAGGGACTTGGGTCAGATTGGATGGTGATGACCTAGATTTCATGCTCAAATTTTATGATATGATGAAGGGTAGAGGGGATGTACCCCATGTAATATATCCAAGATCATCCTAGAAAAACATTGTATTATAATCTACCTTTCACTAAATAGAATAATTTAGGGAGCATGTGAGGTACTCCACAAATATGAAGGACAATAGTCCCTAATTTAGTGGTCATGGTGTTATTAAAGGATTGGAGGATGGATAAGGTTTTAAACATGACATTATTTGGTAAGTTGATTTGGTTATAAGCATGGGAGGAGATGATATTAATACTAGTTCCCCCATCAATCATGACCCATTTTATGTGGGTTTGGTTGATGTAAGTAATGATAAAGAGAGGGGGATCTAGGTCATCTACATGGATAAAAGGTATCTCCAAATAATTAAAGGTGATAAGGTTATAAATTTGAAGAGCATAGATAAAGGTTACCAAAGGTTGATGGTATTTAGGTTGGACCTCTACCAATTGCATTTCCTCTATCATTGATTGGTAATGATGAGGTGAAGTGGTAATCAACTCATATAAGCTCATTTTCATTAGGATCTGGTGAAGCATCTTTGAACACCACTCTCATAATGGATTTATATGGGTTAGATTGGAAGGTACCTATGATAGATACCTTGGGTTTTATTTAAGGTGAAGGTGTTTAGGTAGGGTTTGATAGGGAGGTGGTAGATGGGTAAGTCTATGAAATAGACACTTTGGCCTTACCCTTAACCTTTTGTTGTGATCTTATGACCAAATGAATGATATGGATAGAGGGAAGAATTATGGTAGGAGATTTCTTTGGTTCTTCATCACTCTGAGGTGAGAGTGGAAGAATAGGAAAGTTTTGGCTAGTGATTGTTGGTTATTGGGTTTGTAATGGGGTTGTGGGAGGTTCATCTATTAAGAGATCATCCTCATTATAGAGCTAATGGATAATGGTTTGGAGATCTTTGTAGTTATCCATGTCATGGCTTTATGTCCTATGATAGGAGCACATGTGGTGGTCATTATATTAGATGGGTTTTAAATTAAGAGGGTCAAATGACCTGATAGGGGGTAGGGTTAAAAAAGAAGTTTGTAGTAACCTTTGGAAGATGGTGGAGTAGGATTTAGCTAAAGGTGAAGAGGGTTTAGGGGTTTTGGCCTTAGTCGGTAAGGTGGAAGTCCTTTTGGGAGTAGGTTTGGTGATTAAAGGTTTGGGTAAGGTGATGTAATTGGTTAGAATTTTTGGATTTAGTAAGGCAAAGGTTGAAAAAATGGAGGTAAGAGGTTTTAGGATAAGTAGCTTAGTTATTGATAGTTTTGTGAAAATAAGTATATCTAATAGTAAGTATGCTAGTATAACCAATAACAGTGGTTGGGTCTTAGTTAGGACAACTAGATTCCTAATCAAAATGAAGGGATGAGCCCCAAAATAGAGGGAAAGGTTGAGGGAGGTAGGATTTTGGGCCTCTATCCTTATGGTGTTTCTACTTCCTTGGTTGATTTGGGTAGACATTTAGTTATTGGGTTCGATGAGGTAAGCTCTACTTTCATAAATGGGTGATTAAGACTCTATATAGGGAAGGTACCAAGGTTTGGTTGGTTTGGTTGATTTTGTAGGAGAAAGTGATTTGGTTGCTTAGGGTTTAGGTGTTTTCAATATTTGGGGAATAATTAGGTTGGTAGTAGCTTTCATCAGTTTGGTTGGTAAGATGGGAATATGGATAATGGAAGGGGTAGGTTGGTCTACTAATGATGTGGTTAGAGGTTATTACTTGGTGATATAAAGTATACCTAGTTGTTGTTATAAGGTGACTTGATCCATGTCAAGGTTGGAGAAAAATTCCAATTTCTATGCTATACTGGAGAAGGGTTTATAGGCTAATTTTATTCCATGGATAGTGGACCTAAAAAATAAGCCCATAGGTTGAGATAGAGGGATGGTAACCTTGTCATTTTCCTCAATCAAATAATGCAAGGTTTGAGTAGGTGACTCCTCTATGAGAGGTATAAAAATGAGGTCTTCTTCTTTGAGAAATATCTCTAAAGGGATAGCAAGTTGCTCGATGGTTAAGGGAGAAGGTAAAATGGGTGCTTGTTTCAATGTGTAGGTTGAATGAGACATTGATGGATCCACTACATCAATAACTAGAGGAGGATAAAGAGGGGATTTATTGGTTTAGGTCTCCAAAATAGGATAAGGTAACCCCTCTACCTCAATAAGTGGAGAGGGTGAATAAAATATATGTTGGTTAGTAGGTTCTTTAGCAGTGAATGTGCCAAGAACAATGTTAACAGTATGGGCATCATGAGAGCAATCAATTATGTTGTTCTAGTTTTTAGTAGGCACATGGTTGGGTAAAAGTTGCCTAAATATGTTAAGTTCTTGGTTTTGAGGTGCATTGGGGCTATACAACATAAGCTTTCCCTTGTTAATAAGAGATTAGACAATAATCTTGAAGGTGTTACACTTGTTAATGTCATACCCTACTACATGGTGGAAGGCACATAGATCATTATCATTGTGCCAACTAGGTGAAAGATGAGAAGAATCAAATTATTGAGGTGGTTTGATAGGAGGAATTTATTTGATGTTGGCCTTCAATAACTTCTCCAAAATTGAAGAATAAGATTTTTTGAGTGGAGTAAATTACTTTACGAGTTTCTAGTTTTGGTTTCTTATGGTTTGATATGAGGAACCATAAGAATTTGGTTGATTGGTGGATGATGGAGAAGTGGATTTAAAGACAACCATATTCATAATTCCCTTATTTTTGGTCCTAGTGTTGTCTTGGTTGTTTGATTTAGAGGAGGAAGCCTCATTAATTTTATAGGTAGAGTTCTTTTTTTTCAATCTTAGCTTTCCTTCATCAAATGGCTCTATTTTATAATTTACGCACCATGGTAAAAGCCTCATCAAAGGTTTAGAATCTTTGAACACATAATGTGGAAGAGATATTCTTATCACATTATTGATTAAAGATTTTGATCAATTCAGGTTGGGGTAATGAGAATGAGAGTTGGTTGATTAGGCTCCTCTACCAACCTACAAAATTAGCAATGGATTCATCATCAAATTACCAAATTGAGTATAGGTTAGTGATGTAAAACTTCTTGGATATATTTGTCAAAAATTAATCCAAGAAATTTTGAGCTAGTTGGATGAAGGAGAAGAGGGAATGCTTGGTTAAGGCACTATACCAATCCAATGCCTATCCTAATAAAGACATAGAAAAGTGAAAATAAGAAGGGTATCATTATAGGCAATCAGATAACATGAGTATCTAAATTCCCTAAGGTGATACTAGATATACTTATTACTCTAAAACTTGGAGAACTTGGGAAACTCCCACTGAGGAGGATAGGGTCATATAGGGAAAAATGGGTGATTGGGTTCATTATAGATATGATCATATGATAAGACATTGTGAGTTCCCAAAATGGATGAATCTAAGGTAGTCATCGTATCCATGAACATCTTCATGACGTCTACTTGGGGTTGTGCACCTAGAAGGTTGTAAGGTGCATATTGTTGAAGTGGTTGGGTGACATACTGATAGTGGGTAGTAGGTTGGGAGGATGCCACATATTGGTATGCAGAGATTGATAGTTAGGTGGAAGACATGTAAGGGTAGGTATATTCAAGTGGTTGAGTACTAGGTATAGGTACATGCCCTTATGGATTAGGGATGTGACCTAGGTTTGGTGTAATGGACACCTAGTGGGTAGAAATGGTGGTTAGGTTGGTGACCAAAGGAAGGGTTGTGACCTTTGTGGTAACTGGTGGTAAGGTAGAGGGTATAGGTAGAAAAATGCTTTGAAGCAATGAACTACTGAAGGGAGGTTGACAATGTTAGTGGTAGTTACTCCCATGGTGAGGGGAATATAGGTGGCTAATGGTTGGTTTTATCCCAAGGTAGGGAGTTTTTGTTAGGGGTGGAAGGTATAAGAGTGTTCATAGGTTGGGCAAGTTGGTTTTATATAGTAGTATCAAAGGGATTTTTGGTAGATAAGGAATCTTGTTTATATAATGGTTGAGTGGTAATAATGGTAATAGAGGTGTTTCCCATAAGATGGGAAGGCATGCCATAAGGTGGGTCCATAGGTGGAACCAAAGCAAGGGTGTAGTGAGGCATAGTGTTAAGGTAATGCTGAAGGGCCATGGATTTGTTATCTAAAAAGGTATAAAAGTATACATCTCCTTAGGGAACTTCTTAAGGGAAAGGGGGACTTATTTAAGGGTGAGGAGTGTCTACTAATTTAGAGATGGTGTCCATGGATGAAGAGGTGGAAGAGATATATTAGTTTGGTGATGGGTTTTGTTTTACTAGATTCTTCTATTTCTAGTGAGTAAGAACCATCCAAGGTAAGGGGGAGAGAATAAACAAATAATCTCACCACTAAAATAAAGAGAATACAAAAAATGATCAAGAAAATCAATCACACTTTAAAAAACATGTTAAGTCCTAAAGGTTATTTTTAGTCTCTTTGTTGGCTTATGCCTTAACCTTTCAAGAAATGTGTGACTAAAATTGGTTTGTAGAATAGGTATTAGAGAGGAAATCTATGGATGGTTCTATGTTGTTTAGGTGCTCAAAAATAATCTATATTAGGAATCAATACGTGGTTTGGTATTGTGTCTTACCCCATTACTTCACACACCACAGTGATAAGGGTGTCAAGTGTTTAGCCAATATATATTGATTTCAAAAGTTTATACTCAACTAGAGATATAATTTGGTTTTACCCTTAGTAATTACCTCTAAGTAGGATTTAAAAAAAGGGTAAGATGACCTCCAGGCGATAAAATATGAGTTAAGCCTTTTCTTAAGTTTTTTTTATGTTTAACTAATGAAATTAGTTTGGTTTAGTGTGTGCAATAAAAGTGATGCTACAATAGGATTACTTTACTTTAAGTTAAACTATGTGAGCTAAAATAGAAATAAATCAACATATGCACTTAATTTTAAACCCAAAATATATTTTAGTTTTATTAATGAGCACAAATAGAGAGAAAAGCATAAAAATGCAAAGAAGAGAAACCCAAAGTAAAGACTCAAGGTCCCACAGAGCATGCTAGAATGTTTTAGTGAATTTCAGTTTATATTTCGTAAAGGGAAGAAGTAGAAACTAAATATGGGTATGGTTGAAAAACCTATTTGATTGTGCACATGTTGAATTATATGATTATGGATAACTTCCCTTTAGCTTGGGAGGTTAACCAAAAAATAAGATAACACTAAAGCATATTTGTTTGTTAGATAGATAGTTGAGTGGATTGCCTAGTGCTAACTACATCCCAAAAGCATGAGCTAATTTGGAGGCTATCAATCCACACATTTTCAACAATTAAGTTTATAAAAAAAATAAGTACTTACATTAATAATCAAAATATACTAAAATTAAACACAAGAAATGATTGTTAAATAAATAGACTAGAAATGATTGATATGGTGATAAGCAAGTTAGTAATGGTGTTATATGGATAGGGTCTCTTTTAGAAAATTAGGTAGGGATTTGTGAATAGGTAGGAACACAAAAAACTAGATTTAGCTAAGGGTAAAAGAGTGAAAAAACTTGTTATTATTTCCTACCACAATGACCATCAATGGTTAGATTGACCATTAATGGTTAAGGTGACCATTAGCAATTGGATAGACCATTGACAATTGTGACAACCATTGAACATTATTGTGTGTAGTTCTAGGTTGGTAAACGACTAGTTAATGAGATCACAAAGTTAAATTCCAAGAGATGTGTTGGTGTTGGGCTGAGTACAAAAGGAAAATAAAGTAAATGAATATTATAAAATAAATACTTATCTTACAAAAGGTTGACTGGGTGATTGATTGAGGTGGTTGACTCATTGATGGAGCCTGACATGATTTTGGTAGAGTAATGGTGTTTCATGTAAATTTTCACTTAAGTTTTAAAGAAAGAGAGAAAGAAAGTCAATATGGGAATGGTTGAAAAACTTATTTTGGTTGTGCATGCATTGAATCAGAAGATTGTGAAGAAATAATCTTTATCTTAGGTAGAAGACCCAAAAATAAGAAAGCACTAAAGAAAACTTGTTTTTAGATAGATAATTGGGTGGATTGCCTAGAAATAGCTAGATCTCAAAAGTGAGATCTTTCATAGGGGTTATTAATCCACACATTTTAAATAATCAAGTTAACAAATTGGAAAGAAGGTACTTGCATAAATAATCAAAATGTACTAAAATCAAATATAAGGAAGCTTATTAGAAAAATATACTAGAAATGATATAATTAGTGATAGACTAATTAATACTAGTGTTAATGGGTCAACGTATGCTTTAAAAAACTAGGAGTCTATGAATGGTCAAAAACATATAAAAGTGGATTTGGTTTGGTGTAGGTGGGTGAAATTAGTTTGCTGGTTTTTTTCCCATAGGTGACCATCGATGGTTGGGGTGATGATCAGTGGTTAGGCCTGACCATCAATGGTTGGATCCAACCATCAGTAGTTGACTATTGAATTTTAGGTTTGATCAATAAAAGATGATGGGATTCTATAGATAAATTTTGGGAGTTAGGTAAGGGCTAGATTGATTGTAAAATGGAATAAAATTATGTGAATATTAAAAAACAAGTGCTTGTCTTACTAGGAGTTAGTTGGGTGGGTGGTTGATGTGGTTAGCCTATTAGTGGAATATAGGTTGATTTAGATAGAGTAATGGTACCTAAAAGCTTGGTTTAGATATGATAACAAGTTAGGTCTCAATAATATGGATGACATTGATTGATCTATAAAAGAAACTCCTAAATGATCAAGCTAATAATTATTGTAGATCTATTTGACCTCTCAGACCTCCCTCTCTTATAGGCATAAGAAAAAGGTGGAAGTGAAGATGTATCTGGGTCATCTAAATATAATGTGTGCATGCAAACTTTTGCAACATAAATTAGACAAGTTTATATTTAGAAAAGGGTTAGTAGAGCTTACATTCTCTTGAGGAAGAGGTGGATCTTGACTATCAATGGTCAAGGGTTCCAAAGGTTGACCATTTATGGTCACCCTGACTGTTAATAGTCAGGGTCCATAAGAATAGGGTCTTGAAGATCAAGGTTACTCAAATAGGTGAAGCTGAGTGTAGATTGGTTGGTTTAGGCCTAATAGGTGTAGGGTAGTCCTAAGAGGGTCCAAGGGTACTTCTAAAGGTAATTAAACATTTATAATTCTAGGTGTGTGTATTTTTGAGGTCTACATTTTTCTCTTTTTTATTTTGTGGCTTGCATAAATGAGCTACTAAAAAAAATAGAGTATGGGTCATGGGTCTCAATGCCTCAAGAGTGGGAGGAGGTATCTCCCCTCAAAATAGGAGTTGGTGAGGTGAAGCTAAAGTTATTATGGGTTTGATAAGTGGTAGATGGTATGTCACTAGGTGGTGACATGAGGTCAGGCATTTGAGATGAAAATATGCACATAGAATGTGATGAAAGGTGTGATAGCCAAGATCATACATAGATGAGGTTACCAATGTTTATAAAAATAAGGATCAGTGTTAAGAAGGAAAAGTGATGAGTGAACTCCATGATTGCTTATAGGCATGGTAGATAGGAACACTCATAAATGCATGTCTTCTATGTGATTTTTAAGTATCCTATGGGTATCCAAGGCAAGAAGTACTCCCATGGAGAACACAAATGGGTGAAGTGCCATGAGTATCTGAGGTAGGAAGTGCTCTTGATGAGACATAAGTGAGTTGATATACATGAGGTGGTATAAAATGCAAAAGTGTCAACATGGAAATGTTGTCACTATGGTCAAAGGACTAGGTAATAAGTGCCACAAAATTGCATGCTAGATGGGCCAAAAGAGACCAATGGTGAGGTACCAAGGTGATCAAGTTAGTGGGAGAAAGTCATATCTAAAAGTAGGTAAGATCCTAAGGTAAATTTATTGAAATGTGGAGGTTATAGGTAAAAGGTGAAATTGGGTTTCTAGGGTATCCTAACCATCAACAGTTAGGGTCCCTAGAAGGTGACCATTAACGGTCACCTTGATCATTGATGGTCATGAGAAAGCCCTAAAATTTTGGGGGTAAAAGTAAAAATCAAAATTTAATTTATCACTTTTACTATTGGGATTTATTTATTTGAGCTTTTGGAAATTTTGATGCTTTGTGAGGAGGGTGCATACTAAGGTAGACAATGATCATTAGTTAGAGGTATATGGTAGAGTCTATAGGTCCAAGATGTAGGGAGTATGAGGACATGGTTGGGCGCCTACTCAAGGGCTCAGACCATAGAGGAGGTCAAAAAATGAGGTAGAGGGTGAACTAATTTGGTAGATAGGTATGATTTTCATTTGCTTATGTTTGCATGGGGGGTCTATAAATTTGCTATTTGGGCCTGCATACCCTAGGTAGGGTTTTAGGGGTTTTGGGTAAATAGGGTGAGTAGATCACTAAATTGATAGGGTGGGTAGGTGATTTGGGTAACATGTTTAGATAGGGATGTTATGTAAGGTAGTGTTTTTAAATTTGTTTCTTACTTTGGGTCTTGGTAGGTTTAGGCATTCTAGCCATGGAATGCCCATAGGTGACCATCAATGTTCTACACCCTAGGAACTAGGGGTCACAACCATCGATAATCAACATAAAAAATGGTGGCTAGCCATCATAATGTGTGGTTTTTAAAGTTTTTTAGGGCTTACACATGGTTTTGTCCTAGATTCTAATGATTAGGGCTAAGATAAGTGGTTAGACCTAAAGTTTGGTGAGCTAGGTTAGGTGTAAGGGGTAAATGGGTTATGGTAATAGTGAGGTCAAATATGTTAGTGTTAAAGGCACATTTAAAAGATAGGTTAGACTAGACTAGTTAGGGTTAAATACAAGTGATTTGATTTGGTGTAGGCTCAAGAGTAGATACAAATGCATGACCATATGTTATGGATCTTCCCTACATTACTTGATGGGATGACTGATGATGATTGGGCACATATGGAGGGAGCTGTAGGATTGGGAGGTAGGAGGCAATACCAACATGTGCCTAAGGATGCATCCATGATAGTATCACTCTTTGAGAGATGGGATCCCATTACTAAAATTTTTTTTCTATCAATCAGGGAGATAATTATTCTCCTAAAGGATGTCTATAGGATCACTCAGCTACCACTACATGGTGAGGTGATCTAATAGATTGAGTATAAGGAGTAGGATGATTATTTTGAGTATCTATATGGATATGATAATGATTAGGTCCACTAACATTCTAGATGATTAATTTACACAACACTATACAAGAGGGCTCCCAAGGAAAGGAGACTTATGATGATGTTGATGATCATGGTTACTTGCTTTAGGGTTCTATATTCTAGTAGCGAGAGATTTCCCTATGTATTAATAGATATTTTTGTTCAGATATTGCTTAGGAGAATAGTATTTGGATGGGTCCCAATGTTATTGGTCTAGATTTACAAAGTGTTATGATTATTTAAACACCATAAGAGGTATGGAATCAATGTCGGCATGATTATGCATTACTAGGCTTATGAGCACATTTAGTTTTTGAGGCCTATGGGATTGTTGTGGATGGGGTACACATAACTAGAGTTCCTTGTTAGCTTTATGAGGTGGAGGGATAACTATGTTATATTAGGGGTTGGAGGTGGATCACATGATGTTAATTGGTTTAGGGCTACCCTAAGCGGATTAGTAGCTATGAACATCACATGGAGATCATACCTATAGTTCCTTATTTGGCTAGGATAGAAGAGGGAGACCCTCACTATAAAAAGTTATAGGTGGATAGTGGGCCATAGAGAGAGTGAGGTTGAGTTGATTCCCTTTTACTGAGTGTGGTACTAGTTCAACTTGTTATAAGGTATACCAAATCCACATCCATGGTATAGGAGGTAGGAATCGAAGGTTTAGTTATCAGTGCCTCAACCTATTCAAATAATTTTAGATGGTGTCTTTGAGGAGCTTCCTATTAGGGATCCCATAGATGATGAAAGATATACAGATGGATATATGGCTTGGTACCAGCCTATCTATTCAACTATGGATGTGGGTGTAGGTGATAGAGAGGTAGCATTAATGGTTGTAGATCTAATCAGTCAAGCTGTATAGGTAAGGGCAGCATTGGCCATAGCCTAGGCTTAGGTATAGGATCTGTAGGGATAGGTGGCCACATTATAAGGCTAGATTCAAGAATTATAGGGTCAAATTACCACCATTATATGTGATAAAGATCTACCTAGATAAAGGGTTGGGGTAGGTGTAATAATAGTAAAAGGGTCATGGAATATAGTGCCTTGAGTATGCTATCTAGCTACCATAGTAGGGCTTAGATATTATGAGGTGATGGTATTAGACTAGTTTGTGTAGGCTATGAGGTATTCAAAGTATAAAATGAGATTTTATAATAGGCCATCATTAGCTACTCTAGGTCAATGGGCTTTTACAATTGGACAAGTTGGGATAATAGGTGGACCACCACTACGTATAAGTATAAGCATAGATGGGGCTAATAGAAGTGGTGTAGGCTCATGATTAAGTTGAGATATGTTATTTTGATGTGTTATTTTGATATTGGCTTATGTGATAATGTAATGTGTGTATATGTTTTTGAGAGAGCCTGACATATCAAGACATGTATTATTTTTTGATGATTCAATGTATATGATGGATGCTTATGATGTTATATATGATAGTTGCTTGTGGTTTGTGATTATGGCTTAAGGTTTTAATTCATGTTTATGATGTTTCACTTAGTAGCTTAGGCATGTGATTATAGAAAGTTAGATATGATGATCTGATTCTATTCATGATTATGATATGATATGTTATGGATGGATACATGCTATGGCTCTATTTATGGGTATATAGGTGAAATGGGAAATGGTATATGCCCTAATGTTTTGCTCATTGACTTGATTTATTCTTGTGATGGTGTAATGACATGATTATAGGTGCATATGATGTGATTGTTGTTCATGGTTTGCTATGATATGTTTACATTGTGTTTTACTTATTGATAGATAGATGATAGAGTTCATGATGCTCATGATTTTGATGTGATGTTTATTATTCATGCACATAGTGATAAATCTACATAAACTAATAAAATATAAAAAAAAGGAACATGATGCCTTATCATTTCTAAATATTGACACAAAATGTAAAGGTGGATTGGCTTAGTGAAAATAAGCATTTCCAATGCTTCACATTAGCATGCTTATATTGATAGATAGGGATCCAAATTGTATTATGTCAAGTAAGCTCATAGTCTTGTGCATATGATATGTGGAGGGAGAATGGGTGAAACTAGATTCATTAGTGAGGCTAGTATGCCTTTTCTATAGGTGTCAAAAGAGGTAGTATATACAAGTCTATGTTCTTATATAAAGTGTAGACTAATCAATGTAGGAAGTCTACTAAGGGGAGATGATTGTGGATTTCCAAGATTATTACTATTATGAGAGCCTATTGTGGCTTCAAAATTCTTTTGCTCTTAATTTTTCTTTTATTTTTACTTTTGCTTGAGGGTTGGGGAAGCTGATCAATGTGGGAAGCTTCCATGAAATTATTGGATTTGACTAATACTTTACTTAGCCATCTTTCAAGGGAGTGGTCTAACTTTATGTTTTTAATTCAAATGATTTTGATAGTTACCCTTCAAGGGAGCAGTTCACCTTATGTTTGACAATTTTAGAGGATTTTCAATAGGTATCCTTCAAAGGAGTACTATATGAATGCTAAGGATGACCCATAGTTTGTTTCTAGTATTTGATATTAGTTTTGATTTTATTTTGATTCTACTTGACATAGAATTTCCCATACATGCTCAATAGATTACCTTTATGAAGGAAAAACTATGCTGACATGAAGGTTTAGTAGGTGAAAAAGAGGTATAAGTGACAATGACCATCAGAACCGATCTCAAGGAGATGGGAAGTAGTATGAGAGTCATGTCATGGATAGAGCCATAGTACCCACAGTTTAAGATAGGGATATAATTGTGATGGACAATCATATAACTTAGTTTTAATTAGTTACCCCTAAAAAGAGGGAAATGAATGTGGTTGAAAGGGATGAGCTTAAGTTAGACAAATGATGATTGTGATCCCTATCTAATAATAAAAGGGACACATATGCAAATAATTGAGAGGCTCAAGTTTTGGTTTTCCTTTGAGAGAGGATAAACAATAAGCTTTTAATCCATACTTATTGGTAATGATGTAGGGTCCAAGCCAATTAAAAGCAAATTTTCCCCTTTTGCTTTTCTCCATATTAGTTACATGTTGATTTTACTTGAGGACAAGATCTCTAATGTTGAATTCTCAGACTTTCAATGTTTTTATAGGAATGTTTGATTCATTCTTGATAGACATGGAGATGGGAAAGGGTGGCCAAGTGATGCTCATCAAGTAGATCAAGTTAAGATAAGTGCTCTTGGTGATAATCATCCTCTGAGATAAGATCATGTAAAGATATGTGAAGAGAAGGTATTTAGACTTTAAGAGGTAATATAGCCTTGGCTCCAAACATGAGAGAAAAAGGTGTAGCACATGTAGGGGTTTGAATGCTAATCTAATATGCCCATAAGTTGAACGGGATGTGCAAGTTGCAATCTTAACCTAAGGCAATAACCATTTTGGTAAGCATGTTGTTAAGGGTTTTTTTAGAGGATTCAACTTGTCCATTTACTTGTGGGAAATAAGGTGATGATAAGCTATGTTTAATACCAAATACTTCACAAAGGCCTTAAACTTGTTTATTTTTGAAGGATTTGCCATTATTGGTGATGAGCTTATGGGGAACACCAAAATGATAGATGATGTGATGGGTAATAAATTCAATGATATTTTTATCTTCTATAGAGATAAGGGGAATAAAAACTACCCATTTGGTAAAATATTTAATCACAGTAATGATAAAATGATGTCATTATGAAGAGTGGGGGCTTGATTTCACCAATAAGGTCTAGAAGCCATTGTGAAAAGGGCCAAAAGTATGTAGAAATATGAAGACTATTACTAGGTGTGTGATGTAAATTAACATGTTATTAAAAATTAACACAATTTTTCACTTAATCATAATAGTTTTGGTTAAGGGTGGGTCATTAATAGCCTAGGAAATGGACTATGACTAATAGTTTGGAGTCTAAAGGTGCTGAAAGAATTTTAGAAATAAGAGAAGCCATGGTATTGACAAACTTGTTGGTATATCATGGGCTGGTTTGAATATGGTAGTGTTTAAATGATTCTAAAATCTATGTAACTAGTTGCTTGTATAGCTATAAAACCTCATTCATACACTAGTAAATGTCAATTACTTGGTTGACCACAGGTTGAGAGTCACCAAAGATATTGATTATTTAAAATCCCAAGGCTAAGGTACTTTAGAGGCCTATCACTAGGGATTCATACTCAACCACATTATTGGTACATTAAAAGTCATGTTTAAATGATAAAGGGAGTGGTTCAATGATAAGGGGGATAAAGATGATACCAGATCCCCCACCATGCTAACATTTGTAACCATGAAAAAACATGGTTACCTAATTGGTGAAATTTGCTTAAGATAGGATTGTGATAGACTCATATATAAACTCAAGAGGAGATTGGTTATTTATTATGGGTGCCTTGGCCAATTGGTTAGCAATGACCTACCCCTTGATTAATTTCTATTGGATAAACTCAAGGTCAAACTCAACTAGAAGCATGAGCCACCTAGATATACACTAGATTTAGTATGGTTTGGAGTGCATGTACTTGAGTGGATAAATATTATTTATGACAAATATTTTGTGGTTAAGAAGGTAGTGGCAAAGTTTAGTGGCTATGAAGACTAAAGCCAAGCATAGTTTTTTTATATGTGTGTATTGAGTATCATACTCAACAAGTGTGCAACTAATTTAATAGATGGCTTACTCTTTGTGTTGTTCATCCTAATGGGCAAGAATTTCCCCTAGGGAATGGTCAGTGGAAGATATGTAAAGGTACAAAGGTTGGTCATCCTTAGGAGGTGTGAGGATAGATGGAGATAAAATGTACCCTTTGAGTGTATAAATCAACATTCCACAAGAAAGAGATGTCCTTTTTCAAGAGGTGATAAAAGGGTTGACATTGATCAAAGAGTTAGGAGATGAAGTGATGAATGGATTGAAGCTTACCATGTAAACTACAAAGTTTTTAAAGATTGGTTAGAGGTAGCATCTTGAGGATGGATTTAATTTTGGCTAAATCAACCTTGATTCATTGAAGGGAAATGATGAAGCCAAGAAGTATACCCAATAAAAACCTAAAAATACATTTCTTGGGATTGAGGTAGACATGATAGTGGATAAACTACTCAAAGATAATATTCAAAATGGCTAAATGGTTTTTATGAAGTTTGGACTTCCCAAGAAGGTCATCCACATAGTCTTCAATGATTGTATGGATAAGGTCATGGAAAATATAGGTCATGGTATGTTGGTAGGTTGCACTAGTGTTCTTAAGACTAAAAGGTATGAATCTATAATAGAAAGTCCCCCATGTGGTGATAAAGGCAATTTTGTGCTAATGTTTAGGGGAAATCAAAATATAATTATAACCCAAAAATTTGTCTATGAGAAACAACATCACATGGTCTGCTATACGATCAAAAAATTAGTCAATGTTAGGTAAATAAAATTCATCCTTTGGGAAGGTGAGGTTGAAGTCATGAATGTCCACATAGGTACATAGTCCCCTTATGGCCTTAATGACAAAAATAATGTTTGAAACCCATTAAGGATAATCAATAGGTTGAATAAAGTTGACAAAATGGTGGCATTAAAGCTCTTTTTTGACAAGGAGAGCTATGCAAAGATGCACGTGATAGAGTTTCTATCTGATAGGTTTTGTATCATGATTAGTCATAATGTTTTGGGTGGCAATGGTTGGGTCAATATCAGGCATGTCAGCATATGACATGGTGAATATAGTGCTATAGTCTTGGAAGAAGGTAGAGAAGTCTTATAATTCCTTAGGGATGAGAGTTTGGCCAAGTTTGATGACATTGGGGTTATCCAAAGTGCCTATGTCAATTTATATGGTAGGTTCATTCAACATGTTTGAGGTCTTTAGAGGTAAGGATTTATGGATGGAAGAATCAGGTGCGCCAAGGTAGGTGATAATAGAATCATCATCCTAGCACTTGATGGTGTGAATGGTAGGAGAGTCTTCTCCCACCAGCTCTAGATGGGTTAAACAGATGGATATGGGTACCCCTTCCTTTTTATAAGTGAGGGGGCAAAGGGTTATCATGTTTATGGAAAAAAAGTTAGGTGGGATAATGTCCTACTCCTCATACTTAGGTAGAGGGATTGTTGGTGAAGAATGGGTTTCTTCTTCAATAATGGTAATGGTAGGTTGTTTGGATTTATTATTATTGGGTAGAATGAAGCCAAGGCCATATTTCATATGAGGATTGTGGGTCTAAATTGTCAATGTGTGTGGACCATGCTTATATCATCCTAATCTAAATCCCTTCTAGGCACATGAATGAAGGTATAGTTTGTCAAAGTTAGGTTTATCTAAGTAAGAGAAGTTAGAGGTGAATGGTTTAGGTGAGGGGTAATTGGTGGAAGTTTTAAGTGGTTTGTAAATTACCCCATAGATAAAGTGGGTTTGATAGTTTGGAGCTCCTAAAGGAATAATGGCTCGAATGTTGGGATCATAACCTGGTTGATGGTTGAGCTTCCATATTCTTGAGGAGTTTGGAAGGAATCAAGGGTGAACAAATGGTATTATATAAAGGTAAGGCATGGGAATGTTGGTTGTAAGAAATTATTGATTTGTATCTTGTTGATAAGAATATATGAGTTGGTAGATGCCTTTGTAGAAGGGGAAATAATGGATTTAGCTTTCGTGGGTGAAGGCTTGGTGGTGGATGCTTGTGGTGTTTTAGATAGAGGTAGAAGAACATCATTAGGTTGATATGTCATATTAAATGTTGTAAAAGGATAGGGTCATCTTGTATGGTGACATCTTGACCTTCATGTTTAAACTTGACACATCGATGGACGTGGAGGGTAAACAACCCATGACATGGATCTAAGGTCTCTCAAGTAACAAATTGTATTGGAATTCACCTTTGACCACATAAAAGAGTTCAAGGAGTGTATGAGGTCCTAGATGGATGTGAAGGATGATGATTCCAAAGGTGGTGGTCATAGTGTCATTAAAATATCTAAGGATGGATGAAATTATGGACATGACATTATCTAGTAGCTTGAGCTAGTGATAGGCATGGGAAGAGATAATGTTGATATTAGCTCTCCCATCAATCATAACCCATTTTATGTGAGTTTGGTTGATATGGGAAGTAATAAAGAGAGGGGCATATGGGTCCTTAAGGTGGAAAGAATGTGTCTTTGAGTCCTTGAAGGTAATAAGGGTAGAGAGTTGGAGAGCACCAACAAAGGCCTCTATAGGTTAGGAATCCACTGATCTGACTTCAATGCCTAGATATCCTTGATCATATCTTGAAAATCATGAGGTGAGGTGGAAATGAGCTCATAAAGGCTCATCTTAGTAGGGGTCTAATGGAGTTGTTTAAGAATTACCCTCCTAATGGATTCAAAGGGGTTAGCCTTTGATGTGCCTAAGATGGTAACTTTGGGCTTAGTTGATGACATGGAGGTTTAGATCTAGTTTGGTTTAGGATGTGTTGGTGGGAATGTCTAAGGAATAGACACTTTTGCATTCCTTTTATCCTTTTACTATGATTTCATTACCACATTAATGTTATGGAAAGAGGGAAAAGGTGGGATATGAGACTCGATAGGCTCTTGGTCACTTTGAGGTAAGAGTGGGGGATCAATAATGTGTTGGTGACTAGTTATTGGGTGTATTGGTAGATGATTAAAGTGAGGTTCATCTATTAAAATATCATCCTCATCATAGAGTTGATGGATTATGGCCTGGAGAGTTTTTTAGTTCTCTATGTCATGTCTAGGTATCCTCTAATAGGAATAGATTTGATGATCATTATACCAAGTTGGTTTTGAACTAAGTGGATCAAAAGGTTTGATAGGTGGTAAAGTGAGGATGAAGGCTTAAAATAACCTTTGAAAAATTGTTGAATAAGACTTAGCTA
The DNA here is from genome assembly GCA_037957365.1 of Torreya grandis. Classification (NCBI taxonomy): domain Eukaryota; kingdom Viridiplantae; phylum Streptophyta; class Pinopsida; order Cupressales; family Taxaceae; genus Torreya; species Torreya grandis. Next base: position 540,763 of record JARHVA010002238.1, read on the forward strand.
GAGATGGGAAAGATCTAGAGGTTATTGTTTTGGTTGGTAAGTGTGATGTTCTTATGGTAATCAGTTTGGTGAGAGATAGTTTGGGTAAGGTGGTGTTTATGGTTGATGTTTTTGGTTTGATTATGTTGATAGGTAGGGTGTTTGAGGTTGATATTTTGGTTACTATTAGTTTGGGAATGATCGGTGTATCCAATAGTAAATGGGCTGGTGTAACCAATAGTGGTGGGTAACATATGTTAAAGGGGGATTGCTTCTTAAGTAAGGTTGATGGATGAGAGCCTAAGATCATTCTATGGTTTGGCCTCTTTGGATGGTTTGAGTCGAGGTTTAGGTGTAGGCTTGGAAGGGGTTAGTTCTACTTTCAATGATGGGTGAACCAAACTTCGAAAAGGGAAGGCACCAAGGTTTACAAAGGGTTTGGTTGGTGATTTGACTACTTGAGGTGTGATGTCTTTGGTTGGTTGAGAAGGTGAGGGGTTGGTAGAAGTTTTGATTGTTTTAAGAGGTGGTGTAAATGTGGTATATTGGTTGGTTGAATGTGTGCTAGAATATTCAAGTTTTTTGATGTAAGGAAATCCTAAGTGTTGCCAAAAAGTGGTGTGATCCATGTCTGGCTATAGGGAAAATTCTAATTTCTACACTAGTGTAGAAAAAGGTTTGTGTACCAGTTTTACTCTATGGGTAGTGGATGCAAAAGATAGACTTTTAGGTTAAGGAAGATGGTTGGTAGGTTGGTTGATTTCTTGAGGTGAGGGAAGTAAGGTTGAGATAAATGGATCATCCATGGGAGTCATTGGTATAAATTCTTCTCCTTTAGGAACAATATCCATAAGAATATTGGTTTGTTGGGTTGTTGGCATAGGTGGTGAATCAGGAATGTTTATCTATCCAGTTGTGCTAGTTGAGGTAGTATATGATGATTCCAAAGCTTTTATAAGGGTATCTAGGGAAAAAGGAACTTCTTTGGTTTAACTATCCAAAGGAGGGGAGGATGACTCCATTACCTCAGTGAACAAGGTAAGGGAGGAATGGGTAGGTTGGATGATTGGGTCCTCATGGGTAGCTATATCATGAACCATGTTAATAGTGTGGGCATCATGAGAGCATTTAGCCTATGTGTCCTCATTTTTGATAGGGGAATGGTTGGGAAAAGGTTTCCTAAAAATTTAAGAACCTAATTTTGAGGGGCATTAGGGTTATCCAATGCAAGTTCCCCCTTATCAATGAAGCTTTAGACAACATTTTTAAAGATATTACATCGAGTGACATCATGTCCAATTACCCTATGAAAGGCACAATGGCCATTCTCATTATACCAAATAGGTGCTAGATAAGAATAATCAAATTGTTGGGGAGGTTTGATGGGTAGAAGCTATATAAGATTAACTTTTAATAGATTTTCTAGAATTGAGGTTTAAGACTCTCCAAGTGGAGTGAATTGTTTTTGGTTGCTTTGGTTTGGGTTCCAAAATTTTTGGTTAGAATGATTGGGAGAGTTTTTTGGAGTGATATTAGGTGGTTGGGAATCCTTAAGTACAATTGCATTGACAAAACCCTTGTTCTTAGTCCTAGAGTTAGCTTGATTGCTTGTTTTGGAGGAGGAATCTTCATTGGTTTTGAAGGTGGAGTTCTTGTTTTGTAACTTAAGTTTACCCTCATCTATGGTTCAGTTCTCTAACTTATGTGCCATGGTAAAATATTCATCAAAAGTTTTGAATATTTGGACATGTAATGTAGAAGAGATATGTTTGGTGCAAGCCCAAGTGAAAAGTTCTATAAGTTTGGGTTGAGGCAAGGAGAATGAAAGTTGATTAATCAAGCTTCTCCATTGGTTGACAAAGTTAGCAATGGACTCATCATCAAATTTTTTGATAAAATAGAGGTCGATGACAAAGACATTCTTGGAAATGTTGATGGAGAAGTGATCTAAGAAGACCTATGTTAGTTGGGTGAAAGAAAAGATGGAATGTTTGGTAAGGGCACTACACTAGTCAAGTGATGGACCAGATGGGTTGTTATGTATTGGTCATGTACGGTTGTTGGGTTGGTAACAAGAGGAGAGGTAGTGACCTTCATGTTAATAGGGGGTGAAGTGGAAGGGATAAGTACCCCCAAGATTGGCAAAGGGGTATTGACTAATAGGTTGAATTTGATAGAGGAAAGGTTGGTGGTGTTGATGGTAGATGTTTAAATAATAAGTGGAGTGTGATGGGTTAATGGTTGGGTTGTCCCCAAGGTTAAGGAGTCATTGGTAGGGGTGGAAGGTGTAAGGGTAGTAGTTGGTTGGATAGGTTGGTTTTCAACTATGGTGTCAAAGGGGTTAGTGGATGAAGATGCTTGAGTGGTTGAAGGTCAGGTAGTGACCATGGAAATAGGGACATCCCACATAAGGTGGGATGGCATGTCATAAGGAGGATCATGAGATGGGGTTAAAATTGAGGCATGGTGAGGGGAGGTATTAAGGTAGTATTAAAGGGAAATTAGGTTGTTATTAAAAGAAGTAGTAGAGTCCATGTTTCCTTAGGGAGATACCCAAGGAAAATTATGGATTCCCAATGGATGGGGTGAATCTTCTACCTTAGAGATATACTCCATAAATGAGGAGGTATAGGAGGCTATTTGATTTTACTCTAATAGGTCTCTTCACTTGTAGCAAGTGAGAACCATAAAAGAAAAAGGGGAGGAAAAAAAAAGAAAAATCTCACCACTCAAACAAGAAGAACAAAATAAAATGATCAAGGAAATCAAGACACATACCATGAAGTATGTTTAAGTCTAGAGGTTAGTTTTAATCTTACTTTTGGATTATGTCTTAGTTTATGAGTATTGTGATAGAAGTTGGCTTGTAGATCAGGTACTATAGAAGTAGTCTATGATTAGTTTTGAGTTGTTTGGGTGCTCAAAAGATTCTATATTAGAATCAATATGTGGCTTGGTCTTGAATCTTACCCCCTCACTTCATGATCCTACAATGATAAGAGTGTCAGGTGTTTAGCCAATACATATTGATATCTAGAGTTTATACTCAACTAGAGAGATGAGTTGGTTCTCCCCTTGGTAATGACATCCAAATATGATTAGTAGGAAAGGGCAAGGTCACTGCTAGGTGATTGAATCCTAGTTGGGCCTTGTCTCATATTGTTTTTATGTTTGATTGATTGTATGGTTTGGCTAGTGTGCACAATAATAGTGGTGCCACAATAAGATTCCTATGATTTAATTCAAAGTGAAATAATTTTAAAAGTAATTAATGGATGTAGTTGATTTTAATCCCAGGAGATATTTTAGTTTTAATTATGAGCACAGATAGAGAGAAAAGCATACAAATGCAAATAAAATGTGAGTAAAGACTCTAGGTCCCACCAAACATGACATAATATTTCATGTAAATTTTCACTTAAGTTATAAAGAAAGAGAGAAAAGAAACTTGATACAGGTATTGTTGAAAAACTTATTTGGTTGTGTGTGCATTGCATCAGAAGATTATGAAGATCTCCTCTTTGGCTTGGGAGGAAGACCTATAGATAAGAAAGAACTACATCAAACTTATTTGTTAGATAGATAGTTGGGTTGATTGCCTAGTGATAGCTAGATCTTAGAATCGAGAGCTTCCTTAGGGGCTATCAATATACACATTTTAAATAATCAAGTTGATAAACTAGAAAGAAGGTACTTGCATAAATAATCAAAAGGTACTAAAATTGAACACAAGAAAGCTTGTTAGAAAAATGGAGTAGAAATGATCTAATTAGTGATAAAATAATTAATATTAATGCTAATGGATTAGGGTATGCTTAAAAAAATTAGAAGGGGGTCTTTGAGTGGTTAAAAACATAGAAAAGTGGATTTGGTTGGGTGTAGGTGGGTGAAATCAGCTTGCTAATTTTTCTACCACAAGTGACCATCGACAGTTGGAGTGATCTTTGGTGGTTAAGCCTGATTGGTAGTAGTTGGGTCTAACCATCAATGGTTGACTATGGAATTCTAGGTTTGATCAATAAAAGATGATGAGATTTTTAGGAGCTAGGTAAGGGCTAGATTGATTACAAAATGGAATAAAAGTATGTGAATATTAACAAACAAGTGTTTATCTCACTAGAAGTTAGTTGGGTGGGTGGTTGATGTAGTTACCTTATTAGTGGAATCTAGCTCAATTCTGGTAGAGTAATGATACCTAAAATCTTGGTTGAGAGATGATAGAAAGTTGGCTCTCAATAAGATGGCTAATAATGTTTGATAATGAGGATGACATTGATTGATCTGATTGACCTACAAAAGAAATCCTAAATTTTGTGTTAATAATTATTGTAGATCTATTTGACCTCCTACGCCTCTTTCTCTTATAGGCATAAGCAAGAGGTGGAACTAGGTCATCTAAATATAATTTGTGCATGTAAAGGCTTGTAACACAAATTAGACAAGTTTATATTTAGAAAAGGGTCAGTAGAGCTTGCATGCTCTTGGTGAAGAGGTGGATCTTGATTGTCGATGGTCAAGGGTTCCCAAGGTTAATCATTGATGGTCATAGTGACCATCAATGGTTAGGGTCCATAAGAATAGGGACCTAAAGGTTAGGGTTACTCAACTAGGTGTAACTAAGTGTAGATTAGTTAGTTTAGTCCTGATAGGTGTAGGTTGGTCCTAAGAAGTTCCAAGGGTACTCAGACATTTAGAATCATAGGTGTGTAGATTTTTCATGTCTCTGAATGTTAATTAACACTTTGGTAGAATGATGACACCAAATTGGCTCTCTAACATGATGTCTAGATTTTTGATGATAATTGACCTATAAAACAAAGGAACTCTAGATTTAAAAGCTCTTGATAATAATTATAGATCTATTTCACCTCCCTGATCATCTCTTCTTATAGGCAAGGCAAGAGAGTTGTAACAATACATTAATTGGACCTTCTAATTTTAAATTGTGTGTGTAATTATTTGCACATGGATTTGGACAAGCTATTTTTAGAAAAGCAAGGTGGGTGGAATACATGTTGGTGGGTAAGAAGGTTCACTTTGACCATCGATGGTCAAGGTGACCATCGATAGTCATCTTGACCATCAGTGATTGAGGGTGAAGGGGAAAAGTAGGTAAAATATAGGTTAAGTTAGTTGGGAAAATTGACCATGGTTTAGGGTCAGTTATCATTAAATTGGTCCCAAGGGGGTCCTAAGGTGGTCTAAATGAATGTATACACTCATAATCATGGTATGCATATTTTAGTGTCTACAGCTTCTCCTCACCTTACTATCCTCAAGCTAAAGGATAGGTTGAGGCATCTAATAAGACTCTTGTCAAAATCCTAATCATATTTTTTAATGAAGTAGGAAATAACTAGAATCTACATGTTCCTTTTTCCTTATGGGCTTATCAAACTAGTATTCAAACCCCTAAAGGTGCTACTTGTTTCTCCCTAGTATATGGTACTGAAGCTGTCTTTCCTCTCAAAGTTCAAATTCCTTCCCTTTTCATGTCCATAAAGATATCATTTTTGAGGATGAATTTCATTAGGAATAATTAGCCCAGTTCAAACTCTTGAATGAGCATTAATTGACTACCCTTGACCATTTACATGTTTATCAAGAATGAATAAAGTGCACATATAATAAAAATCTAAAAGAATGTGAATTTAGTATTGGTGACCTTATCTTAAAAGAAAATAAACATGTAACTAATATGGAAAAAATTAAAATGGGAAAATTTTCTTCGAATTGGTTTAGACCATATATTATCATCCATAAGTACAGTTTTGGTGTATATCGCTTGGTCTCTATTGATGTAAAATCAAAATGAGAACCTCTTAATGCATTACATCTACATCATTTCTGTGGTTAATAAATATTAATCACCTTGGTCTACCTAGTTTAGTTTCTAGTTTCCATATCCTTATTATTCTTATACCAAATAATGATATATAGAGGCATGTGGTTATTTGACATCATTGCCCATTTTTTTAACCTTAAATATGAATATCCCATATCTATTCATAGAATGATATAATTAGATAAGATTTTCCTATAATGGGAAGGAACTCCAAATCATTATTCCCCTAAAATCCCTCACTATCACTAATTCATTTTGAGAATAAGTGTTTTATCTTGTGTATCAAAGATTTGTAAAATTATCCTAGGATACCTGAGGCCAATACATAAAATAATAATAGTACTAGGAAAAAAATAAAGGAAATAAAAATAGCTAAAAAATAAAATCAAAATAAAATAGATTGCTCCCTTGGTGGACAACTATGCAAATCCACAAAATCTATAAAAATATAAAAAATATCAAAAGCATAGATTTTTCCCTCAAAGGATAGCTATTTACAAAAGTATATCTCAAAATATAGATCACTCCCTTAAAGGATGGCTATCATGCATAAAATATCCATAGAAAACTTTAAAATGTTAATTAGCTTTCTTTAATTTAGTACAGTTCTTGCATTGATCAATCTACATGGATTAAAACAAAGGATTCTAGGTTTGACCTTAGTTTTGGGTATGCAAGATGGAAACATATTCTTCTTAGAATACACTTTCTATCAAATCCTAAAATAAATCCTTGAGATCCTAAACTTAGTCGACCTAAAGTTGTTAGGACTATTATTAGCAATTGTTTAAGGACACATACACATTCCTTTCAAATGGGTTCCTTGGGTTGGTATGAGCTAATAATGAAAAATAAGCCCTTTTTACTTTAAGTTAATTAAAAATATTTCCACCCATATTAACAAATATCTTAACCTATTAATTCACAAATCCATAAACATAAACTCAATAAGCTATAGTTTGCATCAATGATAATCATAATCCATAATGTGATCTAAAGTTTATAATCATAAATCCAAATCATAATTTAAGATATTTTAAAGTTTTAAATCCATAAACACATCACATAGAATCTATAATCCATAATCAAATATACGTCCATAAGCCATAATCATTTTTACATAAAATCCCATAATCAATAATCTTATCAACTCATTTAACTCATGATCACATAATCAAAGTCATATCCATATTCATCATGAACATTTTAAGCATTAATCCATATATAAAACATCCACCGTAATATAATCAGGATCCATAAAAACATTTTATAACTTTAAAATACATAATAAAATAATACCATCACATCACATAAAAATCCATAATCACATGATCTAACTCAAATCCATAGTGTCGATAATCCATAAACATTTTAAATATAAATCTATCATATGTAATAAATCATAAATCACATCATCTAATTCCATGATCATATAATAATGTAAACATATACATAAGAATAATACATGAACATTCATAATCTATAATAAATCCATAACAACAATAGAATCCATAATCATGAAACATATATATATATATATATATATATATATATATATATATATATATATATATATATAATGATAAATGTACATCAAAGTATCTGTATACATGTCCATGGATCTATAACTAATATAATGAATATAACTATATGCATGGTCTACTATGTGAACTATAGAGTACTCAGGTGGATGATCCCCAAGGTTCCACTATCATCTCTACCCCCATCTCCATCTCCATCTCTATCCCTATCTCTCCTTTGAGAGATGCTTCCCATGTTCATTGACCCTATGTGCATGTGCCTAAAAGACTTGCCCTCTGTGGATATATGGGTTGCATAACATGGAGTCTCTAGGAGGAGATATAAAATGATCTTCTCATAGTATCTCATTTTCATGGCTAGATCCCTATATCAATTGATGCTCATGGTCCTTATCTATCCAATGCTTAATCACTCCACCTCTCCAATATTCTACACTAAGGACTTTCTCCTCCTTCTCAGAGTGTCCCTCTCATCCATATACCAATTTCTATCCTCCACCACCATATCATGACATAGATACAAAGAGTCAACACCCACCTATATATTATCCAATTAGGTCTACATTATATTTCTCTTTATCCACACTACAATCAGGCCCCTTATGTTATAGTTAGCTATCTATATAAGGTAATACATTGTGCCCTCAATGTATCCCTCTTCATGATGATTTATGATACATCTATCTCCTCCTCATCTCCCATGTTCTCCTCATTCTTTTCCTTAGCCTCCTCCTCCACCTCCTCCATCTCCTCATCCCCTCTCCCCTGTTACGGATGCACCATGTTGTCTTACCTCACAGCCCACTCCTTGACCCATCATGATGTCTATGTGGGAGTACAACCCATATCCTCCACATCAACACCTACTAGTACCTAATCCTCCTCTATTAGGGCATCTCTAATGATTGTTCTTAGTAGTTTCCACTTTGTCTCATCTCTCTCGTATGCATGTATGGCCCAAATAATGTCCTATACTAAATCCTTATTCAAGATTAGCCTTTCATTGTAATAAGGCCATGATATAATATATCTCATACCATCATATACATGGGGTACCAATCAGCCACACTATCCTAATGTGATCATAATCTCAATAATATATAATGACAATGACATCTAGTCCATAGTACCTCTACATCTTCCAACCCCAGATCTCAATATAAATCTATGCCATCAAAGTCAACACCCATGAAAAAACTATGAAATCAAACAGAATATTTTACACATTCCCATTTAGGCTCCATATGAATCTTCCTCCCCATTATTCTAGGAGTGCATATCAAGATATCACCAACATCATCATTATAAATATGCCTATCCCTATTATGTTAGCTCTATATAGAGGCTCAAAAGTGAAACCACTAGCAACAAAAGTGATACCATCTACATCATTTTCATATAGGTATATCATGGCTTCTCCTTATCCATGATCATCTATAAGGACTATGGGTGCTCCCTATAATAGAAGGCATATAATATAGTAGATGTCCTCCTCTATAATTGTCATCTCCCTAGTCAATAGCTAAAAGGTCCCAATAGTGACATCTCACCACTCCACCAAAGCCATTAGAAATATCAAGTATCAATAGATACATCTATAGTTATGCACCCCTTATAGGCATAAAAACTCTAGATGGGCACAATCATCATCTCTAAGATGAAATCATAGTCATTTTAGTAAGGGTATCACTCGATCTCTAATCCATAGTACACCTCGTTCCTATCATCAACATCCCCTATAAGCCTAAAAACTCCTAAAAAATATAACTTATCCTAACTATAGTATTATAACACAACTATCTATTGAAATGGGGTGAATTAGTATATTGATTAAATTAATCCTTTTAATATTTTTAATATAGATTAAAATATATATGTAAAGATCACAGACACACAGATATGCATAACGCCCAATATACATGAAAAACACAGTGAGAAAAAGCTACTAAAATCTACTATTCTAATCCAATCTCATAATTAGAACATAATTGGTTATAATATTTAAGGGAACCAACCCTAAAGAGACACTAATACTCTAATTTAAGAGCATCTACTTTAAGAAAAAACTAAATCCTAATTGAGCACCAACTCAACTTATCTAATGGTTCCTACCAATTAGATCAATATTCAAAAGATGGAGCTAAAAATCTATATTACAATATTGATTCATAAATTAAGCCAATTCTAATTCTCTATTATAGGTCTAGTTTATAACTGCTCATGTTTTGCACATATCTCTCTTCTCTATCCCTTTGTCTCTATTTCTCTCTATTTCTCTATTCAATAGACTTCATTAATATCTTCCTCTCTACCTCTCTCTCTCTCAATTTGACTCTATTTAGAAGAAAAAACAACCTTTACTATATGTTAGATCTCTCACACACACACACACACACACACACACACACACACACACACACACACACACACACACACATTCATTATATCTAGGTCCCACTTCATCCCTATGTTCTCACTTGGTCTCTAGCACATCATGCTCCATTCTTGGAATCAATTCAATTGATATATTTATTTATTCTTAAATTCATGTAACACCACCATAATTCTTTATATTTTTCTATATTTGGCATATATTAGGTTCTAGTTTTGATGAACATGCCATATTACACAATTTAGATATGTAGACATGTAAATTTGGATACCAATGGCTTTGTATCAGACTATTAGACCAATTCTTACCAATCATAAAATATTTAACCTAATAATTTCTATTGGTCTCGAATTTGGATTTATAACCTTGCATTAAATTAATTTGGCCTCATAAATCAATTAAACAAGGCAAATACACATATTGAATTAATCAAAATCACATAAATGACCAAGTGCCTAAAAATAATTAATTAACTTACACACCCTAATAAAAAATCAATTAGCAAGTTAAATCAATTTCAAATCCTAATTAAGTTCACCCATGAGATAATAAATCAATTAAATTAATTACAAAAAAGGAAATTCAAGAGCATCTTAGAACATCCTAAAATACACTCATTACCTTTGTGAGTTGTCACTTTTAAAAAATATTTAAAAGAATATCCTAAGAATATGCCAAACTCAACCATGGTAATATTTAATCCATTCTAAGGGTTTTAAAAGCCTATAAAAGGAATCCTATATATCTTAATTTATGGAGCTCAATCAAAGTAGAGTTATAATGCAAGAATAGATTCATGAAGCTAAAAGCCTAGTGTTATTATGTCAAAATTGAGCCAAAGTCATCAAGCCATCAATTAAGCCAAGCATTCAACAATGGTGCATAGAGGAGATTATGTTATCCATATGTCATTTATGATAAATTATTATTCATAAACCTATCAAGCCAACCAAATTACTATTTGGAGCTATCTAGGGTTGGGTAAAGAATTTATGTTTTTATGTTTATATTTTTCATTTCCTTCCATGTTTTATTGAATTTCAATCCGGTTTATTCATTATACTCCCCCAATGATCAAGCCTAAAGTATTTTAGATTTTTAGTGAGTTTGTTTTTCATTATTTTTTAGACTAAACCTATACTAACATCCTCTTTTGAGTTAAAATCCTAGATCATAAATGGCATGCTTGGTGGAACATGATTGCGCACCCCACATCTTTGAACAAAAATGATGGTTACAATAGATCTTATTTTTATTATGTTTATTATTTTTTTTAATAATTTTTTCGTAGTATTTTATTACTATTTTCATCCTAATTATATCAAAATTTCATTAAAATATGATTTGTATTTTATAAATTATGACTCTTTTAATGACTATCACTTTTTATTTTCTAATTTTTAGTAAAAATGGCTAATATAGAGCTAATATTTTTTTATTTATTATTTTGACAAAAAAATTTGAATATAGGTGAAACATAGATCTATGAATAACCTCAAAAACATTTGTGACAAATGGATATATATTTTAAAATTTATGGTTATAATACTAACTACATATTTTTATGATTTATGTGTTTAGTTTTCATTGTTTTATCTTTTTAATTTATTTTTTGCATGTTTAATAGGTTTAATTTATTTTTTTTGAGATTTTTGATAACCATTTACTAACATAAGTTGTTTATATTTTGTTTTTTTTCTTTGGGTTGATAAGTCATTGTTGACGGTCATTATTGGTCTGTGATGATTCTACTTAAATCTAAAACCTAAGAGCTCAAAACAAAATCTCATTTTCTAACACTTGAAAGTGATTCTAAGTATGGGGTTACTCTCTTATTTTTGGAAGGGACAAAGTAACATTTGAAAAAAATATATTTTATTTGACTAAAAAACACTTTAATTTGGGTTTAAAATAAATTAGTCAAATCTTTCACACTTTGTTTTGGACTTAAAGAAAACTAGTCAAATCTCACACATTTGGACCTTTGGGCATAAAAATGAGCATAGATATTTTGTATCAAGTTGTGTTTATAAAAATCCTTTCAAGTTGGATATGAAAATAATCCAAACATTTAAATTGGTGTCTAAACAATGAACCTAATAAAATCCTAACATGTTGTCAAACTTGTTTACATCATCTATTTAGGGTGTAAAAAGATCTTAGTTTATTTTTATGCCATGGATGTTTATCAAGATTTTGAAAGTTAAATCAAAGACAAAGGGACCAAAATTAACAACACATTTATTTTGGTGTCTTAAAATTAACATTAACATCATGTAGTTTCATTGATGTTTACAAGCATTCATTTATCATGTCTTGTTGTTGATTATTTGTTTTTACAAGAAGAGATGTCCATGTATGTTCTCCCATCTATCCCATTTAGGATAATTTTGGGATCAAAAGTGCCATCTCATCTCACTTTGAGCCTAGTCCGAGGAATATAAATAATGTCATTTAAAAATCTCACTAAAAACTCATAATAGTATTAGGTGATCTTGAGGTGACCATAAACTCTTTCTATTGTGTCATTTATTTCATGCATCTTGGCTTGTGACAAGGACTTCATTACTTCCCATGAGTTATTTAGGGAATATTTAACATTAGATTTCATTTCATAGCATTATCTTCAACCCCTCTCCATGAAGGGGTATATAAATTTGGATTTCTTCAATGATGCTGGTTTGAGCGGTTAAACCATCTTTGTTAGTATAAGCTAAGCTCAAGATGTTTGAGCATGTTGAACATTGCACTACAGTAAAAAAATGATGGATGTAGTGGTTGTAAAAAGGTCAAGACCTTTTAATAACAATACATATGATTTTGACCCAAATTATGTGTTTCTTCTCTTCTTTGTTGATTTGAAAGTTGGTAAGACATCTAATACATCTAGAATGATAAAAAAATAATTAGTTTTAGGCAACCCCACTTTGTCACACCCTTGATAGGATTTAGGACAATTATAACTAATTTTATTTTGGTCATGTATTTTTTATATATTGGTTTTTTGAGTTTAAAACTTATTTGTTTGTTTATAACCACATCAAAAATAAGTTTGTTTATACACTACTCCTTTGTCAAAGAGGCATTATGTTAGCCACTTTACACCACACTTGTGCCTTGTAATTTTTACTAAATATGTTTTTTTGTGTGATAATTGTTTGAGATGGGAACCATTATCATACCTACATCATTATCAAGTTTAAGCCTTGAAGTGTCTAAAACATAACATTAATCGCATCATTAGAGCATGCTTACACTGTTAGGCTAATCATTTTGTTTCAAGACTTATTTGACCTTGTATCAAAAACCTTTGTTTCAAACCAACCAAACCATGTCATGTATGCCATTTGGACCTTATTCATGCATCATCACGCTTTTCATTATTATCTAACTTATTCACTCGAATCATATTTTTAAACTATTGATATTTCAATTAACCTTTCCAAGTTCAAATTCAAACATTGATTGATGTTTGGTTAGGCCTCGCTTCGTAGGGGATGATACATAGAATTTGATCTTTTTAATTATGTAACTTAGGTTAGTCAATTTCCAAATTTGTAAACTATCACTTATTTGTTCATTCAACCTATCCTCGTCATTTTTTCTACCTTAATTTGGGAAAACATAGTGTTTTCTCTAGGTGTCTTTTGCCTTATGGCTTATATCAATTGATCATGTTTATGTTTGATTCCATGTGTTAGGTATATTTCAAAGTTATTCAAACCTTATTAGATTAAATCAAATCATATTAGCCTTTGTTTCAAAGTCTATATTTTGACACCATTTGACCAAAAGTCCTAGCATATTATGTTTATTTGAGCCTAGCTTTTAACTCCGTGATTGGATGAAGTCCCTAACAACTCAAATTTTCCCTTTCCTTGTTTAGACCTTGTTTAAAACACTTTGACAAGAGTTTGACATGTCAGTTTCTATTCATCACTTGACCTTTTGTGTATGACATTTGACATTAGACATTTGATGTTAGACTATTTTATGTCGAGTCTTAGCACAAACCATTTTGGATATACATCTTCACCCCTTTTGACCAAGTTAGACCAAGTTTAAACTATTTATCCTTTCAACATAGTTTTTTAGAGTCATCAAAACTCTAATCTTTTTTGTTTTTGGATCTTTCTTTATTGATGTGAATATGTCTAACTACACTTATTGTGGAGTCACATACAATCCATATTATGATAGAATGGCCACATAAAATTGATTTGATTTTTATGGCTTTATTCAAGACCCCTTTGATGATAACATGGTTTATGTGATGGAATTTTATCCACCTTGCACAAATCAAATCAAGGACCAAAGTCAATACCTCAATTAGGATGATATGGTTAGTGAGGTGCAATTGGGTACAAACCTCTACAATGATAAAGTTATTTGGGATATGGATCCATACCCTCCTTAAAATAATCAATACAAGGAAGAAAAGAAAAGACCTTCTGACAATCTAACTCAAAACCTTGATTGGGTTGATATGGTTTATGAAGAGGACTTGGATGCTTTGGCTTATGCAATTAATTATGCTCCACAATAATTCCCTATCCATACCATTTGAGGACTTAATACTTTGGCTAGTGTGAGAAATAAAGATCCATAATGTCCTATCATTATACAACCATAGGCCATTCCTCATCTAGTACCAATCCCATCAAAACCTCAACCAATCCAAACATTTAAAGCCCAAGTTATGTTCAAAATTGGTATTTTCCAACTCATTAGAAACCAAGGCTATGAAAACCAACCAATCTAAGATGATTTTGTTGAACCAACCACTTATGATAAGTCAATATATGATGAATCACCTTTTGATCCTATACTAGTTGTCGAGGAATCTCCCTCTAATGAGATAGTCTTTATTGAGTCACTTTTTAATGATTATAGCCACCTTTGGAAAAATCATTACCTCAAACATATGCCTATTTTTCAAGAGCTTCCCTTTGATAAGATAGTCTCTAAGGAGTTATCTCTTGACATTTTTCCCATCATAGAGGAGTCACACTATGATAAACCAATCTTTGTGGAGCTTGTTATTCCATCATAGGTCATTAATTGTCTAATACCAAAAATTCAATAAGACATCATTGTAATAGAGTACCCATCAGATAAAGAATCAGAATTAGAGTCAGGTTTTACTCTTGAACTGACATTAAATTTAACATCAAAAGTAGAATCAACATCAATCTTGATCTCAAATTTAAAGTCTCTTGAGTCTAAATTAGATTTAGATACAAAATATGTTCATTATTTTTAAAACATTGGTTATGGATGCCTAATAGACTAATACAAATATATTTGTGATCCTTATATGTTTTTTTAGGATGATTACTTTAGTATTAACATAAGTTATCCTAGTATCTTCTATGAGTACTGTGTAGCCTCTTTCCATTCTATTATCATTCCATATACCATTACCACAAACCAACATAGCCATATTATTAACATTCCATCTCCCATAGGTATTGATTAAGACCAATAGAATCCCACCTTGTTGAACTGTATCCATGGTGACATACCAGATGAAGAAAAACAAAGAGGCCAAGACCAAAATCATACAATAGAAGAACACTCTCTTAGTGAAACCTTTTCAGAGTTGCTAGGGGATAATCAAATTTAGATGTCAACATATTATAGTGAAACCTTTTTAGAGATGCTAGGGGATAATCAAAGTTAAATGTCAATGATCTTTAGTGAAACCTTCTTAGAGGTGCTATAGGACAATCAAGACAAATTCATTGGTAGAAACTTTTTCAAAGTGCCAATAGCTGAGAACAAAATTTCTTTTACTATTTAATGATGATATTATCAAATATAAAATAAAAATAGCTTCCAATGTATAGCTATCATGTCCCCTTTTTAATTGACATGTTATGAGTTCATGGTTAGCCTATTATGCGACCTTCGTAGGCTAATAGGATGGATAGAGGGTCATAATGGAGCTTGGCTTGACTTTGATTCACAGGGTTTCTACATTTGATTCTCATTCAGGTTATTTCAGACATATTTAGCCAGGGCTCCTACTTTTTAGGGACATTTGATATGCAGCAGAGCATCGTTATTATGGTATGGTTATGTGCGGAATCACTCCCTGATTCACTAGCTTCGATCGGTTCGTTGATCTGACATGTATTGAGGGAGATATTAATATTTGATTGATTTAATCAAATATTAATTATTTAGCCTATTTTTAATTAGAAACCCTAATTCTAATTTAAGAAACCCTAATTAGGGCAAGCATATCTTTTTGAGGGTATAAGGGTTTCTCATGGAGGCCATTATGGATTATGTTATTGATTATTGATATTGACTTTGGAGAATTTCTTCTGTGAAGACTGAGCCTAGGGTTCAAGGATTCCATTTGCATTGGAGAACGTTCCCTCTTCAGTGTGTGTAATTAAGAGGCTATGGAATATCAGCTGATCTATTGCCAAAGTGTGAGATAGCTTCATCCAGAAGTTATCACAGAATTTAAGGTTTGAGAGATAACTTCACACATAAGTTATTACAGATATTCGAGGTATTTCTTAATTCTTGTTTTGATTCAATAAATTATACAGCTAGAGATCTTCTGTGCTAGAAAAGTATATTTTCAGATCAGGGGTTGAAAACAGGGAAGTTGTGCTTAATTGGTGGCCGTACAAGGTCCGTACAGGTCCATACAGATCAGCTTAGGAACCAACCTCGACAGACAGAGGGTTTTCAGTGACCGACATCGGTCGACTGAAGACCGACGTCGATAGAAAGCTGATCGACAGAGACTGACGTCGGCGAGATATCGACCGACGACGGCGACTGTGTGTCGACACAGAAGGGCTGAGACCTTCCAGAATTCAATTTTCACTTCCAGTTTTAATAAGCCAGGGTTTTTAAGACTGTATTTCATATTTGTATGCATGAGAAAGGACTGAAATTGTAATAGTTTAAAAGGACAAGTGATAAGATTTGTAATTTGCTATTTAGAGACTATATTATTTTGATCATTCTAAATTTATTCAACTGAGGTTATATCTTGTTCAAAGTTTTTTGTGTTGCTATATTTCCTATTTGGAGGGGATATTACAGTGGTATCAGAGCATTTATAGGAGAAAAGGAGCCCCTAAGTAAGGGACATCACAGTGGTATCAGAGCTAAATCTTGCCAACCTGAGGGTGTATAGATCTTATGCAGCCACAAGAGTTGGGACCACATAAGTATAACACACGCAGCTGAGCCTTGCTTGAAGGTACTCAGGTGTTAGATCAGCCACCAACCATCATGAGTGACAGACATGAGGGCAGCCCACCCAGGGGCCACAAGTATGATACTGAACAGGGCACCAGAGATTTTCAGCGTGCTATGATGACAAGCCAACAGCAGAT
This sequence comes from Torreya grandis, assembly GCA_037957365.1. Taxonomy (NCBI): domain Eukaryota; kingdom Viridiplantae; phylum Streptophyta; class Pinopsida; order Cupressales; family Taxaceae; genus Torreya; species Torreya grandis. The sequence continues at coordinate 557,887 of JARHVA010002238.1, forward strand.
GGCTCAGACACTACAGGCACTTATGACTATGATAGAGAGAATGAACACACCTAATGGATAGAATGGGGACCAAAGAGATGACAGGAGTGATACGGTTAATCAGAGGCCACATCAGACTCACTCCAGAACAGCTGATAGACCTACATGTTTGACTTTTGTTCAAGAAGAACCAGAGGCACCAGCAGAGGAAGCAGGGAATAACCCATTTGCAGATGTTTACATGGCTGCAAATGATGAGTGGGACTTATTACCTCTTCATGTCCATGAGAGGATGACCTTTGATCATTTTGTCAATCTTAGGAGAGAGCACTACAGATTGGTTAGACAGGATAGGAAGCTTAGAGTTCAATTCAGTGAGCTGCAGAAGGCTACTGGTAAGCTTTCTTTGACTACTTTTGACGGCAGTGGTAAGATGACAGCTCAAGCTTGGGTTCATAAGCTTGACACCTTTTTGGCATTGAGACCAATGTCAGAGATAGATGCCATCAAATATGCCACTTTGCACTTGGATGGAGTAGCACATGATTGGTGGTACCATGGTATGGTGACACTTCAGCATAATCAGGTAACAGAGTACCAGGACTTTGTGGATAGATTGGTTGAGCAGTTTGACAGGAGAGATCCTGAGGTTTACTTCTGAGATCTGGCATAGTTGAGACAAATAGGTAGTTTGGAGTCCTTCATTGGTGAGTTTCAGAGATTGGCAGTCATGGTACCCAATATTTCAGAGCATAGATTGGTAGTTCTCTTCATAGAGGGATTGACAGAGCCATTGAGGGGTTGGATCAAAGCCCTTGATCCTCCTTCATTACAGGTAGCTATGAAGAAGGCACATGATATGGAGATGGCAGCCCCATCTAATAAATTTAACGCCAGAGGTACTTCTTCTAGAGACCATAAGCACTCCCACGGGGATACGGAGAGACCGGATTTTAACATAGATAAATCCAGGGTAAAAAATGATTCAAAGGCCAATCGGGCAACACCACCTTTGGATCGTGAGGTGCTTAATGATTTACGCAAAAAGAAGCTTTGCTTCTACTGCAAAGGACCATATGATATCCATCATGATTGTCCTTTGAGGCCTAAGGGCAAGGCGAATTGTATGATGTGGATATACTATGAGGATTCAGATTTTGAGGATTCTGAGTAGCAGAATAGTTCTGAGGGGGCAGAGGCAGAGGCTTCAGGGCCTAATGTAGAAGCAGAGTTAGAGCTTCACATTCAGGAGGCACGCATATCCAGTATTTAGTCAGATGAGTCATTCAGACTCCATGGAGTTTTGGCAGGGCAGAAGGTTATCACCCTTCTTGATACAGGAGCCACACATAATTTCATAGATGCTAGATTTGTGGAGAAGCATGGGCTCACTACTGTAGACTTTGAGGGCATCAGTGTCAAGGTAGTCGATGGTCACACTCTTAAGTGTGAGCGTATGATTAGAGACCTCCCATTGCACTTGAACAATTATGAGTTCAAGGCTGATTATTATGTGGTAAATATGGTGGACATAGACTTAGTCTTGGGTATGAAGTGGCTTCATTCATTTGAGGAAGTTACTCTTCGTCTCAAGGACATGGAGGTTCTCTTTAATGTTGATGGGATGACACATATTCTTAAGGCAATACGGGGCAGCAGCTTCAGATATATGTTTTTTCATCGGATGGAGGTACCTATACCACATAACATGATAGAGGGTGATGACGAGAGCACATTGGCACCAACACAAGAGAGGTATGAGGATGAGCTTGGTCTTGAGGTGAGTTCAGTTCAGGATTTGTCACATGTGGTGAGGACTCAATTTTCTGTTACAGTCGGGTCACAGGGTGATGATGGTATGACTATTTCTAGTCTTCGCTATCCAGTTTCAGATATTATTCAGGTAAGGAGTTTGCTTGCTAATTTTCATTTATGGATTGGATGTTGGAGTGCTTATCTTAGTACTAGAGATGATGTGACACCATTACATGAGAGTTGGGATGGACATGGCATGGGGGTCGTGTTAATTGATAGTGCTGGAGATCAAAACTATATTTGGGATCCAGGTGGATTGATCGATTTGTCATTCAGTGATTGCTTGAGGGCAAGCAATTTCAGGAGGGGCAGATTGTCATGTCCCCTTTTTAATTGACATGTTATGAGTTCATGGTTAGCCTATTATGCGACCTTCGTAGGCTAATAGGATGGATAGAGGGTCATAATGGAGCTTGGCTTGACTTTGATTCACAGGGTTTCTACATTTGATTCTCATTCAGGTTATTTTAGACATATTTAGCCAGGGCTCCTACTTTTTAGGGACATTTGATATGCAGCAGAGCATCGTTATTATGGTATGGTTATGTGCGGAATCACTCCCTGATTCACTAGCTTCGATCGGTTCGTTGATTTGACATGTATTGAGGGAGATATTAATATTTGATTGATTTAATCAAATATTAATTATTTAGCCTATTTTTAATTAGAAACCCTAATTCTAATTTAAGAAACCCTAATTAGGGCAAGCATATCTTTTTGAGGGTATAAGGGTTTCTCATGGAGGCCATTATGGATTATGTTATTGATTATTGATATTGACTTTGGAGAATTTCTTCTGTGAAGACTGAGCCTAGGGTTCAAGGATTCCATTTGCATTGGAGAACGTTCCCTCTTCAGTGTGTGTAATTAAGAGGCTATGGAATATCAGCTGATCTATTGCCAAAGTGTGAGATAGCTTCATCCAGAAGTTATCATAGAATTTAAGGTTTGAGAGATAACTTCACACATAAGTTATTACAGATATTCCAGGTATTTCTTAATTCTTGTTTTGATTCAATAAATTATACAGCTAGAGATCTTCTGTGCTAGAAAAGTATATTTTCAGATCAGGGGTTGAAAACAGGGAAGTTGTGCTTAATTGGTGGCCGTACAAGGTCCGTACAGGTCCGTACAGATCAGCTTAGGAACCAACCTCGACAGATAGAGGGTTTTCAGTGACCGACATCGGTCGACTGAAGACCGACGTCGACAGAAAACTGATCGACAGAGACTGACGTCGGCGAGATATCGACCGACGACGGCGACTGTGTGTCGACACAGAAGGGCTGAGACCTTCCAAAATTCAATTTTCACTTCCAATTTTAATAAGCCAGGGTTTTTAAGACTGTATTTCATATTTGTATGCATGAGAAAGGACTGAAATTGTAATAGTTTAAAAGGACAAGTGATAAGATTTGTAATTTGCTATTTAGAGACTATATTATTGTGATCATTCTAAATTTATTCAACTGAGGTTATATCTTGTTCAAAGTCTTTTGTGTTGCTATATTTCCTGTTTGGAGGGGATATTACAGTGGTATCAGAGCATTTATTGGAGAAAAGGAGCCCCTAAGTAAGGGACATCACAGTGGTATCAGAGCTAAATCTTGCCAACCTGAGGGTGTATAGATCTTATGCAGCCACAAGAGTTGGGACCACATAAGTATAACACACGCAACTGAGCCTTGCTTGAAGGTACTCAGGTGTTAGATCAGCCACCAACCATCATGAGTGACAGACGTGAGGGCAGCCCACCTAGGGGCCACAAGTATGATACTGAACAGGGCACCAGAGATTTTCAGCGTGCTATGATGACAAGCCAACAGCAGATGGCTCAGAGACTACAGGCACTTATGACTATGATAGAGAGAATGAACACACCTAATGGATAGAATGGGGACCAAAGAGATGACAGGAGTGTTACGGTTAATCAGAGGCCACATCGGACTCACTCCAGAACAGCTGATAGACCTACACGTTTGACTTTTGTTCAAGAAGAACCAGAGGCACCAGCAGAGGAAGCAGGGAATAACCCATTTGCAGATGTTTACATGGCTGCAAATGATGAGTGGGACTTATTACCTCTTCATGTCCAAGAGAGGATGACCTTTGATCATTTTGTCAATCTTAGGAGAGAGCACTACAGATTGGTTAGACAGGACAGGAAGCTTAGAGTTCAATTCAGTGAGCTGCAGAAGGCTACTGGTAAGCTTTCTTTGACTACTTTTGACGGCAGCGGTAAGATGACAGCTCAAGCTTGGGTTCATAAGCTTGACACCTTTTTGGCATTGAGACCAATGTCAGAGATAGATGCCATCAAATATGCCACTTTGCACTTGGATGGAGTAGCACATGATTGGTGGTACCATGGTATGGTGACACTTCAGCATAATCAGGTAACAGAGTACCAGGACTTTGTGGATAGATTGGTTGAGCAGTTTGACAGGAGAGATCCTGAGGTTTACTTCTGAGATCTGGCATAGTTGAGACAAACAGGTAGTTTGGAGTCCTTCATTGGTGAGTTTCAGAGATTGGCAGTCATGGTACCCAATATTTCAGAGCATAGATTGGTAGTTCTCTTCATAGAGGGATTGACAGAGCCATTGAGGGGTTGGATCAAAGCCCTTGATCCTCCTTCATTACAAGTAGCTATGAAGAAGGCACATGATATGGAGATGGCAGCCCCATCTAATAAATTTAACGCCAGAGGTACTTCTTCTAGAGACCATAAGCACTCCCACGGGGATACGGAGAGACTGGATTTTAACATAGATAAATCCAGGGTAAAAAATGATTCAAAGGCCAATCCGGTAGCACCACCTTTGGATCGTGAGGTGCTTAATGATTTACTCAAAAAGAAGCTTTGCTTCTACTGCAAAGGACCATATGATATCCATCATGATTGTCCTTTGAGGCCTAAGGGCAAGGCGAATCGTATGATGTGGATATACTATGAGGATTCAGATTTTGAGGATTCTGAGTAGCAGAATAGTTCTGAGGGGGCAGAGGCAGAGGCTTCAGGGCCTAATGTAGAAGTAGAGTTAGAGCTTCACATTCAGGAGGCACGCATATCCAGTATTTAGTCAGATGAGTCATTCAGACTCCATGGAGTTTTGGCAGGGCAGAAGGTTATCACCCTTCTTGATACAGGAGCCACACATAATTTCATAGATGCTAGATTTGTGGAGAAGCATGGGCTCACTACTGTAGACTTTGAGGGCATCAGTGTCAAGGTAGTCGATGGTCACACTCTTAAGTGTGAGCGTATGATTAGAGACCTCCCATTGCACTTGAACAATTATGAGTTCAAGGCTGATTATTATGTGGTAAATATGGTGGACATAGACTTAGTCTTGGGTATGAAGTGGCTTCATTCATTTGAGGAAGTTACTCTTCGTCTCAAGGACATGGAGGTTCTCTTTAATGTTGATGGGATGACACATATTCTTAAGGCAATACGGGGCAGCAGCTTCAGATATATGTTTTTTCATCGGATGGAGGTACCTATACCACATAACATGATAGAAGGTGATGACGAGAGCACATTGGCACCAACACAAGAGAGGTATGAGGATGAGCTTGGTCTTGAGGTGAGTTCAGTTCAGGATTTGTCACATGTGGTGAGGACTCAATTTTCTGTTACAGTCGGGTCACAGGGTGATGATGGTATGACTATTTCTAGTCTTCGCTATCCAGTTTCAGATATTATTCAGGTAAGGAGTTTGCTTGCTAATTTTCATTTATGGATTGGATGTTGGAGTGCTTATCTTAGTACTAGAGATGATGTGACACCATTACATGAGAGTTGGGATGGACATGGCATGGGGGTCGTGTTAATTGACAGTGCTGGAGATCAAAACTATATTTGGGATCCAGGTGGATTGATCGATTTGTCATTCAGTGATTGCTTGAGGGCAAGCAATTTCAGGAGGGGCGGATTGTCATGTCCCCTTTTTAATTGACATGTTATGAGTTCATGGTTAGCCTATTATGCGACCTTCGTAGGCTAATAGGATGGATAGAGGGTCATAATGGAGCTTGGCTTGACTTTGATTCACAGGGTTTCTACATTTGATTCTCATTCAGGTTATTTCAGACATATTTAGCCAGGGCTCCTACTTTTTAGGGACATTTGATATGCAGCAGAGCATCGTTATTATGGTATGGTTATGTGCGGAATCACTCCCTGATTCACTAGCTTCGATCGGTTCGTTGATCTGACATGTATTGAGGGAGATATTAATATTTGATTGATTTAATCAAATATTAATTATTTAGCCTATTTTTAATTAGAAACCCTAATTCTAATTTAAGAAACCCTAATTAGGGCAAGCATATCTTTTTGAGGGTATAAGGGTTTCTCATGGAGGCCATTATGGATTATGTTATTGATTATTGATATTGACTTTGGAGAATTTCTTCTGTGAAGACTGAGCCTAGGGTTCAAGGATTCCATTTGCATTGGAGAACGTTCCCTCTTCAGTGTGTGTAATTAAGAGGCTATGGAATATCAGCTGATCTATTGCCAAAGTGTGAGATAGCTTCATCCAGAAGTTATCACAGAATTTAAGGTTTGAGAGATAACTTCACACATAAGTTATTATAGATATTCCAGGTATTTCTTAATTCTTGTTTTGATTCAATAAATTATACAGCTAGAGATCTGTGCTAGAAAAGTATATTTTCAGATCAGGGGTTGAAAACAGGGAAGTTGTGCTTAATTGGCGGCCGTACAAGGTCCGTACAGGTCCGTACAGATCAGCTTAGGAACCAACCTCGACAGACAGAGGGTTTTCAGTGACCGACATCGGTCGACTGAAGACCGATGTCGACAGAAAGCTGATCGATAGAGACTGACGTCGGCGAGATATCGACCGACGACGGTGACTGTGTGTCGACATAGAAGGGCTGAGACCTTCCAGAATTCAATTTTCACTTCCAGTTTTAATAAGCTAGGGTTTTTAAGACTATATTTCATATTTGTATGCATGAGAAAGGACTAAAATTGTAATAGTTTAAAAGGACAAGTGATAAGATTTGTAATTTGCTATTTAGAGACTATATTATTGTGATCATTCTGAATTTATTCAACTGAAGTTATATCTTGTTCAAAGTTTTTTGTGTTGCTATATTTCCTATTTGGAGGGGATATTACAGTGGTATCAGAGCATTTATAGGAGAAAAGGAGCCCCTAAGTAAGGGACATCACAGTGGTATCAGAGCTAAATCTTGCCAACCTGAGGGTGTATAGATCTTATGCAGCCACAAGAGTTGGGACCACACAAGTATAACACACGCAGCTGAGCCTTGCTTGAAGGTACTCAAGTGTTAGATCAGCCGCCAACCATCATGAGTGACAGACGTGAGGGCAGCCCACCCAGGGGCCACAAGTATGATGCTGAACAGGGCACCAGAGATTTTCAGCGTGCTATGATGACAAGCCAACAGTAGATGGCTCAGACACTACAGGCACTTATGACTATGATAGAGAGAATGAACACACCTAATGGACAGAACGGGGACCAAAGAGATGACAGGAGTGCTACGGTTAATCAGAGGCCACATCGGACTCACTCCAGAACAGCTGATAGACCTACACGTTTGACTTTTGTTCAAGAAGAACTAGAGGCACCAGCAGAGGAAGCAGGGAATAACCCATTTGCAGATATTTACGTGGATGCAAATGATGAGTGGGACTTATTACCTCTTCATGTCCAAGAGAGGATGACCTTTGATCATTTTGTCAATCTTAGGAGAGAGCACTACAGATTGGTTAGACAGGACAGGAAGCTTAGAGTTCAATTCAGTGAGCTGCAGAAGGCTACTGGTAAGCTTTCTTTGACTACTTTTGACGGCAGCGGTAAGATGACAGCTCAAGCTTGGGTTCATAAGCTTGACACCTTTTTGGCATTGAGACCAATGTCAGAGATAGATGCCATCAAATATGCCACTTTGCACTTGGATGGAGTAGCACATGATTGGTGGTACCATGGTATGGTGACACTTCAGCATAATCAGGTAACAGAGTACCAGGACTTTGTGGATAGATTGGTTGAGCAGTTTGACAGGAGAGATCCTGAGGTTTACTTCTGAGATCTAGCATAGTTGAGACAAACAGGTAGTTTGGAGTCCTTCATTGGTGAGTTTCAGAGATTGGCAGTCATGGTACCCAATATTTCAGAGCATAGATTGGTAGTTCTCTTCATAGAGGGATTGGCAGAGCCATTGAGGGGTTGGATCAAAGCCCTTGATCCTCCTTCATTACAGGTAGCTATGAAGAAGGCACATGATATGGAGATGGCAGCCCCATCCAATAAATTTAATGCCAGAGGTACTTCTTCTAGAGACCATAAGCACTCCCACGGGGATACGGAGAGACCGGATTTTAACATAGATAAATCCAGGGTAAAAAATGATTCAAAGGCCAATCCGGCAGCACCACCTTTGGATCGTGAGGTGCTTAATGATTTACGAAAAAAGAATCTTTGCTTCTACTGCAAAGGACCATATGATATCCATCATGATTGTCCTTTGAGGCCTAAGGGCAAGGCGAATCGTATGATGTGGATATACTATGAGGATTCAGATTTTGAGGATTCTGAGTAGCAGAATAGTTCTGAGGGGGCAGAGGCAGAGGCTTCAGGGCCTAATGCAGAAGTAGAGTTAGATCTTCACATTCAGGAGGCACGCATATCCAGTATTTAGTCAGATGAGTCATTCAGACTCCATGGAGTTTTGGCAGGGCAGAAGGTTATCACCCTTCTTGATACAGGAGCCACACATAATTTCATAGATGCTAGATTTGTGGAGAAGCATGGGCTCACTACTATAGACTTTGAGGGCATCAGTGTCAAGGTAGTCGATGGTCACACTCTTAAGTGTGAGCGTATGATTAGAGACCTCCCATTGCGCTTGAACAATTATGAGTTCAAGGCTGATTATTATGTGGTAAATATGGTGGACATAGACTTAGTCTTGGGTATGAAGTGGCTTCATTCATTTGAGGAAGTTACTCTTCGTCTCAAGGACATGGAGGTTCTCTTTAATGTTGATGGGATGACACATATTCTTAAGGCAATACGGGGCAGCAGCTTCAGATATATGTTTTTTCATCGGATGGAGGTACCTATACCACATAACATGATAGAGGGTGATGACGAGAGCACATTGGCACCAACACAGGAGAGGTATGAGGATGAGCTTGGTCTTGAGGTGAGTTCAGTTCAGGATTTGTCACATGTGGTGAGGACTCAATTTTTTGTTACAGTCGGGTCACAGGGTGATGATGGTATGACTATTTCTAGTCTTCGCTATCCAGTTTCAGATATTATTCAGGTAAGGAGTTGACATGTTATGAGTTCATGGTTAGCCTATTATGCAACCTTTGTAGGCTAATAGGATGGATAAAGGGTCATAATGGAGCTTGGCTTGACTTTGATTCACAAGATTTCTACCATTTGATTTTCATTCAGGTTATTTCAGACATATTTGGCTAGGGCTCCTACTTTTTAGGGATATTTGATATGCAGTAGAGCGCCTTTATTATGGTATGGTTATGTGTCATGTATTGAGGGAGATATTAATATTTGATTGATTTAATCAAATATTAATTATTTAGCCTATTTTTAATTAGAAACCCTAATTCTAATTTAAGAAACCCTAATTAGGGCAAGCATATCTTTTTGAGGGTATAAGGGTTTCTCATGGAGGCCATTATGGATTATGTTATTGATTATTGATATTGACTTTGGAGAATTTCTTCTATGAAGACTGAGCCTAGGGTTCAAGGATTCCATTTGCATTGGAGAATGTTCCCTCTTCAGTGTGTGCAATTAAGAGGCTGTGGAATATCAGCTGATCTATTGCCAAAGTGTGAGATAGCTTCATCCAGAAGTTATCAGAGAATTTTAGGTTTGAGAGATAACTTCACACATAAGTTATTACAGATATTCCAGGTATTTCTTAATTCTTGTTTTGATTCAATAAATTATACAGCTAGAGATCTTCTGTGCTAGAAAAGTATATTTTCAGATCAGGGGTTGAAAATAGGGAAGTTGTGCTTAATTGGTGGCCGTACAAGGTCCGTACAGGTCTGTACAGATCAGCTCAGGAACTGACCTCGACAGACAGAGGGTTTTCAGTGACCGACATCGGTCGACTGAAGACCGACGTCGGCAGAAAGCCGATCGACAGAGACTAACGTCGGCGAGATATCGACCGACGACGGCGACTGTGTGTTGACACAGAAGGGCCGAGACCTTCCAGAATTCAATTTTCACTTCCAGTTTTGATAAGCCAGGGTTTTTAAGACTGTATTTCATATTTGTATGCATGAGAAAGGACTGCAATTGTAATAGTTTAAAAGGACAAGTGATAAGATTTGTAATTTGCTATTCAGAGACTATATTATTGTGATCATTCTGAATTTATTCAACTGAAGTTATATCTTGTTCAAAGTTTTTTGTGTTGCTATATTTCCTGTTTGGAGGGGATATTACAGTGGTATCAAAGCATTTGTAGGAGAAAAGGAGCCCCTAAGTAAGGGACATCACAATAGCCTAATCAGATGGTACCTCTCTCAAGCCCAAAGAATATAATAATCTGGTGGTCTTATCAAGAGAATATTTAAAAGTCTTCAGCTTTGCCACTTCCAAAAATATGTTGAATTTAGAATCAACAACATTATGTGTGCCTAAACATCTTGATATTAATTTATTTCCACACTATTATTTGATTCAAAACATGTTGCATCCAAATATTTAGCTAGTTATTGATAGAGCAACTATTTAGATGAGGTATGGGATAGAAATTAACATGATTAAATATTTTGGTTGTATCATTTGATGATTAGGATGTGCACTCCAAATCATCAAGAACAACATAATCACATACCTAGGCCACAAACATAAAAAACCTAATGACCATCATCAGCCAAAAACATGTACCATACAATTTTAGTTTACCATATCTATTTACCATTATCACATATTCATTTTTCATTATCACATAATCATTACCTTTTCCTTGCCACTTTAGAGCAACCATCCTACTATTATGTCACATAAATAAAACCATTAGTATCCTAAGCAAGACCATTCAACCATTTTGTTCCTAATTGAACAAACATGTTTTGAATCTTATCAACCTAGCTTGTTTGACCTTAGTTCATCCATTGATTTCACATTTTTAGCATATAGAATCAAATCAGTTTCAATAGTTATTTTTGGCTTTTCAGATAGAGATAGTATTATGGAATAGTATGATAGAAGTTTTGGTAGTGGCATCCTTCATTTCTTATTCCCTTCTTATCAATTTTATTTATGTGAGTTTGATTATATCACCTACTAGGGTAAATCAGTGCTCATCAGTCTTGATAATAATTATATCACCTATTGGGGAAAATTGGTATCATTGATCTATTAGGTTTATCCTCATTATAACTGCCTATGGGTAAAATAGGGATAACATTTAGTTATTGTGCGTTGACATATCACCTAGTCATTCTTATGTTGTAGTATGACATCATACCAATTGTACCTATTTTATTTGAATTGGCTGTTACACTAGTCATATTCCTCTACTATGAGGTAAACTACTATGAACTAAAGCCATTTTAGGTCTATGTGGGTCATGTTTGATTAATTTTTAGGTCATCTCAATCCACTCTAAGCCATGATATCACCATTTTACAAGCAACCTAAGCCATACTCTTGTCATTTTATGAGCAACTTCAGCCACACTCATTTTTTTATGAACATCATTTCAAGTTATAATGCTCTTGCCATTTTGTAAGCTTGGAAGATTTTAGTGTCTCTTCATTCTCAATTGATATAAGATGATTTAAAAATTCCAAAAATATTTGAAAATAACTTAGAAAAACCAAAAAAACATTGACCACTTCTTTGCCTTATGGATTCTGGGACCCCTCACTAAGTCACAAACAAATCATTTGTTCCTTAGTTTCTCCATCCTTTTTGGCATTTTATCCTACATTATCCCCATTTTTCAAGTTCATTCATATTCTTCTATTGCATCCATCATCAATTTCTTCTAATTTTTTGGGAGAACTACATTTGGCCTAAAGTTTTGTTGGATCATCATATCCATATAACTATATAGGTAGTGTCCACTTCCCTAGTACATATGGAGACAACTTAGCCACCCCCTTCCTTTTATTCTATTCCTCCATCTTATTTATTTATTTAGTTCTTTCCTAATTTTTAGGGGTAGTGTTCATCATTTTATTTATACTAACATAGGGACTAACACTTGTTTGTTTGTTTATGTGCTTATTTATTTATTTTTAGCATAGTGGCCTTGATTCAATTTATGTGTGTTCATTGGGTAATTCTTTGCACATTATTATTGAATCTATCCATATTCAAATGTCTATATTATCATCATGGTTTTTATCATTAGTGTAATTATTTCCCATTTAGTATCAGATATTGAGAGTCAACCCTTATGCATATTTTGGCCAAGCCCCCATGGTATTCTATGATGAGGCCTACCATCAAATGTTACAACAAAAATCATCTTTAAGAGGTCTAAAACATAAATACAACATCACCATCTCCTCAACACTAAAATTAGAAACAATCCAAATCCAATCCCATTCATATCCTAAATGGAATAATTAAGTAATGAAATAATTTCAACCTTTGTTAGGTTAGATGATCTCCTCCCTATGAACAATCAAGTTATCAATCATCATCTATCAATCATGTTTTTTATAATCAAGGTAAACTACATCATCACTATACACCATCCCACATGCATTCTCAATGATTATATCACCTGAAGGGGTAAATTATTATGTTATCACCACCTTCCTTTCCTATTTTTTATCCTAATTGGGGTAGCTCCATCTTCTCAATGATTATATCACCTACTAGGACAAATCATTGTGTTATCATACCACATTACCACTATCAAGGTAAAATGCTTATAACCACCTTTGGGAAAACCATTGTACACTATCTCACTTGCATTTCTTAGTGATTATTCACACCTTTGGGCGAATCATTATGTTGTCACCCCATTGTATTTATTTATTTGGTCCCTTAGTTTTGCTTTGTTCTTTTAAGGGACCATTTGTTGACCCACTTTCCAACCACTCCCTTGAGGGGGTAGCTATAGTTTAATCATTACCATTGTAGTCATAAGCATAAAGAACTATTTTATTCTTTGAAAATATGTTACCATCCTTATAACTTGTAAAATCTTCCCAAATAGGGTCAAACTATAGACATGTAAATTTGACCACCAATGGATTTGTATCAGACTATTAGATCAATTCTTACCAATCATCAAACATTTGACTTAAGAATTTCTATTAGTCTCAAATTTAGATTTATAACCTTGCATTAAATCAATACAGCCTAATAAATCAATTAAATAAGGCAAATACACACATTAAATTAATCAAAATTAGATAAATGACCAAATGTCTAAAAATAATTAATTAACTTGCACACCCTAATCAAAATCAATTAGCAACTTAAATCAATTTCAAATGCTAATTGAGTTCACCCATGAGCTAAAAAATCAATTACTAAAAAATAAATTCAAGAGTATCTTATAACATCTTAGGATACACTCATTACCTTTGTGAGTTGTCACTTTTGGAAAATATCTAAAAGAATATCCTAGGAATATGCCAAACTTAACCATGGTAAGATTTAACCCATTCCAAGGGATTTGAAATCCTATAAAATCAATATTAGAGGTCTTCATTTAAGGATCTCAATAAAATTAGACTTATAATGTAGGAATAGATTCATGAAATTAAAATCCTAGTGTTATAATGTCGAAATTCAGCCCAAGCCATCAAGCCATTAATCAAGCCAAGCATTCAACAATGGTGCATAGAGGAGATGATGTTATCCATATGTCATTGATGAATAATTATTATGAATAAGACAAGTAAGCAAACATAATTACCATTTGGAGCTATTAAGGATTGGGTAAGAAATTTGTGTTTTTATGTTTATATTTCTCATTTCCTTTCATGTTTTCTTGAGTTCTCATTTGGTTTATTCATTATGCTCCCCCCATGATCAGGCCTAAAGGATGTTATATTTTTAGTGAGTTCATTTTTCATTATTTTTGAGACTAACCCTAAACTAAACTCCTCCTTTAATTAAAATCCTAAATCATAAGATTGATCACAATGATCTATATCTTTATTTGTGTCGTATAATACATCTTTCCTATATAGTCCTCCACTTGATCATTGTGATGAACAAATCTTAAAACTAAAAATTGATCTTAAGTTTCACACCATGATATGATGATCCCCATTAAATTTTATCAACTTTAAAATGCATCCATTAGATCAAGTTCTAATAGGCTCATGCACTTTGTTGGATCCTTGTATGCTTCTAAGCTTTAATGTTTCAAATTTAAAATGCATTTGTTGATCTTTTGATCTAAGCTCTTGCATGCTATTATATATTCAAAAGAATTACAAAATTTAAGTGTCCCTCTTAGCCCTATATAAATTCACTCCTCCACCACCATATCATGACATAGCTAAAAAGAGTCAAGCCCCACTTGTAGAGTATCTAATCAGGTTTGCACTATATTCCTCTCTATTAGCACAATGATCAGGCCCCCTTATGTTACAACTAGCTATCTATGTAAGTTAATACATTATGACCTTAATGTATCCCTCTTTTTGATGATATCTACTACATCTATATCCTCCTCTCCCCCATCCTCCTCATCTTACATCTCCTCCTAATTCTTCTCCTCCACCTCCTCCATCTCCTCATCCCCTCCCCCTAGTATGGATGTACCACCCTATCCTACCTCACAGCCCACTGCTTGACCCACCATGATGTATATGTGGGATCACACACCAAATACTCCACATCATCACTTGATAATACCTAATCCTCTTTTATTGAGACATCTTTAATGACTAGTCCTAGTATTTCCCATTTTATCTCATATATCTCATATACATGCAGGGCCCAGGGAATGTCCTATACTAAATACTTATGTAAGTTTATCCTTCTACCACAATAAGGTTATGATATAATATATATCATATCATCATATTTATGGGGTACCAATAGGCTACACTATCTTTATGTGATCATAAGCTCAACACTGCATAATGACAATGACATCTAGTCCATAGTGCCTTTAGGTCCTTAAAACCTAAATATCCTTATAAATATATCCCATTAAAGTTAAGACCCATGAAAAACTATGCAATGCTCTATAATATTTTTCACATCCCTAGTCAAGCTCCATAGAAATATTCCTCCCCTTGAGTCTACGAGTTCATAGTAGGATATTACCAACATTATCATTATAAGTATGCCTCTCCTTATTATGTCAAATGTATATAGAGGCTCAAAAATGAAAACTCTAGAAATAAAATAGATACCATCTATATCATTACCATATAGGCATATCAAGGATTCTCCTTGTACTTGATCATCCATAGGGACTATGGGTGTTCCTTCTACTGGAAGGCATAAAATATGGTAGATGTCCTCCTTTATAATGTTTATCTCTAAGGTTGAAAAATAAAAGGTCCTAGTAGTGACATCCCACCACTCCACCAAAGCCACTATAAATATCATGTCTCAATGGATACATCTATAGTGATGCACCCCTCATAGGCCTACAAACTTATAATGGGCCCAGTCATCATCTCAAAGATGAAATCATAGTCATTCTAGTAAGGGTATCACTTGATCTCTCATCCATAATAGACCCCATGCCTATCATTATCATCCCCTATAAGCCTAAAAATATCCTAAAAACTCTAACTTATCTTAACCATACTGTTAGAACACAACTATCTACTAAGAGAGGGGTGAATTAGTAGATTGATTAAATTAGTCCTTTTAATACTTTTAATGCAAATTAAAATATATAAAATCACACACACAAACATTCATAACACCTAATATACTTAAAAAACCCAATATGGGAAAAACCACGTTGAGAAACAACTGCTAGAATCTATTATTCTAATTCAACCTCATAATCAAAATCTCATTCGTTACACCATTTAAGGGCACTAAACCTAAGGAGACACCAATCCCCTAATTTAAGATCACTTACTCTAAAAAAACATCAACTCCCTAACTGAGAACCAACTTAGTTTATCTGATGGAACCCACTAATTAGATCTATGTTAAAAATATGGAGCTATAACTCTAGATTATATATTCAATTCATAAATGAATCCAATTCTAATTCTCTATTATAGATCTAGTTTGTAACTGCTCATGCTTCACACATCTCTCTCTTCTCTTCTCTTCTTCTCTATTTCTCTTTCTCTTTCAATTTGAATCTATTCAGAAGCAATGACCTTTATTGTATTATAGTTTGTAACTGCTTATGCTTCACACATCTCTCTCTTCTCTTCTCTTCTTCTCTATTTCTCTATCTCTCTCAATTTGAATCTATTCAGAAGCAACAACCTATATATATGTCATCTAAGATACAATAAAGGTTGTTGCTTCTGAATAGATTCAAATTGAGAGAGATAGAGAAATAGAGAAGAAGAGAAGAGAAGAGAGAGATGTGTGAAGCATGAGCAGTTACAAACTAGATCTATAATAGAGAACTAAAATTGGATTCATTTATGAATTGATATTATAATCTAGAGTTATAGCTCCATATTTTAACTCTAGATTATAATATCAATTCATAAATGAATCCAATTCTAATTCTCTATTATAGATCTAGTTTGTAACTTCTCATGTTTTAAACATCTCTCTCTTCTCTTCTCTTCTTCTCTATTTCTCTATCTCTCTCAATTTGAATCTATTTAGAAGCAACAACCTTTATTGTATCTTAGATGACATATATATATATATATATATATATATATATATATATATATATATAAACACACACACATATTGGTCTCACTATAGATAATTATGGTGGTGTTACATGAATTCAAAAAATGGGAAATTTGTCAATTAAATTGAGTCCAAGAATAGAGCATGATGTGTTACAGACCAAGTGTGCAGATAGAGAAGAAGTGAGACCAATATATATGTGTGTGTGTGTGTATTTATATATGTGTGTATTTATACACACACACACACATATTGGTCTCACTTCTTCTTTGTGTTGACACTTGGTCTGTAACACATCATGCTCTATTCTAAGACTCAATTTAATTGATAGGTTTCCCATTTATTGAATTCATGTAACACCACCATAATTCTCTATATTTATCATATATTAGGCTCTAGTTTTGATCCACATGCCATATTACACAATTTAGATCGATCACAATGATTTATATCATTGTCTATGTCATATAATGCATCTTTATAGTGTGGTCCTCCACTTGACCATTATGATGAACAAATCATAAATACTGACAATTGATCTTAAGTTTCATGCCATGATGTGATGATCCTCATTCAATTTTATCAACTTTAAATGCATATATTAGATCAAGTTCTAACAAGATCACATACTCCATTAGATCCTTATATGCTTTCAGGATTTAATGTTTCAAGTTTAAAATGCATCCATTGATCTTTTGATGTAAGCTCCTATATGCCATTAGATATTCAAAAGTAACATAGACTTTACCTCTATCTATCATTAAACATTAGACTCTTTGACATCTTTGTCACTTTGCATTCTATTGATCTTCATTCCATGATCACACACTTACCATTATCTCATATGATAGACTAATATGCTCATTGGTTCTCTATTTGACAAGATTCTATGAGTGTGAAACTTGGCACCCTCAGATGCCTTATACACATTACTATTAGTGATCATGCTTGTGACACTTGGCACTCTCACTTACCTTCTACTCATTTTCAGTCCCTATGAGTGTGATACTTATCACTAGTGTGTGCCTTCTAAGCACTTTACTTTTAGTCTTTATGATTGTGACACTTGGCATTCCCACATTAATCCTTGAATTTTTTTACTTTAAACCACTTTATAGATTTATTGTGCAAGCTCTATGATTGTGACATTATTCACTAGCATGTTTACTCATAGGTGCCTTTGACAAATTGACTTTGTTATGCTTCATTGTATATTCAATGTATGATTAAGAGCTCACTATTGATAAAGCTAGGACAAATATTAAGTCTAAGACTTAGGAAATATTAAGGTCTTTGATTAATTCTTAAAGACATTAATTTATAGGTTGAAGGGGTTGGTTTCATAATGATGAAGAAGGCTTAAGTTATAACTTAAGTAACCAATTCCAATCTATATCTAGTCAACATAAAAATAGAACATGCATGTGAACACCATGATTGAAACCCTTAGGGTTTAACTAAGAAACTCTATATTATTTGAGAACAAAGATAAATCATTTCTAAGCTCATTTATCTTCATCTAGACTTACAGACCATATATCTAAGATGCTCTTGAAAAACCCAAAACATACCTTCTATCAATTATTTTTCAAATGGTCTAGAAATAGTCTCTATAAAAGCATGACAACATTATATGACAATATTGAAACTTATACTATTAAATTTTAAAACATGCTCTTCTCTCCAATCTCATGCCAATAATATCCCTTTTGACATCAATGACAATCATATTTCCAAATATCTCCCCCTTTAGCATTGATGGCAAACTAAATGATCTGATCTTATAATATGTTGCTCCTTCTTTGGCATTGCTTGCATTAGATTTTGAATAAATTGAGCTGAAACTATTCATACTAAACTTGTTCCCCCTTATGCAATGGAAAATTTGCCTAAACTTAACTTAGACACATTCTCTACTCTTTCAAACTTTTGAAGAGAGTATTTGCACTTTTTCTCCCCCTTTGACGTCAATGGCAAAGGGACTCCAACTTTCTTATAGTTTATCCAAAATTTTATCCCCCTTTATCAAATAAAAGAGTTTGTCCAAGAATCTACAACTATCAACTCATTATAAATTTTCAAAAATATGCATACCAGAGTTACCTTTTCTCTCTTCTTTTAGGGATTAACAAGATTTCTATGATACTCCCCCTAGACTCATGCCCTATCACTAGGATCTAGTGATGTGATTTAGGAGCCACCACTCCCAATTTATATCTCAAATACTCAAATTGTTCTTTGGGAAGAGGTTTGGTGAATATGTCTACAAATTTATCATGATTTGGCACATACTCCATTATGACCTCTTGATCTATAACATTTTCTCTTAAGAAGTGATACTTGATTTTTTTGTGCTTAGTTATGGAATGGATCATTGGATTATTTAATATGTTAATAACACTTGAATTGTAACAAAGAATAGAGATAGTGATTTATGTTCTACCTTGATGTCTTTGAGTGTTTTCTTCATCCACAAGACTTGAGTGCAACATGCGACTATTACAACATTTATATTATAGAAAGAGTAATTGATTCTTACTTTTTTGCTTAGCCATGAAACAAGTTTATTTCCAAGGAAAAATACACCAACACTAGTACTTTTTATGTCATCCACACTTCCTTCTAATTAGCATCTTATATGTTATAAAAGTGAAATCTTCACCTTTAGGATAACATAGGAC
Source organism: Torreya grandis (assembly GCA_037957365.1). Classification (NCBI taxonomy): domain Eukaryota; kingdom Viridiplantae; phylum Streptophyta; class Pinopsida; order Cupressales; family Taxaceae; genus Torreya; species Torreya grandis. The sequence goes on from JARHVA010002238.1 coordinate 577,196, forward strand.
ATAGTCAATTTTACTCTTGATACATTTGAAGATTGGTTTCACTACATTGACATGTGATCCTTTGGGAGTAGTTTGAAATATTATAACCATACACACTACATACATGATATTTGGTCTTGATGTAGTTAAGTTTAACAAAATACCTATCATTGATATATACAATGTTTGATTTGCATTAAAAGACTCATTCTCTCTGCTAAACTTCCATCTAACTATCATGGGAGTACCTATTGGTTTGTCGTCTTCCATCCCAAACTTCTTGAGCATTTATTTAGCATACTTGGTTTGAGATATAAATATCCCTTCATTAGTTTTTTTTAATTTGTATACCTAAGAAGAAAGAAAGTTCTCCAAGGATAGACATATCAAACTCATTTTTCATTTGAGTAGAAAATTATTTACACAATTTATTTTTGCTACCACAAAAAATTATGTCATCTACATATACAACAATAATTAACATATGTTCACTTTTTGATTTGAAGTATAGATTACTATTTGAACATCCTTTATTAAATCCTTATTTTTATAAGTACTAGTCTAATCTTGAATACCATGCTCTAATTGCTTAGTTTAGACCATATAGATCTTTCTTTAGTCTGTAAACATTATCTTCTTCTTGTGACATCTAAAAATCTTTTTGTTGTTCTATGTAGACTTCCTCTTCTAGGTTCCTGTTGATGATTTAAAATTGCACTTGATCTCAACCAATCAACAATGGGAAGTTTCAAACTATGGGACAATGTAGCTTGAAACAACCTCTAGATTTTAGAGAAGCTGGTCTCTTCTTTTTTAATGGGTGTTGGGGAAAAAGGATAGGAGATTAAACAAAAATGCAAAATGAAGGAATTGAAACCTAACTACAGCCTGATTGTAATCCTAACCCTAACCTAAGCACAGTGAGACTATTATAGGATTCAATTACATTTAAGAGAAGACAAGTGCATGATCAATGTAAAAGGTTGAAATAATAGAAACAGAGGCTCACAAAAAGGAGTTCTTTCACTGAGACACAGAGAATGTCAACAAAGGCATAGTGTTCAATCTTCTTAATAGAATTTTCCAATCACATAAGAGGCATAGAAGTCACGTACAGTTATGTAAACCTTCCAATTCAAGAAAATGAGACAAAAGCAAATGACATTCTTAATCACAACTTTAGAAAATCTATAGTATAGACTAATTCACAAATGACACAGATAGCACCAACCAAGGCATGGAGTTCAAATCTTTTTAATTCATTCAGCCACATAAAAGGCATAGAAACATGCACAGTTACATCAAATTTACAACTCAAGAGAATTAAGACAAGAACAAATGATATTACTGGTCAAAATTCTATAAATTTTAAAACTATAGAATTCCCCCCTTCTCTTTTCTTACAATTCTTCTTCTTTTATAGCCCCAAATCACTCCTTCCATCATCCCCTTTCCCACATAATTCTTCTCCATCCTTCACTCATGGGAGACAAATAGATAGCACCTTCAATGCTTTGGGGGCTCCAAAAATCTACCTAATGAACTGTTCCATCTACTTGAATTAACTCCAACTGATTTTCCCTCCATTTTGCCTTTTAGCAACAGATACATGGAACACTCTGTTATGTTGAGATGGGAGATGACAAATAGTCAGTTTCCTAAAAATACTCTTACTACTTAGAAGGCACTGGAAAATGACACTTGGTACTTTCCACCTAATTTTTCAAAGACACATAGCTCTCTCCACTTCTCCTTGGCTATGTTATAGTATCATTCGGGACACATATCAGACTTTTACAACTGGTGACACTTGGTAGCTTCTACAGACCTTTTAAGTAACACCTAAGGCCCACCACAATCTTTATTCAACAATGAAACTCAAAGATGATCTCTCAGGCATTGACACATGGAGGCTTTCATGACTTCAAGGAATATAAGTGGCATCTTCTGCTTCTCCTACTAGAGGTATGTGGCAACTTCCACTGTATTTGGGAATGGAGTAGGAAGGGGCTTGGAGAGTGACACTTGGCAACTTCCACTACTTTATGGCACTTTAAGCAAAATAAGATGACGCCTTTCAACATTTATCAAAAATATTGAACCCAGGTGTTAAACCAAAGTTTCTCAAAAGTTGACACGTGGTGACCTCTATTGCTTTATTAAAAAGGTAGTTCAGGGCCTTTCGTGACTACCACCTAGTGCTTCCACTTCTCTGCCACCTAGCTTGTTGAAAGTCTTTGCTGAGAAATAAAATAAATGTGGGTGCCGGTACATGACGTGGATGCTGACACATGGTGACTTCTATTGAGTTGCTATTAGGTATGTGGCACGATCCACAGTTCTCAAGAAAGTTACAAGTAGGGGCTCAAAGGATGTTAGCTAGCCAGCTCCATTTTTCAAAAAGTGACACTTAGCAGCCTTCACTTGAATTCAAACATTTAGGTAAAATGAAACAAAAGAAACCAAAGAGGAGAAAAGAAGACACGCGCTTAGAAAGTGACACTTGGTAGCCTCCACTACAATTTGACACTTAGACAAAAAATTGAACCTGCGCTCTGCCCTAACTCTACTGTTACGACTAAGGAATGTGGGATTGAAAACTGTAGTGCTTAACTAAAAATTTGAATGCAACATAGAGTAAAAATTTACTCTATAGTTACTAGCAACCCTCAAGACTTTTGAGCCTACTTAAAAAGAAACTCCACCTCTCGCTAGATAAAAATTGTGAAAATTACAGCTTCAAAAGAGCTGTCGACATATGGTTAAAACACTTATTCAAAAGCAAAGTGGGAAAATAATGGAAAAATAATGCGAAAAAGGGAAACTATTTAACTACAATACATGAGAGACCTAAGTCAATTGAAATGTTTCAAATAGATTCTGTTTATAGGAATCTCTTTAAGTTCTACTTCCATTGACTCTAGCTCAAAATAATTCTTATGCTTGCATGCATGAATTCTATATGGACCAGTCCATAACACTTCAAATTTGGTATGCTAACCCAACATGGCAGCCCTTGCATCCCATTTTAGAACAATTGAGCTTACTTTAAAATTAGGATTTGAAGTCCTTTTATCAAAACAATGCTTAACCATTCCCTGATGCTTGATCAATGAATCATGGGTTATATCCCTATTCTCTTGAGCTTTTAAAAGTTCTATGAGTCTGACCGGCATGGGGCCATTCTCTTCAATCTCAATTTGTTTGATTAACTGGAGAGTAGGAATTTCCAAGCTTAGGGGAATCATGGCAGACTTTCCATATACCATTTCATATGGAGACATTTTGATCACCTACCTGGGCATGATTTTATCAGCCCATAGTGCTAGATTAAGCACTTTATGCCACTCTTTGTGATGATCAGCCCCTACTCTTTTGATGAGTCTTATCAGGTTCTTGTTGGTTGATTCTATGAGACCATTACCTTGAGGGTAATAGTTAGATGAAGTTTTCAGATATATTCCATGTCTCAAGGCAAAGTTAGATACCTTAGACCAAAATAATGCTTTAGCATTATCTAAAATGATGGTGCAAGGAGACCCAAAGCGAGTAGTGATACCCCCTAGAAAATCTAGGATCACATTCTCTATTGCTTCTTTATGTGGGACTGCCTCAGTCCATCTAGTGAAATAGTCTGTGGTAGTTAATATCCATTTATGACCCATGCTAGACACTAGATTTATCATTCTAATGAAGTCAAGACCCCATTGAGCAAAAGGTTCATCCACATTTATAGGACTCAGTGGCATGGTTGTGTTCCTCATCATCCCCATATAATACTGGCATTTTCTAACCAGCTAATAACAATCTACAAATAAAGTAGGCCAAAAATACCCTACCTCACTTATCATTATGGCTATGGTATTTGCAAAAAAATGCCCCCTGATATTCCATGATGTATTTTGTGTAGTATTCTTTGAGCTTCAACCTGTTCTACACATATTAACAATTTTCCATCAAAATTTGTCTTGAAAAGGACTTGTTTAATTAAAACAAAATGAACTCCCTGTATCTTATAATATCTCCTCTTGTTTCAAGGGAGTTATCTTAGATAAATCCCATTTTTCATGAATTGAATCTTGCTTGTGATGCAAGATTCCTGATCAACCTCTTGTAATTGTAGCACTATCTCCATCTCTCCTTCTAATTTTGCTTCCTCAGGTAACATCTTTTCAAGCTCTTGGGTTATATATTGGCATAGCCCCTACCTCTGACTAGTTTGGTGGGTCTAACTTCCACATCATATTCAAGGATCTTAGTGATCCAATTGGCTCTTTTCTCAATAATCTCACCCTCCATGATGTATTCCTTGACACTTGGGTGAGCTATGAGTATCAGAATTTTGTTCCCTGATATCAAATGCCTAAATTTCTTGAGGGCTTTTACTATGTCATAGGCTTGTCTTTCGACAAAACTATACCTGGTTTCATAATCTCTGAGAGTTTTTGAGAAAAAGGCTATTGGGTGCTCCCCCTCTAGCCTATCTTTCTTTTGAGTCAAGACAACAACAATAATTGACTCCCCTCCATAGACATACATTACGAAGGGCACGGAAAAATCTAGGTTCTTGAGCATTGAGGCTACTGAGCTAGCCGTCTTGACCCCTCAAAAGCTTGCCTTCCTTCTGTAGTCCACTTGAAGACCAAGTCTTTTTTTAGCAAGAGTGTCATTGGTCTAACCAAGCCTACAAAATTAGATATGAATTTACTGATAAAATTGACCTTCCCTAAAAAGGACTGGACTACCTTTTTACTCACTGGAAGTAGGTCCATTATAGCTGTGATTCTCTTGAGATCTATAGAATCCCCTTCCTTAGACACTATGTTCCCCAATAGTTTACCCTAAGGTATAGCAAAAATACATTTCTTTGGGTTCAATGATATCCCAAAATCTTGACATCTCTTGAAGACAGATTCTAAATGATCAAAATAATCATCAACATTTTTTGAGAAAATAGTGAGGTCATCCAGATAGACTAGGATGACCTTAGTTACAAGTTCACCAAAAGCTATATCCATAGCTCATTGAAAGGTGGCTCCTACATTTGATAAGCTAAATGGCATCTTTGCATAGGCAAATGTTCCCCATTTGGTAGTGAAAGTAGTTTTGTATTGGTCTTCCTTGGCTAGCCAAATTTGATTATACCTAGAGAAACCATAAAGTAAAGAAAACCTCTCTGATCTAGCCATAGTTTGTAGAATTTGTTCCATGGAGGGCAAGGGGTAGTGGTCTTTCAGAGATGCTATATTTAGATCTCTGAAATCTACACACAGTCTTACATCTCCATTCTTTTTCCTAACTGGGGCTAGATTTGATACCCAAGTCGAGTGCTTGATTAGAAATATTATTTTGGAGTCTCAAAGTTTTTGCAACTCATCTACCATTAAAGGCTCAATCCTTAGATTTATTGGCCTCTATTTCTATCTAATGGGCTTTGATCCCTCATTCAATTCTATTATATGTTGGATAATGTCTCTGTTGTATCCATGAAGGTCTTCATAGCTCCAAGCTATGACTCTATCATATCTTTGGCACAATTCAATTAGTCTATCCTTCTCTTCTTGAGTCATAGAATTCCCAACTTTTAGCCTCTTCCCATCACTCACCTCTACCTTGGAATAGTCTACTTTATCTACCTAGAACATTTTCTTTTCTAGGCTTACATCCTCTGGGTCGAACAAGTTTTCTAAGGTGATCAATCCTTTGGGGAGCTTATTTGTCTTCAATTGAATAATTTGATCACCATATGCCTCTTCAATTTTAGTTTACAATTGATCATCAAACTCATCTAATTGTTGTAAGAAAGAGACTACTTGAGCATCATTTTTAAATACTTGCCAATTTTCATCATTGTCTGAGATGGTCGGTCTCACTATAACTTTTACTAACTCATTGTCAACTAATAGGCTAGTTACTGGGTTGAACTATGAGCCAATCTGAGCCATCCTATCAACCTCAATGTTTTGACTTCTCAAGATTATTTCAATATTGAAAGCTTCAAAATCTTCTATCAAATCCCAAATCCTATGCCTGTAGGATCTCATTCTCACATTCTTGGCCGTTGCCTTTTCCCTAATTTGCTTTACTACTAATTCTAAATCTCCTTTTACCTTTAGGTTCTTTATTCCCTTTTTCTTGGCTAACAATAGCCCATGTACTAGAGATTCATATTCTGCATCATTATTAGTGCAAGCAAATTGAAATTTGATAGCCCTTAAAATCTTATCACCATTTGGAGCAGTAAGACAAATTCCTGCTCTAGCACTATGTTTACTTCTAGCCCCATCAAAATTCAAAGTCTAGACCTCTAAATATTGAGTAGTAGGTGCCTCTTTCCTTATAACATTTGGGATCACCTGATCCTCATCAAAAATGACATACATTCCAAAACCAGTAGAGTCATAGTTCCCATATGGGTCGTCATGCATCATAGCCAACAACTAGTTGTTTTCTTCTTCTTAATCATGTTCAGTCCAGTCGCCTAGTTCTTCAACAAAAGTCCTTTCTTCTTTATTCAACATGGCATGATCTGATTCTAATCTTGTTGTTGGTTCATTGGTGATGTGGTCTTTGGATAGTGGTTTAGATAGAATTTTCATCTTTGAACTGTATCTGGTTCTTAGGATGAGGTGAGACTAGTCAAGAGACATATATCCTCCTATTTTCACTATAAAGTCTTTAGATAAACATAAACCAAAGATGAGAGGAATATCTATACAACTATGTCTTGGTTGACAATTATGTTGGGACATGTGTATAAATGCAATGGGAGATGTTTAATTCTCCCTATGGTTTGCACTATTTTTCCATCTAACTACATAACTCCCTTTACAAGGGGTTCATATTTTAATTCCAAGGCATCAGCTATTTGCTTGGGCATCATAATTGTACTAGCTCCCAAATTTATCAATGCATTATGCAAGAGTTTCTTTCCAACTATCAGAGTTAAATAGAAAGGCTCTGGCTTGGATTTACTTACTTGTGCTACATTGTTCACAAAGGCTGTTGTCATTGGAAGAACCATATCTTTGAGTTTTTCCTATTTAGCAGGTCCTTCCTTGGTAACAACACCTTCAAGCACTGCTTGCCCTTGCAGAGCTTCTTGTAGTAGTGTCTTTTGTTTAGGAATAGCCAAAATATCCCATATGGACACTTGTGTTGGAGTCTTCTTTAATTGGTCCACTATATTGATTGGTCCCAAAGACTAAGTTTTTTGGTAATAAGGATACTTCATTTTTTCTTGAATCTGGACAAGGATCCCTTGATCTTGTACCGACTGAGACACTTCTTGTCTAACAGTGGCATTCCTTTGCCCTTGAGATGGAGAGTTATTCTTGGCTTGACCACTTAAAATCTCAAGCTATTCCACCATCCTCCTCTTTGATCTAGTGTAATAATCAGATTGCACTACTGGCCTCTAGGAGGTAAATGTTTCGTTCAAGAAAACTGCTTCATCATCCTCAACCCATGAGAATAAGGCATGTTCTAGGACAATTTCCTCCTTTTGTTGTAAGGAAATTCTTGGCATTTGCACTACTAGAACTAAATTTTGCATGCTGGGAGACTGGTAGGCTTGATTACTACTAGTATTGGCAAACTGACCATCCATTCTTCTCTGCTCAGCCACTCTTTGTTGTAGATTACCCCTAGGACAATCTCTGGGTGTGTGAGCATCATTTCAAGGGAAACACCAAGCATTAGTATCATCCACATAATTATTTTGACCTAGAACCATCTCCCTATTTGATTTAGGAGGAAGGGTCTATGAGGGTGTAGGAACTGCAACTAATTGATTTGCTGGTTGATGGTTAGTTTGCCTTGGAGGGCCTTGATATTGGTTTGGTTGGGATGAAAATGTGTTTCCTTGATAGCCTTGATAAGGAGGCTTGGGGAAAGTATTCTGCTACCTCTTCATATTAATTAGCTCATTGGAGAATGTCCTTAGCATACTCTTGATATCGTCCATCTCAGATGACTGAGCAGGGACTGGTTGCTTCACAGTTGATGGAGGGTAAGTATACATAGACACAGGCAGGCTTACAGCTTTAGGAACCTCTTAAGGTAGAGGCAAGGTAATTTTTGGGAATACAGGCATGGGAGGCCTTGGAGGTAACTTTCCAGTATCAATTAAATGATTCTCAACTCTGACCATAAGATCATAAGCTGCTGGCAAAGTATGTCCTCCCAGTGACTAAATCATAATAGATATATCTAAATTCAAAGCTTTGAGATAAAACACTATGGCCATATTAGGTGGTGGTTTAGCTACAATGGGGATTCTATCCCAAGTTTTTTGGAATTTGGTATTGAATTCAGTCATGTCCTCTTGTGATCTCCTCTAAATGGTGATCAACTACTATAATAAAGAAGACTTACCACCCTTCTCTACAAATCTTTCAAAGAACTGATCTCTGAGCTGGTCCCATGTAGATATGGTATTTGGGGTCAAAGACCGATACCATTCTAAAGCCTTCCCTTTGAGTGAGGCTATTAACAACCTTAGGTCCACATTTTGCTCTATGACACCATGTATGTCATAGACATCTAATACATCTTGAAGATGTTCCATGATTGTTTTTGAGTCTTGCCCACTAAATTTGGGTAGAGCTTTTATAGCATTTAATGGCATACGGGTCCCAAATAGCTGGTGGTGTTGGGAGGATTAAGGGATTACCAGTGTTCCAGCTTGCATAATTCCTTGGGGGTACATGGGCTCCCATGTTTGGTATTGGTAGAAACTAGTTAGCTCTTCTTCTTGGACTAATTACCAGAGGTGGCAAAAGAATACCTAGATTTGTATTAGATTATGATTTGGTGACTGGTCCACATCTCTGACTCATCGTAGTTCTCTGGTTCATGTGGTCTTAAAAGAAACTTCAAGATTGGTCCCACCAGGCATGCCAAAAACTATTGATGATTTAAAATTGTGATTGATCTCAACCAGTTAACAATGGGAAGTTTCAAATTGTGGGACAATGTGTCTTGAAACAACCTCCATATTTTAGAGAAGCTGGTCTCTTCTTTTGTAATGGGTGTTGGGGAAAAGGGATAGGAGATTAAATAGAAATGCAAAATGCAAGAATTAAAACCTAACTATGGTGATGCACCTGAGTGTAATCATAATCCTAACCTAAGCATAGTGAGACTATTATAGGATTCAATTACATTTAAGAGCAGACAAGTGCATGATCAATGTAAAAAGTAAAAATAATAGAAAGAGAGGCTCACAACAGGGAGTTCTTTCACTGAGACACAGAGAATGTCAACAAAGGCATAGTATTCAATCTTCTTAATAGAATTTTCCAATCACATAAGAGGCACAAAAGTCACGTATAGTTATGTAAACCTTCCAATTCAAGAAACTGAGACAAAAGCAAATGACATTCTTAATCACAACTTTAAAAAATCTATAGTGTATACTACTTCACAAATGACACAGATAACACCAACCAAGGCATGGAGTTCAAATCTTCTTAATTCATTTGGTCACATAAAAGGCACAGAAACATGCATAGTTACAACTTTACAACTCAAGAAAATTGAGACAAGAGCAAATGATATTACTGGTCAAAATTCTAGAAAGTCTAAAACTATAGAATTCCCCCTTCTCTTTTTTTACAATTCTTCTTCTTTTATAGCCCCAGATCACGCCTTCTATCATCCCCTTTCCCATGTAATTCTTCTCCATCTTTCACTCATGGGGGACAAATAGATGGCACCTTCAATGCTTTGGGGGGCTCCAAAAATCTACCTGATGAATTGTTCCATCTACTTGAATTAACTCCAGCCGATTTTCCCTCTATTTTACCTTTTGGCAACAGATACACAAAACACTCTATTATGTTGAGACAGGAGATGACACATAGTTTCTTGAAAATCCTCTTACTACTTAAAAGGCACCAGAAAATGACATTTGGCACTTTCTACCTAATTCATCGAAGACACGTAGCTCTCTCTGCTTCTCCTTGGTTGTGTTATAGTATCATTCAAGACACATATTAGACTTTTATAGATGGTGACACTTGGTAGCTTCCACAGACCTTTGAAGTAACACTCGAGGCCCACCACAATCTTTATTTGGCAATGAAATTTGAAGATGATCTCTTAGGTGTTGATATGTGGAGGCTTCCATGGCTTCGAGGAAGATAAGTGGCATCTTCTACTTCTCTTACTAGAGGTATGTGGCATCTTCTACTATATTTGGGAATGGAGTAGGAAGGGGCTCAGAGAGTGACACTTGGCAACTTCCACTACTTTATGGCACTTTAAGCAAAATAAGATGACACCTTTTTGCATTGACCCAAAATATTAAACCAAGTGTTAAACCAAAGTTTATCAAAAGTCGACATGTGGTGACCTCCATTGCTTTATTAAAAAGGTAGTTTAGGGCCTTCCGTGACTGCCTTTTGGCGCTTCCACTTCTCTACCACCTAGCTCATTGAAAGTCTTTGCTATGAAATAGAATGAACGTGGGTGTTGATATGAGATGCAGATGCTGACATGTGGTGACTTTTGTTGAGTTTCTATTAGGTACATGGCATGATCCATGGTTCTCTAGAAAGTTACAAATAAGGGCTCAGAGGATGCCAGTTGCCCAGTTCCATTTGTCGAAAAGTGACACTTGGTGGCCTCCACTTGAATTCAAACATTTAGGCAAAATGAAATGAAAGAAACCAAAGAAGAGAAAAGAGGACCCATGCTTGGAAAGTGACACTTGGAAGCCTCCACTGCAATTTGACACTTAGATGGATAATTAATTTCGCGCTCTGCCCCAACTCTGTTGCTATGACCAAAGAATGTGGGAATGAAAACTGCAGTGCTCAACTAAAAATTTGAATGCAATGTAGAGTAAAAATTTACTCTACTATTCCCATTCAAGAAAACATACTTAACATCCATTTGATAGAGTTTGAACTTCTTATAAACAAATAATGATATAAACATTATTATGGATTATAATATATCAATTGAGTTTGTTTCTAAAGACCCATTTTGTACCTATTACATTCTTGTTTGAAGGTCTTGGAACTAATTCCAAAGTTTTTTTTGTTTTCAATTTGGCTCAATTCTTCTTTTATTTCTTTTATCAAATTCTCATCCTTGATAACTTCAACATAGATCTTAAGCTTAATTTCATATATTAGAGCAAAACTTACTTGCTCCTTATTCATTAGAACTCTTCTCCTTGTCTAAACTCCATTTTTATTGCCAATGATTTGCTCTATAGGATGATCCTTTTGAAAAAATCTTGTAGGTGCCTTTTCATTTACTTTGTCATGTTCTTCATTAATTTATTCCTCTTCATAATCTAATTCTTCATTACAAAGTTCTCTATCAGGTTTAACACATTTCAAGCCTTCTTCAACCTTGACATTGATTCTCTCTAAAATCTTTTGTATCCTTTTTTTATAACATATCTAGAATTTTCTTTGGGTGGAATAACCAATAAATATTCCTTCATCACATCTTGATTCAAATCTTCCTAAGTTGTCTTGTTTTCTCTTAGTGTAGCATTTGCTACCAAACACTCTAAAATGCTTCATAGATCAAGGTTTTCCATACCATAGTTCATAGGGAGTTTTATCACTATTAACCCTCAATTGAAATTTATTCAAGATATATACTATTGTTTGTATAGCTTCTCTCCAGTATCTATTAGCTAACTTGGTCTCTTTTAGAATTATTTTGGCCATTTCTTTGACTATTTTGTTCTTTCTTTCAACAACTCCATTTTGCTATGGAGTCCTTTCTATAGAGTAATGAATTTTGATTCCATTATTATCAAATTATTATATGAACTCATTTGAGGTTAATTATGCATCTCTATCATATCTTAAGTATTTTTTCTTCCAATCTCATTCTCTACCATGGCCCTAAAGATCTTGAATCTTTAAAATGCTAGAGACTTATCCTTCAAAAAGGTTATCCATGTCATTTTTGATTAATAATATAAAAATAACATGAACTATCTATATCATTTAGTTTCTATTGTCTTAGTAGGACCACAAAGATCAATATGAACTAATTCTAGATGCTTTGTAATTGCATACTCCTTTGTTTGAAATCTAACCCTTGTCTACTTGGCTTGTTGACATTCCTTGAAAGTAGTGTTTTTAGGTTTGGATATCTTAGGCATGTGTCTAACACACTTATTTGAGATTAAATTTACCAAGTTTGAAAAATTGACATGGCCCATTATTCTATCCCATAACAACTCTCATCAATCTTTCCTATTAGGCAGCTATTACTATTCACTTCACTATGATTATAGATGTTAATTTTAGTTCTTTTCCCTTCTACAACTAATATTCTAGATCTCCTTAGCTTATATAATTTTGCATTAAATTTGACCTTATATCCATTATCACACATTTGGCTAACACTTAACATATTATGTTTCAATCCTTTAACATGAAGGAAATCACGTGTAGGCAATTTTACATCTATGTTCAAGGTTCCTTTACCTCAGATCTTTACTACAGTATTGTGTCCCAAGCTAAAAAATACTTCCTAACTTTTTATAAATTTTTTAAGCTTTCTCTTATCACCAATAATATGTTTTGAGCAACCATTATCTATTACCCATAAATTCTACGCCTTGGCATGGAGTGTAGTTTGAGCAATCATAGATTGATATTTCACTTTCCACACGTCCTTAGGTTTATTATTTGGATTATTTTTCCCTCTTTAAGAGACTTTTGAACCTTTATTCAACTAAGAGGCATGATTTTATTTTGTATTTTTGGTCTTACAAAGTTTGTTCTACATTATTTAGCTATGTGACCAAAATAATTGTAATTATAACATATTACATTTTTATCTAACAAGGGTGTAAATGAATTCATGCTTACAAAATTTATTCTTCTTTTAGGTAAAACTCTAAAATAACTTTCCCTATGACAAAATTGATTATAAGTATAACAATAACCATATAAAAATGAAGAATACCTAGTCATATCATTTATTTGTGTAGGATAAGCAGGTATTCTTAACTCTAACTTATTTAAGTCTCTCACCTTTATGTAACCATTTACATAAGCTACCTTTGTTTTTTACATCTTCCTTGAGTTTGAAAATATTAACTCATTGTCCTTATTTTATTTATAATTCTTTTCAACTTTCTTGTCATTAGTAATGTTACTATTTGTCTTTGTATTCTTTCAAGCTTTCTCTTTTTTTGTTCTTGATTCTCCTTATGCTTTCAAGTTTTCATATAAGTTTGTAAATGTAATGGTTATCATAATTTTACCTTTTCTAAAACCAAGACCATATTTATATTTTTATGGATTTTTAGATTTGATCAACTCATCAAGAATTACTGAACCTCCTTTTAGTTTCAAAACTTTGTTTATTTGTTCTTTAGCTTTTTCAAGTTCTTTTCTCAAATCTACTATATCTGCTTCTAACTTCATGCATTCATCATATTTCAATTCTAGTTCAAGTTTGACCACATCTATTATTTTGGCCTCTTCAGCTTGTCTCTTTAGGCTAAGCACCATCTGATCATATTTTTCAAGACTTTTATACACTTTTTCAATATCCTTTTATCCAAGCTTCTTCTATTTTGAGTTTTCTTTTATCAACTTTTAAATTTCATCTAGAGCACAAATGAGTTCACACTCTAGATCCACTTATACTTATTATTCTTCATATTAGTCTTCAAATTATTTTTTATCCATATAAAATAATCCTAATGTCATGAATATGACTTCTCTTTCCAACCAAAAAGGCACAATCATGGTCATCATCAAAACTATCACAATCATCCAATGAATCAATGTCTTATTTTGTGTATAGGCCTTTCTTGTTTTTGAAGAAGGCCTTATTCTTAGAATATTGGGGTTTCATCTTTTTACTATCCTCTTCTTACTCAAAGTTATCATTTTTATTATAAGGGCATTTAACAGAAAAATGTCCTACCTTACCACAGTTGAAGCATTTAAAGGGTAACTTACCTTTGTATTTTTTAGATCCTCTTCTTAACTTTCTAACAAAGTTGGCTTATTATTCATCAGTATCTTTAGATCCATATGTAGGTTCTTTTAATTTTACTTGTTTGTATGCTTTGAATGCAACTTCTCTCTTAAAAGTATCTACTTCTCCCATTCTCATCTCATAGGCTATGAAGGTTACATGCAACTCATTTACAGTGAGCTTATCTAGATCTCTTGCTTCCTCTATTGCATATGTTTTATAAGCATACCTTGATGGCAAAGATGTTAGGACATTTTTGACAATGATCAAATATTTCATCTCTTCTCTAAAGCCTCTAACTACATTAACTATTTCATCTACTCTGAAGAGGTAGTCTACAATTTTCTCTTATTCATTCATTTTAAGACTTTCAAACTTGACTTTGTATGTTTATAGCTTAGCCTACTTTACCTTATCATCACCTTCATAGATGATCTTAAAATTGTTCTAGATATCTTGTGCATTTTGATAATGCATTAATTTGACAAACTCTGAGTTTGACAATCCATAAAGGATAACATTCTTTGCCTTGGCATTGATCTCATATGCTTTCTTGGTAGCCTGATCAATAAGAGATGTAGTAGGAGTTATATATCCATTTAAAACAAACATCCATACATCAAACCTTAATAAAGATAAATATGCTTCCATTATAATTTTCCAAAATACATATTTTGATTCATCAAAGAGAGGTTATTTTTTTAAGGAAGAGCCTTCTTGATTATCTATTTGTGTTCACCATCAAGATCTACCTGAGTTTATTAAGCTTCTTCTAAAAAACCAGGGCTCTAATACCAGTTATCAGAACACAACTATCTACTATGAGGGGAGAGTTAATTATTAGATTGATTAAATTAGTCATTTTAATACTTTTAATGTATATTAAAACATATATGTAGAGGTCACATACACATAATTATGAATAAAACCCAACATACATGGAAAACCCAATATAGGAAAAACCATGTTGATAAACAACTACTAGAATCTACTATTCTAATCCAACCTCATAATCAAAACCTTATTGGTTATAATATTTAAGGGTATTGACCCTAAGGAGACACCAATCCCCTAATTTTAAAGTAGCTACTCTAAAGAAGCACCAAATCCCTAACTGAGCACCAATTCATCTTATCTGATGGCACCAACCAATTAGATCCATATTCAAAATATTGAGATATAAATCCAAATTACAATATTGATTCATAAATGAATCTAATTCCAATTATTTTTTACAAGTCTAGTCTGTAGCTACTAATTATCTTCACATCTTTCTTCTCTTCTCTTCCTCTATGCCCCTCTATCTCTATGTCTCTATATTTCTTTATTCAAGACACTTCATTAATCTCTTCCTCTCTCCCTCTCTCTCTAAATTAGACTCTATTAATAAACAACAATAGCATTTACTATATCCTAGATGACATATATATATATATATATATATATATATATATATATATAGGTATCACTTCTTCTCTATGTTCATACTTGGTCTGTAACACATCACGCTCCATTCTTGGACTTAGTTTAATTGATAGGTTTCCTGCTTCTTGAATTCATGCATCACCACCATAATTCTCTATCATTTTTCCATGTCTAACATATATTGGGCTTTGGCTTGTATATATATGACATATTAAATAATTTAGATCGATCATAATCATCTATATCATTGTCTATGTCATATAATGTATCTTTCTACATGGTCCTCTATTTGACCATTATGATGAATAAATATTTAAATACTAACCATTGATCTTAATTTTTGTGCCATGATCTAATGATCCTCATTCAATTTTATCAACATTTAAATGTATATATTAGATCAAGTTATGATAGGCTCACATGCTCCATTGGAACCTTGTATGCTTCTAGGATTTAATGTTTCAACTTTAAAATGCATATGTTAGTCTTTTGATTTGAGCTAACACATGCCATTATATCTTCAAAAGAATCACAAACTTTACCTTTATCTATCATTAAACATTAGACACTTTGAACTCTTTAAATTTTTGCACTTTATTGATCATCATTACATGTTCATATGCTTACTATTAGATCCTCTAACAGACTAATACACTAATTGGTTCTTTGTCTAACAAGCTTCCACACATGTGACACTTATCTTCTACACATTGTTGTTTGTGCTCTCACTTGTGACACTTGGCACTCTCACTTGCATTCTACTCATTATCAGTCCTTCTACTTGTGATACTTGGCACTAGTTCATGCCTTCTAAGCACTTTACTATCAGTCCTCATACTTGTGACACTTGGCATTCCCATATTAATCCTTGACTATTTAACTTTAAACCACTCCATAGATTTAATATGCAAGATCTATGATTGTGACACTTGTCACTAGCACATTTACTCATAGATGCCTTTGACAAATTAACTTTACTATGCTTCATTAGATCTTCAACATATGATTAGGTGCTAGTTTTTTTATCAATCTATGATAAATATTAAGTCTAAGACTTAGGAAATATTAAGGTCTTTTATTATTGCACAAATCCATTAATTGTTAAGTCAAAGGGGTCGATTGCATAATGATGAAGAAGGATTAGGTTATAACTTAAGTAACTAGTTACCATCTATATCTAGTCAACATAATAATAGAACATACCTATGAACACCATGACTAAAACCCTAAGGGTTTAATTGAGAAACTTTGTAGATTTTTAGAACAAAGATAAATAATTTTTGAGATCATTTCTCTTCATCTGAACCTATGGACCATATATCTAATATGCTCTTGAAAAACCCATAATGGATCTTTTATCAATTATTATGCAACTGGTCTTTGTAAAAGCATGACAACATTATATGACAATATTGTAACTTATACTATGCAATTGTAAAACATGATCTTCTCTCTAATCTCATGCCAATAATCTCCCTTTTGACATCAATGACAATCATATTGCCAACACATAGACTCTATTTTAATCCCTTCACATTTTTTATGGGAACTAATATTGATCCCTTATGGATCATCATGTTCCTTCTAGATTGATGCTATTTAGGTGAAATGAAATTAATTACCTATGAGTCACCATTGATTCACTATGGAATCTATGCCAATTCTCCAACTCCATCCTTTCATTATCCTAGCCCTCTCCTTGCTCCAAAAAACCAAAAAACTTAAAAAATTCAAAAATTCAAAAAAATAATAAAATAATAGACCTACCTCATCTTGTGAGCAGTCACTTCAATCTATTGTATCTAGCCTCCATCTCATTTTTCACACACTCATCATTTAAGCTCTCAAGCATCATTTTATTTTCACAAATATAAAATGATTCCTTTTCCATGTTAGACTTACTTATATACTTAACTTTAGATTGGTTCTGATTTGTTTTGGATCGGTATCGATTTGATGGATCATCATCGATTCATTTTGGATCAACACTGATTGGCCCTTTATTGACTACTTGTAATTTTATATACATTCAACACTATTTCTTAGATTTATCTTGTTCCCTTTCCACATTTACCCTATTATTTGACCCATAATATTTTAGGTTTTTGGATTTTGACCCCCTAATGGTTCCATAAGCTATATAAGGCATGTTCTCTTTTGGTTATCTCCATTTAGTAGGTCCCAAGAGTGCATTATCCCCTAAGAACAACTACTTATAGGTAGTGTACACACTATATAACATAATGAATGTTTTAGTCAGCCAACCCTATCACTTATTCTATTATTTAAACTTCATTTAAGCTCACTTATTTTTAGTTATGGAATTTTAATATAGGATTTTCCTTGGGGCATTTTTGCTTATATTATCTTTAATCTTGTCCATGATAAACATATACTTCATGTTATGTATCCATGTTTATTAGATATCATTTGTTATCTACCTATACTTATGCCATCTATTATTTCATTTTTCAAACCCATCACCTACTAATTATCCTTTGTCACCTCTTAGTTTGAGGGGGATACCTCTTGACATAAACTTGGGGCAGTGGACCTCTCATGGTTTTTGTCTCATGGCATGTATTTTATACCACTCCATAAAAAGTGGAAAATGTAGACACTATAATTTTATACCCTATGGATGATTAATTAGGTGTTATAGGTCCTTATTTTTAATCTCCTAAATAATCCCTATCCTAATGTTTAATATATTTACCATTTACTAGCTCGATAAGTGGCCTTTACTATTATTATTTTACCCCCCTCCCCCCAACTGCAACCTCCTAAATCCATTTATAACCCTAAGAATCTATCCCCCAACCACTTTACCCCATATGAGTTCATTACCAATAGCTCCACCCATATCAAATCCATTTTACCCATAGTTGAAATAAAGGTGCCAAATTAAGTGAATTGATGCCGATTCTCTAGATCAGCATCTATCTATAAATACCTAGCTAACCTTTGCATTTTGGACCTGGGTACTTAGAGCCTCAAATTGATGTTAGATTTTTAAGATACTTAATGATGTTATTATAAACACTTTACTATAATTTTGATTCATTAAATCCATATCCTCTTTCAATCCTAATAAATTTCATGCATCTATGGAGGAGTTTCATTTTACTTACAAATAGGAAAAAGTTAAGTCATCATGTTTTTATATCATTTTCTATCAATTTGTCTACTGATTATCTATTTATTTAATCTCTAG
The DNA here is from genome assembly GCA_037957365.1 of Torreya grandis. NCBI lineage: Eukaryota > Viridiplantae > Streptophyta > Pinopsida > Cupressales > Taxaceae > Torreya > Torreya grandis. Next base: position 595,788 of record JARHVA010002238.1, read on the forward strand.
AAAATAATTTATATTCCTCTACATAATTTTATCAATCTATGTTAGCTAATCTATCTCATTTATTCTCTATTTTTATTAAACTCAGTCATAAAGAGAATTGATGTTGATTCATTCTGAATTAACACTAATTCTATAGATTGGCACTGATCTTATCAAGATTGACATCAATCCATTATATTTAATTCATATAATTTGAGACCTCAATCTTAGACCCCTATCTTCAATCCTTTACTAATTTACTATTATTTTAAAATGGCCTTTGTTTGTAGATGACTCTACCAAGCTTAGTACATGATGTAATAAGTATCACTGATCTCCCTATAGTTTTCCAACCCTTGTTTGATGACCAGAGTGATAAAGAATTTGAGTTAGATATCTATGAAATAATTTATTCACCCTCTCTTGAATCCACTAAAGACCAAATAACTATTATATAGGATAATGTAGACTTTTCTTCAACTTACTGGGAGGAATATTTCATTTACATTGATAGCTTAATTGAATATTGAATCTTAATTAGCATTGTTATCATATCTTCTATCTATTATAATTTCATATGTTTTTTATCCACTTAATTAGTTAAATAGTGGACTAACATCCATCTAAAGAAGTGTACCACTTCTCAAAACTGATCTTAAATGAGGTAGTCCACCCATCTCTTTTAGTATTTTTGTCAAGTGTTTACATGTGTGCAAGTTATCCTTCCCAGCCAAAAAGGAGTTCTCATATTTGTTAGATTCAAATCACTGTGAAACATTTTATAATCCATAGTTATTCACCATAAACCATGTTTTGATTTGAGTTTTTAGTAAATAATATTTAATTTAAATAATAATAATAAACTACTTAAACATATAGATCCATGTGAATATATCTATAAATTTTTAGAGAAAATTAGTAAGAATTTATCATTCTTCAAGAGTAATAATTTCCCCCAGTTTGAATATTCTATAATCTTATTCAATTCCAATATTTATTTAATAACTTCCTCAATTAAGGAAGGTGATTGATATAGTATAAATGTTGGGGGTGGTTCTAGTTACTCACCTAGATCAAATGCATTTGGGAATTCTACTCATAGTTATTGATATAACTTTTGTTCATCATGATTTAGATAAATTTATTATGTGATTGGAGAGAGATCAGTTTCACAATATTATTCTTCTATTTGATTCAAAGGTTTACTTTGATCTCCAAAAAACCTAAACCATTTAGACTAATAGTGAATCATTTTTATGATCTTTGATGGCATGGAACTTTGGGATCCCATATATTCAATGATGGCTTCATCACTTTGAAATATGTCAAAGGATGGTTCTTTATAATAACCCTAGTATATCAACATAGGGAAGTGAAGGCAATTATTGATGGTGGAAATGGATGTATCAGAGAATAGGTTCATGGTAGAAATATATTGATAAAGGATATGGATGGAACCTATTTTGAATTACTCACCAAAGGTTGAATCTTCAATAATATAATAAGAGTCCATAATGATAATGTCAAGGTTGATGCCTAGTGATTTTTACCCTAAGCCAAGTTGTCCTGGATGTCTTTAAACATCGATATGTTCCAAAATCTCTTTTTTTTTGACCTAGTATTTGACCCTTTTAATTCATATTATAGATCATTTTTTTCACTTTGGGATATTCTTTCTTCTAAAAACTAAGGGCCAAATCTTTACTAAATATCTAAGAATCATGAGGCTCCTCAAAATGTTCTTATGATAGCATACCTAAGCTAGTGAAGGTAGTCATCCCAAATTGATAAATAGTAGGCTTAACTTATCACATAGAAGGGGACCCATAATTGTATGGGTATAATGGAATATATACTATACAAAGCATTTTGTATTCATATTCTCCACATCTCTTGGAGATGATCTTTAGACATGTAACCTTTGATGGCTTAGAGGAAGAAGGTGACACGCTATCAGGATGTATATATTTCATATCTTGTGGGTTATAATATGGAATTTGAGTGAATTGATAATAAATATAATAATTTTATCTTTTCATTTTATAGTTGTGAAATTGTTCAATTTAACTTAGGATGCTAATCTTCATGCCTAAATATGGGAATTTAAGACATCGATGAAGAGTGGAAGGTACTTCTCTCATTTTATGGATCCACAAGCATCCCAAAAACATGTTATATGGAAGATAAACATCTACTACAAGAATCATAAGCCTTTATCATGATCAAAGTAGGCCCCAAAGATGATTATAAATATCCCAATTTATTGAGAAACTATATATTACACAAGTTTAAGGTAGATCTTCCATTTATAAGAACTTGTGGGATCTTATTGTTAGCAATGGATATTTCTATGAATAGGGGCTAATTATGATGAGAGCATATTAGAGGCATGTCCTGGGAACTAAATGTGATTTGTTGTGATGTAGAAAAATGAGCCACCAAAGCTTGGAATTGATTACTATCAATATCCATAGGAAAATTTGACTCATGTAGGATATCATTTAATATTTCCTAATGAATGGAAGAGGTTTTAAGAATATCTATGATGTAAATCTAAGTATTAGTCTTATCTAATTATTAAATAATTTTAGATATTTTATCAAGATTATTTGGAGTTTTATTATGGATAGTTATTTTTTGAGATGAAGTGAAAGGTGAATCTTTAGGAGGTACCCCAGGAAATAATATTTTACCACATCTTAAGTTAACTACATAGTTTGAAATGCCCATGTTAATCTTAAGGATAACATAAGGTGGATTTGGGGCATCCTGAGGGCTTTTGATTTTAATGTTATTAATGTGGTGATATGGGATAAAATGATAGTAAATTTTATTGGGACTAGAGGCTTTACATTCATCCCTTAATGTTTTCTTCTATTTTTTTATCATTATTTGGTAAGAGATCTAGAGATATTCTTAATTAATGATTTTTAGATTGGCCTGAACTACTTTTGCCTTCAATCTATATTTCTCTCTTTTCTATCAAAACCTACATGAAATGTCATAACTACATACAATTTTTAAAATCATGCCATTTCTCATGATGATAATTATGAAATTCATCTTCACGATATTAATAAGGATGTGGCTTATTATCATCTAAAGGTCTAATCTTTTGGAGAACTATCATATTTGAAACAACTAATTTCTAAAGGACTATCTCAATTAGTACACCAATACATATAAGATGACATTTTCCCATTTTAGTTCTTGGATTCCCATTTGGTACAATGATGCTAGAGATGTTTTTATTTTTATTATTAGGGGAGGAGCTTTGGACTTTTTTTTACATGTTTAAAATTAGTAACTCTATCCCCAAATACATTATTATTTTTGTTAAAGATCTTGGGATTACTTGAAGAAACAATATCCTAATTTTGATTTTGTTAATTTTGGGTATATAACTTGGTAATCCCCATTTTAATAAGTTATTTCTCATTTGGATACCCTTTTCTATAATCTCATAAATTGAATCGGAACATTATAGTTTTAGTTGATATTTTAATTCTAGATTAAGATTATCGATGAATATTTGGCCAATTCTTTCTCTAGGATGGTACATCAAAAATGACTAGCCATGTTTCTTCATCACTATAATAAAAATGTAAGACTCTCTCTATTCCTTTATTTGGTATTTTAAATATAGACTATAGAAATATCATGCTCAATATTGAAGGAAATGTATCTTACAAATTTATTTGTTAATTCTTCAAATTATGTAATGAACCCTTTAGGTAAGTGCATAAACCATTCCAGAGCAGGTCATGTGAGACTTTTTAGAAAGAGACGAAGTAAGTAGGCATCATTGTAAGCAACCTCATGACATGATACATAAAATTCTTGAACTTGGTCATGAGGGTCTCATTTCCCCTTATATTTGTCTAATTTTTAATTTTAAAAATGTGTCAAAATGGGTATTTGTAAAATACTCATATCTATTGGGGATGTGCAAAAATATTCATATATATATTTTATAACTTTAGTTTGGGGATCTATCTGTTAAAGATTCCCCTTCATAATTTTCAACTCTTGGTCAAAGAAGGGGTACATTAAGGGATTGGAATTATTAGTCTAGCTTGATTTTAGCTTTAGGGGATCAATATTAGTGCTTATAGGGCTTTTAACTATTATCTTGGGTGATGTGGGTTTATGGGATTTAGAGTGGATTTGAGATGCTAGTGAAGTGACTTGTTGGGTGAGTTGGTCAATACAATCACGTTAGTAACCCATGCTACATCTTGCTCAAGTAGATCACTCAAATCTCCTTCATACCTATACTAACATTGGATTGGTATATAGGGTGTGGGATACCTATACTTAGACCAAACCTCTAGATTATGAGGCTAGTTCCTCTAATATATCACTTATGTTCAACTTACTAAAACTTACTTGTTGATTTGGGATGAAAAGAGCTAAAAGGATTACTAAAAAGTAAATCTTATTTTACTAATGGTGATACACCTATATTGATGGTTCATCCACTCAATTTGAACTCATACAACACTAATGATCTAGAAATGGAATTAGAAACTTTCTTTAAAGATTATTTTGCAATAGTATTTCACATGAAGATCTTGATTTATGACTATATATTAGAGGTAAAGGGAGAGAGGTCCACTTTGAGACACTATTCAAACTTTTTACACTACAAATTTGATCATCAAACTTTGACACTTCATATTGTAGACACATAAAATTGGCTACCAATGGCCTTCAACTGAACTTCAGACCGAATCCTACCAAGCTTTGCAAATTAAGCTTAGGAATCACTAAATGTCCTAATTTTACTTTTGTATCATTTGTCAAAGCTAAAAATTGAATTGAGACATCCCTAATATGGGTATCCTATCATATACAATAATAACCTCTCATGAATTCATCAATAATCATCATATGACATCAAAACATTCAATTCGGTCTATAGACCTATTAAGTGGGGTAAGTGCACACATAAACATCAAATATTGAAAGATATACATGGATAATTAGAATGAATTAACAATCTAAACTAAATTAAGAACCTAGTTCAATTATCCATGTGTAACTAATGAACTATCAAAAAAATAAATTCAAAAATATGAAATATCCTATCATTTCATCATGACATTTGTGAGTTGTCAAGCCTTTGGAAATATCTCAAAATATATCACCCATGCCTATTCATTAAAAATAATTATTTCTTGACACCTTTTAACTATACTATGGTTAATTAACTCACTTAGGTTAGGTTTGAACTCATTCCATGTTTAAACTACAACTTAACTTACCTTGGGTTGGGGTTAGTTCATTTTCTATAAATACAATGCCTTGCCTATTAGATTTTAAGCTATTTTGGTGAAAATTTATCATGCACAAATGAATTCAAATTTCTTTTGATATAATTTTATAATACCCATTTTGTTACAATCAAGGTTTTAATTCAAAAATATTGAGCCAAGATATCATCAAGCCAACACAAGCCATAGTGCTAAGGAGAGAAGGATCCAACAAGCTTCATTTACCAAAGACTCTTTAAACACAAACTAAGTAAGCCACATAATGAATCATTTGAAGCTCTTAAATAAGGTAAGTATTGTAGTTATTTGCATTTTATTTGGGTTTTCATATATATTTTTTCATTATGCTCCCCCTATGATATAGCCAAGTAAGTGTTAGCATGTTAGTGTGTTTATATTCAAGTTTTGTTACTTTTTCTAACGCTTGATCTAAGATCCCTTCTTGGATTCCTTGATCATAAATGACATGCTCAGTGGGACATGCACCCAAAAAAATTGCTCTTAAAGACTTTTATAACACACCCATAATGATTTTCATGTCAAAATTTGATCTTGATAACTATAATAGGTGAAAAAATCAAGCTAAGGGATGTTTTTTTGGAAGCTATGAGGTTACCCTATGTAATCATGATTTTGCTCTCTAGACTGTAATATCATAACTCACATAGTTGTGGTTTTATTTATGTCTTCTTGATTTTACACCTAACTATTAATGTTATGCTGACTATTTTTTGAATGTAGGGAGATATTTTTGAAATTAAAATATTGTGACTTTGAAAGTCATGATATCACAATACTACAATTTTGAGAATCATGATATCACAAAAATATAATTTCATGAATCACAATTTTGTATCTTAGCCACTAGTAGCTACTCCAATTTTTTTGGGTTAAATTACAATACCACAACTTGTAAAATCTTATTTTTCCCTACGAGTTGTGTTTTTTCACTATGTATACTTGAGATTGATAGACCATCTTTTAGAGCTTCATTTGGGGTCATCTAAACTCCATTTTTGATGATTTTTGATAAAACCACATGTTTTATCCTAAATTTTCAGAATATGCTATTAATTTACCTTAAAGTTGCGTAAATATTTCACAAATATTAAAAACCCTCTAACATTTGTAGGTCATGCATTGGAAAGTGCCAAATTTGAACATGTTTAACTCTTGAACACTTCATTTTGATGCCTAAAAGGAATGATTAATTGTTGAACATTTAATTTTAGTGATTAAAAATTAACCTAGGTGTTTATATTATTTTTTTTGTGAAATTTTTACAAATGTGCGAATAAACCAAGGGGCCAAAAAATTCATCAACATTTCATTTGGTGCATAATATTAACACTTATTTAGATTGAAAATTCTTAAAAGTGTTTGTTTCTTTCTGCAAAATGAAGAGTGCATGTATGTTCTCCCCCCATCTCCTTTAAGGAACTTGGGTGACCAAAAACACCTTTCCATTGTGTATGTACTTTAGTCTAATGTGTGGAAAGAATGTTATCTAGGTTCTCCCCAAGACTTGTATGGTTTGGGTGATCTAAAAACAACCTCTAAAGTCTTTTCACATAGTCATTTCTTTCATGCAACTTGGATTGTGAAGGGGAGTTAGTAACTTCTTCACAAGTTATTTATCAAAGCTTTGACTTGGAGTTCCATCTCTTAGAATTATTTTAACCCCACTCCATGGTGGGGTATACAAATTAGGGTACACATACTGTGAGATCCATAAGGTTGTGTGGCTAGCCTCTCCTTTCATAATGAAAACCTAATTTATGTCTAATTAACTAGAGGATTACACTAATAATTCCATGAATGGAATCACTATGCAAAGGAATAGACACTTGCATAGTAAGTTAATTAGCATGAACTCAATTGATGTGATGCATCTCTAGTATTAACCACATTTGGAACCATCAAGATGGTCAAAAAATTTAAGTTTTAGAATAACCCCACTTATCATAGACATATTTTTGATGCAAGGTGAGTAGCATAAAGGTCCATGTCACTATACAATCTCCTGAGATAATGTGGGGTGTAAAAACCTTACTACTTAATGTGATTATATTTTTATATGAACACTTAAAATCCTCCCAATAGCATGTACATAGATGAATTTCAACAAAATGATGTATCCTTGTCAATTATATGACTTAGGATGATCTAATTAGTTGTATTTAGTATTTTTATTTTTTACTTGCTTGGTCTTTGAGTCTAAAACTTTATGTATTTCCACATAGAAAATAAGTCTTATGTCTACATCACTCCATTATTTAAGGAGGCATTATTCTATTCATTTGACACCTTGTCTTTATCTTAGTCTTCAATCAAAAATGTTGTGTGTGTCACTTGATTGAAATGGGTAATGTTATGCTACCCAAATCAATTCAAGTTTTGTACCTTAGAGTCTTTGAGACAAACCATTAATTACATCTTTAGAAATAGCGATAAGGTCATTATGCTGCTCAAATTATTTCATAGACTTATCTTGTCTTGTGTCCAAGTTTTACATTTTAAAACCAAACCATGTGTGCCTCTTGGATCTTTATCTAGTATCATTATGTCATTCAACTTTTTCTAGCTTATTTTATCAAAAATATTAGTTTTTTCAAGTTGAATTTTTAATTAACCTTGACAAGTTTGAATCCAAACATTGATTGATTTTATTTAGGTCTTGTGTCATTTGGGCTTAGACATATGTCTTTCTCTTTTGGTCATGTAAATTAGGTTAATTTTTTACCCAAATTCAAAAATTATTAGTTTGTGCCTTTATTTAGGAGAAAATAGTCTATCTCCAACTACATTTTATTTCATTCCTTATGCCAATTTGATCAATTTATGTCTAAAGTTAAGTGCCTAGTCTATGCCAACATGTTTCAAGTTTGTTAGATTAAATACCCCTTTGTTTTAAGTCTAGATTTTGATGATGTGTTTGGCCAAAAGTCCTATCACATCCCTTTATTTGAGACTAGTTTTTTATGCTATGTTTGGCCAAAAGACCTAGTAACCATTATTTTCCTAGGTTAAACCTATTTGGAACACTTTGAACCTAGATTTTGGCATCCCATCTTTAGTTCATCTTCTTGTCCTTGTTTTTGTGAGACATTTAACATTAGAAATTTGATGTTATATTATTTTATACCAAGTATTATCATGGACCCTTTTTGCAAATATAGCTCCATCCTTTGACCAAGTTAGATTGAGTTTGAACCATTTTGTATTTTTAGACATTGCTTTTTAGAGTTTGTATAACTCTAAACACTTTTTTCATGAAGAATTCACCATTGATTATAACATGTCTCACTATACATGTAGTGGATTCATGTACAATCCAGGGTATAGTAATATGGTTATGTAAGAAGACTTTGTTTCAGGCCCTTACAAAGATAATGCCATTTATTAGATGGATCTTTATCCACCTTAGAGTGCTCAAATGGGGGAACAAATACAAGATCCTTTGACCATTATTTGGTCAACACACCTCCATACTCAAAGTAAGACCAAGATAAAATGGCTTAATACCTACCTAACATATCTTTGGTTGTAAGGTAAGTCCAACAACAACTATACTACATTACAATACCATCAGCCTATGACCCTTAATTATTTGATCATGACTTGCTAGAAAACAAGGGTGAAGTCTTAATTAGAGCCATGGAGTTAGGGGTTAAGTTTTTGGTAGACTTTCCCCATGAAACTTTTAAATTTTAGTAAGAGGGCTTTACAACATGCCTTATAATCAAAATAATGAGCATGCCTCTTATAGCAATCCTCATGTTATAGTGTTGATGCCATATTAATACCCTCATATGATTTTCATAAGAAATGTCCTCATGGATTTCAAATGTAGACAACATACCAAACTAACCTAAACTTAGCATGCAACTTCAACAACATGACCATGTCAAGTTCTCCTCTTATCAAGTTAGCTCCTTTAATAAGAGTCTTAATTAAATTTATTGGCCAATAAAATCAAGGTATAAACCCATTCACATGAATCAATTTGGCTAGAGACATGTTTAATACTCCAACCATGTCTTATACTTATAAACATAATAGTCAACCAAACATAGTGGACAATGCATAAGCAACATCCAATTTAGACCAAAGTGGTGTAAACACACAAACAACTCGTCCATAAAAATGTACCTTTAGTTAACACCATTAGTGGTTCATGAATATAGTGGGTAGGAAATTATACCTCCCAACTATAAACAAATACCTCTAATCCTCCAACTAGTTACTTCTTCAAGCACCCAACCTCAAAGATTGATTAGTCAAGAAATGACTAGTGCCATACCTCAACCAAATGTGATGAATGTTATTCCACAATAATAGGTGATGAGTAACATTACAAAACAATAAGATCATCCAATTTACCCACACAAAAGAGGCAAAACATTATACCACCTCAATAGGAATAACTAATGTTCTTCCTTGCCAAGTAGTGACAAACATACCTATTCAATCACAGACCAACATACCAATACAATAACAAATGATGTCTAATCAATAATGTATAAGTATTTTTCATCAACAAATTTTGAAACTTCAACATGCATTATGAAATAGGAATTTAACTCAAGAGAGGTGTTATTATCTTGTTAGTGACAAAATGAAATCAAATTGAAAAACCAACACACTAGCTAGCATGCATCTCTAGGCCTAGTGACTAGGGAGAGCTTATTAAGGGAAAGCCATTTAAGAACACAACTAAAAATTGAAAGAAATAAGAAATATGAAAACAAAACACCAATTTCTTACCAAATCCTTGATTTCTCCAAAAGTCTCCTTCTTTGGCTTGCTCAGCTTGTGCTTCAAGAGATCTTTTTTAGTGGAGTATGGCTACCTTCATCTCCTCTTGACACCTTTGGATTTGGATTGGATTGGCTTGGCTCAATAATTTGACATGGTAACACTAATTTCAATAGTTTTTGGAATAATATGTGCATTATAAATTTGTATTATGAAGACTTTGAATATATTTGAGCATAATAACTTTACACCAAAATAGCTTAAAAATTATGTTCATGGCCTCTCTATTCATAGATTTTTACAAATGGGTAGAATCAACCTAAACCATCCATCTTAGGATTGAGATGTGTGGCTAAAGATTTATCCAATTTTAAAATTAAAATTGATAAATAGGCTCACTAATATTTTAGATAGAGGAGAAATTAAAAGGCATAGAGGGCTTTGATGAGGCATGGGAGGCATGAATCTTGATATTTTATGCATTTATGGCTTATGGATGCCACCCTATATGATGATGTCACCTGATGATGTGGTTAATAGAAATCAATTTACAATAAAGATTTATTCAACAATTTCAATGGAAAATTAACTTAAGGCCCTAATTTGGTTTAATTAGCCTGAAACATGATTAGTCAACTTTGGTGCAAATTTTGGCTCTTGATGTAGACATCAAAATTACATTACACAAGTGTATAACGTGTTGTGTCAAAATCCCCCATATACCCCCTTTGTAAGAAGTCTTCCTAACCCATGCCTTTACCCCACATATTTAATTAATTACTTGAATATTCCATGTGCCACCTTGCCCCAAGACCAGTTCTCCCCCTATGAGTCACCACTAGACTTGGTCTCCCACAAATAACTAATTCTTACCCTATAAACCAATTTCTAACCAATTACCTTATACCCAACCTCACATATTGACCGTTTCTTAATGAGTGTCACACTTGGCACAAATAAATAAAGAAATGAGCCAAAAATAGCCCTTTTGACCTATTCTTATGTCACCAACATCATTCAATCCTCAACAGATGTCAGTCAACCCAAGATTGATGTCGGTAGGATCACCAACATCAGTTACTTAAGCAATGTTCTAAACCCATTTTAAGCCCCACAAAACATTCTCTTTCTCAAGTAGAAACTCACTCAAGAGATTCAAAGCACTCTTAACAAGATTTTAGTGATTATCCATTGTAACCAAGCCCATAGCTTCTCTACACCAGTCAAATCTTGAACTGGAATTGATCCATTGTGAAAAGATATCAAATTATGGTGAACAGGTGGCACACACTCATCTCCACTTGGTTAGTTACCTTAACAAAGCTTTATCAATATTATTTATTTAGGTACTTATATAATTTAAGCATCCCTATATTTTGTGAAATCTAATTATTTTCTATTAGCATTTACACAAGTCTTATCCATCCCCAAGGAGGAGTTGCAAAACTCCTTTATCTCCATACCTTTTCCTTAATCAAACCAAACCCCTCACCTAGATTTATTACCATCTTTCTAAGCCCTCATAAAACTCTTTTCCAATTCCATTAACCTATCAAATATCCTTCCCTACACTCAAGAAAGCCTTCTATGAGTTTTTGACTCTATTGCCCCTACTGACATCAGTTATCCTACTGACATCACTCACATTTTCACTACCAACATCAGTTACTCTACTAATGTTGATGACTACCCTTTTACACAAATCACCTTCAACCATCTTGAATAACCCTCTAATAAACCAAAATTATATTTTGCTTGCTCTATGATACTAACTACTATACACAAGTTATAAAAAAGGTACATGTAACTCTCTCTCTCTCTCTCTCTCTCTCTCTCTCTCTCTCTCTCTCTCTCTCTCTCTCTCTCTCTCTCTCTCTCTCTCTCTCTCTCTCTCTCTCTCTCTCTCTCTCTCTCTCTCTCTCTCTCTCTCCCTCTCTCTCTCCCTCTCTCCTCCTCTCTCTCTCTCTCTCTCTCTCTCTCTCTCTCTCTCTCTCTCTCTATTTTACTTTGTCATTTCTTTTTTTAACTCCTTGTATTAAATAGTGGACTATCATCCCCTAAGAAGTTTGTCACTTCCTAGAACAAGCAAGTTACTTGGTAGCCCACTCACCAAATTACTAACAAATATTTTGTGGTAGTGTGTTATTACTTGTAGGTGGTCCCCCCTAGCCAAATAGGTGTTCCTAAATTCATCTGGATATGGTGCACACCAATCTAAGTACATATAATCACTAATCCCCAACCTTTCTTTGTTTCTCACTTCTTAAATTTAATAAAAAATAATTAAAACATTTTTAGCACACATGATGGGATACCTGGAGTTTTCATTAGGTTCATTGTATGCTTTTTAAGCATTCACTTAAGTGCACAGTAGTGAATTTGTCATTCTTGCACTTTGTTTCTCCTCTTATTGCTTAAAAAAGGAAAAAATAAAGAAAAATGCAATTTTCTTAATTTTATTTTTTTAGAAGTAGTAAATTGAACTCTTCTCTCTCTCTCTCTATCATTATTTTTACTTCAAAAAATAAAATCAATATATTTTACAAGTTAAAAATAATTCTTTTCTTCTACATGCATAGATAGGATAGTGAAAATCATCCTCTTTTCCTATTCCTCTTTGTTTTCATCTAAATTAACACAATTACAATTTGGGTTTAAAACATACTACATTTCGTTCTCTAACTATTGTATAATTAACACATCTAGTTAATTAAAGCATTATGAATGAATCATAGGTCACAAATGTTACACATCCAAACCACAAACATAGAATAAGCACTTCAACATACCTGAGACAAGACCCATCGAGATTTCATCACCTAGTGGATCACCTTACCCTACCCAATTATTCTACTTGGATGTCATTACCAAGGGAAGAGCCCACTCTATTCTCTGGTAAAATATAAACTCTAGGCAAATGATATATTCTTGCTAAGTGACCTAGATTGACTTTAGGCTTATGAAGTGGGGAGAGCAAGCTCCTTGCACAAGCTACGTACCCAGTCTAACATAGATACTTTTTGAAAACCAAAATTTACCTGAAACCATCCTTAGACTAATTTCTAGTACTTATAATAGCCAATTCTTCTTCTCACTCTCTGCTTAAGGCATAAACCAATATGACTAAAATTAATCTCTAGTAGCTAATATTAGTCACTGTATGCTATTTTCCATTTTCTATATTTTTAAGTCTATGAGGATGCTTCTTTTTTGATTCACGAGATCAAACCAAATTTGACAAATACAAAAGTCAAATAATATCTAAAAATCAAACTTATTAAGTGTTTATCACTGTCATACAGATTCTCTAAGACCTTTCAAACACCTGGATTTCACTCTCTAAATCTAAAAAACTCTTTTTTGCACTTTTTAGACTTCCATAGTGACTAACATCAGCTATATATAACCGACGTTAGTAGCTACCTCAGCTGACATTGGTCATATGTGATTGATGTTAGTGACTATGCAAATTTTTAAATTTATAGTCTGCCTTAAGCAACATCTTCACACAGCCTTTAAACTTTCTCTAAACCTCATTTAACTTCAACTCAACTTTAACACAATGTATTTAGACTGTTAGTGTATTATTTTTCATGGTTTTAACATGAAGCCAAGAAAAGATGCTGATTATGTAAGCCATCAACCACTTCCACCTTCCCCTTCTATTTCTAAATCCACAATGGAATAAGATATGGAAAGAATACCTAGGCCAAATCAAATTTCCCTTGTAGTTATAGGTGTTCAAGATTTCGATTGATTTCTTGATCATAATGTAACTGCCCTCCAACATTACCTTGCTATAAGCCAAACTCAAACCTCTTTAGTTGGCCCACTCCTTGGAATGCCAACATCATTGATGGTATCAAATCTAGTTTTGGTTGGACCTTTCATGGTTACCCAAACCATCATATCAACCAATAACCCAATTGTGCATGATGTTCTAAGTATGACATCACCCATCATTCAATCCAACCTCTACCCTACCATAACTTGCTTACCTTCACAAGCACAAGGGGTGAAATCTATTTCAACCCCATTTTAGAATTTGGTGGTACCCATCCCATCAACTCTTGCACTTGTTAACACTCGAATCATAACTCACCCCTTACCAAGTATAAATTTTCCTTCCACTCAACCCATAACCAAAAATCAAACCATTACACTTAATTTAGTCGGGAAAGCCCTATTTATTTCTATGCATCAACCTATGATTCATTATCTTTATGTTGTGTCAACACAACCACAATAGGTAGTGTCATATGTGCCTTCAACTAATTATTCTCTTCCTTACAATTTAGGAGGTGTTTCTCAAACAATTCCTCCTCTTGACCTCATCAAAATGCTCATGCATAAAATGAGAAACCTTGAGACATATGTATTTGGATCAAAGAATATTCTATCTTATGATCAGATTTGCAATGAACCCATTCACCCCTCTTTACCAATTCATCCATACCCAAACCAATGGGAATTCCCAAAATTTGCCCTTTTCCAGAGCAAAGAGGACCCACAACAACACTTTTGAGCATTTAGACATGATTGCTATTTGATAGGACATGATGATGTGCTATTACTTCATATATTCCCCATGTTTCTTTTAGGAGCTACTTTGGATTGGTAAAGTTCCATCATGCACCATTCACTATTCTCCTTCACTCAACTTGCATAAATTTTCCTTGATCACTTCTCCACTAATATCTCTAAATTTTTTTCCATAATAGACCTTTATTCTATTCATCAATTTTATGATGAAGCTATTTCTAATTTTGTTGCTCATTTGAGAGGTCTCATAAACCAACTCTCCTTCACCATGCCTCAACTTGAGCTCTTTGAGCTCTTCTCTAGAGCATGTGCAAAAAATATTTCGTCCACACTCTAGGTGTAAACCTTTCACACATTTGATGAAGCTTTCACAATAGTGCAAAATCTTGAAATCTAGGCCATAGATGAGGATAGGATGAAATTATGTAGAAAAAATACTAATTCTAAAGGAAATGATCCTTTTTCATCTAAAAATTCATATCCAAATCAAAAATCTAAAGGGTTTACAAATGTTGTGGTTGTGAAATTTCCTTCTTCTATAATCAAGACTTAACCCTCAACACAATCAAACCCAATCAACCTAATATAACTCTTTCAATAATGGTATGAGTAATGACAATATACTCCTATTAGGGAGTCATACACCTCTATTTTAGAAAAGGTACTCAACCAAGGAGTTATCAACCTTCCTACCATCAAACCTCCAATCTAATTTGATCTTTGTTGACCCATTCCAACATGGTTCAAAAAGGATGAGTTTTATAACTATCATCACACCAAAGGCCATAATGTTAATGATTGCAAAACTCTTAAAATATTATCCAAAATATGCTAGATAGGGGTGATCTTATTTTAGATAATCTGAACACTCCCCCAAACTAGAATATGGACATATTCAAACAACCCATCCCTAATTATGTGCCCAACCAAAACATAGTCCACACTACTCAAACTTCTTCAGATCATAAGATTCATATAGTTAATGTGATGTTTCCCTTAACCCAACCATTTCCAAAATAGGAGGTGCCTATTTTACCTACCCCTAACCCATAAATGGTAGAAGTTGGTTTGACTCCATGTCTTCTTTTAGCAAAAGAACCTATTTCTCCTCTTCTACTTCCACATGAGGAAGATCAACATTTACCACTCCCATTACCCATAAGGAGTCACCAATTACCTTTGTACTTACCTCACCTACACTTTCACAAAATGAAGATCATACTTCTCCTACCCCTCAAACAAATAGTGAGATAAATCCTTTGTTACTTTCTCTTCAACCCATAGAAGAAAGTGATTCATCCACTCCTCTTTCACAAATAGATGATTTAGATTTCTCCATTTTAACATTTAATGAAGCAACCATTGAGCCACCCCTAAACTAACCCATCTTTCCATACCTTTTACCCATGGAGGATCTTACCTTACTTATTCCTCATCCACATGTTGAAGGAATAATCATACCATTTATTTATCCCCTTGAGGAGCCCTTATCTCCTCATTCTCTACCTACTATAGAGGAACATACTTCATCTATTACTGAAGAAGATGACCCTATTTTGACTTTTTCCCATACTTGGATGGAAATATCAAAGGTAAATAAATCTCCTCTCTCACAATCATCAAAGACAAACTAGTTGAACCCATACCAATGACATCTAAACCATTTTCACGTTTAGTGGAAAATCTTGAATTGCTTGATTCTAAGAAATTAGATCAAGTGGCATTTTAAGATTGCCTTAAAATGACCTATCCAATATAGAGAGTATCTCCCTTCATTGCTAACCCTCTCACAACCATTTATCCTAAGGTTTTTGATAAGTTGAATTATTCTTCACCTAAGCTTTCAGAGGCCTCCTCTTCTACTTCAGAGCCCTCCACCTCACATGTGTCTACCACATTGAAACAAATAAGATCTTTAGGAAAATGACCAATTTCTAATCTAGTTCATATGCATATGAAGTTATATTTAACCCCTCAAAAATAAAGGGGTGTCTCTCTCCCTGAACTAAAGAAGAAAGGTAAAACCCCAAAACCTCACTGATCTACCCTTCTTCCACCTTCAACCTTACCATCCATTTTGGGTCCACATCCTTCTACCTTGGTGGGAGTGTCACAAACCCATGTAAAACATAAAATGACATTACCTCTATAATTTCCATTAACACCTCATAAACCTTCAACATCTAACACCCTCTTACCCAAACTTAAAAAGGTGAAAGTGAAACATATGGGTTCACACCACCTAAATGGGTATCACACAAGACTACACCCATCACCACCAAACTCAAAAATGTGTCCACTCCACCTATGGAAATGAGTGTTAACCCATTTCAAGGCTCCTAAGTATTCTATCTATGCCAATTATTGCAAACATACATAATAAATCTTTCCCCCATCAAACCAGTTGATCCTCTTGGACCAAAACCATTATGTTTTAATGATTCATGAGTTTGTTTATATCATCATTCTCTAAGACATGATACTAAGAGTTGCAAAGCTCTAACAACAATCATTCATCACCATTTAGATGTTGATGCTCTCTTGGGTGTTAAATTAGTTGAAACTCCTAACATTCAACTCTCAGCATCTACAATACCTCACAAAACCCCCTTTCACACTAAACCCAAAGATGTTATTGTACCTTATCTATCACCTCCTTCACCTATATTTTAGATTAACATGATCAATGTGACTACACAATCATAAAATAAAAAATAAAAAATAAAAAGGAAAGGAAAAGGTCTCTACTCCTTGGGTTTAACCCTTTACAAAGGACATCCCCTCTTCAAATCCCAATATTTCCATCTTGGGTGTCTCACAATAGTCATCATCAGGAGTTATTCAAAACTCCATGGTAAAGAAACTTCACCAATCCCTAGTGAATATGTCTCTATATGAGTTAATTCAAAACTCATCCCAACATATATAGGCTCTCATTAGCTCCTTATAATTGGTTGAAGTTCAACCCAAATACCCTCAACTACTTACAACCTTCATTAATTCTCTCAACACCATTTCGACGATCTCCTTTAGTGATTCAAAGATCCCCTCTTAGCATCTTGAAGATTAGGATTTTTCCCTCTTTATCACTACCTACATTGATCAAACTCATGTCAATATAGTTATGATCAGTGGGGGAGCCAACATCAACATCATTTCAACCCACACTTATAAGAAATTGTCACTCCCTAACAATTTTTTATCACAAACTAATGTAGTGTTATGTTCTTTTAATGACTCTACTACTAAAACTATTGGCACCATGGTCTTGCACATATATGTGGATCCTCATACCCTTCCTAAGTTATTTTATGTTGTAGAGGGTGAATTAAAATACAACATATTTTTTTGGTGACCATGTATACATGCTATGGCATGCGTACCTTCCACACTGTATCGTTGTGTTAAGTTTGAATACAATGATCAAGTTCATGTCATTCCTATCGACCCACATCCATTCAAGACATGTAACATGATCTATAGCCCAAATGATGTTATTATTCCTCTCAACACATCATCACCTCCATAACCCACTTCTGAAGCCTCCACAAGTTTTGATACCCTAAACACACCTATACCAACTACACAAGTTCCTGACAAGGATCCCATGGAGGAAACCTTTAAGTGATTATCACTTGGTGAATATAATTTGTTAACTCTTGACATTATCCATACCCCTAAAGAGTATGTAAAACCTCACATGAGTGCCAAATATGATCCTTGTATTGGTATGATCATCATATATGGTCCACCCCATCTCAAAACTAACTTCACATATGGGGTAATTGATCAATCTCTTGTTGTGGGTAATTTATCCTCTTCACCCCAAAAGTTTAACTATGACTTTTCATTCTTAAGCAAGCTTAGATTTTCACATAATTATCTCTATATGTGTGATTATAAATGTTTTGGCCTAAGATGTTATGAGAAAGGTGTGCATACATCCATTCAATACCCTACCCATCAAACCATTGATAATTCCAAACAAAGGCATGGCATTGGTTATGTTTACCCAACTCAATCCATTAATACTTATTATATTCCCATCATTGAATAACTTGTATCTCCTTCCAACTCCTCTTCTCCACCATCACCCACTAAATTAGAGGTATCTATACCTCTTTTTTTTTCTTCAATAAATGTCATTCACTTGGGCCCCCTTACCCATTCCCAGGGTAGGGAAACACAGTCCTTTCTTCTCATACATCCTCACATGATTGATGAGGATTCTAACATAATTAACACCATCTCTTGTGTAACTTATGATGACATTATTACCTATATGGGTTCTGTTGATTCCTACATCAAATTATCACTCCCTTTTGAGACACAAGTTATGTTAAATGAATCAACCATCGACATTAACTTGCCTTCTTATGATGACCCTCATATTCTTAAAATAGGCAAATATCTAGATTATTCCAAATAAACTAACTACACCACATTTCTCTATGACCATGGTAAGGATTTTTCTTGGTCCTACAAAGACATGCCTAGTATTGACCCCTCAATTGTAACCCATTACATTGTCACTAATTGTGATGCTAAGCTAATTAAGTAAAAGCTTCATAAAATCCATCCTCATATTTCTCTCCTTGTCAAGGATGAGCTCCAATGCCTCATCTCTATTAACTTCATCTAACCTATTGACTACCAAAAATGGGTTTCCAACATTATACCTATTACAAAAGTAACAAGGGTAGTTTATATTTGCATTGACTACCATGACCTCAACCTTGCTTGTCCAATAGATAACTTTCCTTTACCAAGTATTGATCAACTTGTTGATTTAACAACTAATCGTGAGATTTTATCACTTATGGATGGATTCTTAGGATATAATCAAATCCTAGTTTCCCCTAAGGATCAACACAAAACAACCTTTATCACCCCATGGGGAAATTTTTGTTATCAGGTTATGCCCTTTGGACTAAAAGACACTGGTGAAACTAATTAGGGTGCCATGACTTATATCTTTCATGGCCTCTTACACACAATTATGGAGGATTATGTTGATGACCTACTTGAGAAATATAAACTTCATCAGGATCACTTGTGAGTCCTTAAAATCATTTTCACTCACCTTCTTTAGTATAATGCTTGACTCAATCCAAAGAAGTGTGTCTTTGGTATTCTTTCCAAAAAGCTCTTGGGATTCATCATCTCTATTTGAGGTATCAAATTCAACCCAACTATGGTTAGTGAAATCCTTGAAATGCCTCCACTAGCCACACTCAAACAACTCCACAGCCTCTAAAGTAAACTCCAATCAATTCATCACTTTATCTCTTAGCTATCAGATCCTTGTCAAATGTTTCACCAAATTCTTAAAAATGAAATTCCTTTCCATTAGGATAAAAATTATGAAGAAGCCTTTAATTCACTCAAATTGTATCTCCTTTCTGCACCCATCCTTATTCCACCTAAAGAGGACCAACCCTTCTATCTTTGTATCTCTTCGACTGAACGCTCTTTAGGAGCTATGATAACACACAGGGATGATCACCACCATGAGAAAGTAGTCTATTACATAAGCCAAATGATTATTGACTAAAAAAATAACTACACTCATATTGAGAAGTTATGCCTTGCTTTGGCATTTGTAGCTTCTAAACTATGACATTACCTCCTTAACCATAAAATTTATGTCATCACCCACACTGAACCTATCAAATACATGCACTCTAAACCTTACCACAACCAACATATCACTTGATGGCTTATGCTTCTGGATGAATTTGATTTGAAATTCATACAATAGAAGTCCATCAAAAGGTAAACCATCACTGACCAACTAGTTGTTGTTTCTCTCCTTGATAGAAAACCCTCAAATCCTAAATTCCATGATGAGTCTATTGCTACACTCTCTACCAATGATATCACCTATCAAATGATGATGTTATTTGATTGGTCTAAATGTAAAAATGGTGGGGGAGTGGGGGTTATCATCATCTATCTTGATGGTGAGTTGATGCCTTTATCATTTAAACTAGAATTTGACTACACCAATAATATGGCTAAATATGAAGCCTTAATTCTAGGGCTTCAAATGGTTATCTTCTTGGAAATCAAATCCATAACTAGTTTTGGTGACTCATAATTAGTCATCAACCAGGTCAATGGTTCTTATCTATGCAAGAATGAGACTCTACAATGGTACAAACATCATGTAGATACCTTATTAAAATCATTTGACCATTACCTTTTGTAAAACATTCCTCACTCAACCAACAAGTTTGTAGACATAATGGATTCTTTATCCTCCCACATACCCTCTTCCTCCTCTTCTTCTAAAATCTACATCACTATACATTGCCTAACTTTTCCATCTTACATTTCCTCTAACATCCTCCTTATGGGGAATATCACTAATGATCCACATGACTTGTGGTATACTCAACTCATAGATTACCTTTTTTAATATATTACTCCTCTCAACCTCTCCCATAATGCACAATGTGCATTTGTAAATCATGTTGCATGTTACACTATGCTAGGGGGGACTTCTCTATAAACAAGGTTTTTATGGTCTCTTCCTTTTATGTCTCACTAGTAAAGAGATTCCCTTTGCTATTAAAGAGGTTCATGATGGGATTTGTGGTGGTCATTTTAATAGTCATGAAATTTCCAAACATGTCTTTCACCTTGGCTATTATTGGCCAACACTCTCTCATGATTATACTGACTGTGTTAGACATCATCTCAAATGTCAACAACATGCCAATCTATTTCATTTTCCTAGTCATGCCTTACAAGTCACTAAGGAATTTTGGCCCTTCTCTCAATAGGGTTAGACTTAATTAGTGAAATTAACCCTCATTCCTCTTTTCATCATTGATCAATCATAACAAAAATAAAATACTTCACTAAGTGGGTTGAGGCCATTAATCTCATATCCACTAAGGATGATAAAATGATTGAATTTATCAACCATCGTATCATATTCCATTTTGGTGTACCTTAAAAAATCATAACTGAAAATGATAAGTCTTTACAAAAAAAGACTATCCAGCAAATCTGTGATACCTTTGCTATCAAACTTAGTTTCTCTTCACCCTATTTCCCACAAGCCAATGGGTAAGCTAAAGCCTCTAACAAAACTTTGACCAAAATCCTTATGAAATTAGTTAATGTTGTTGGCAAGGCTTGGCACATTCACATCCCCTATGCTTTATGGGCTTACTATACTAGCATTCACACTTCTACAAGAGCTACACATTTCTCCCTAGTCTATGGGATAGAATCTATTTTGCCACTTGAAGTCTAAATTCCTTCTCTTATGATTTCACTACAAGATATTATAACTAATGAAAAATTTCACCAATAACATTTGGCTCAACTTGAGCTACTCGATGAACACCGTCTCGTAGCCCTTAACCATCTCCACATCTATTAAGAGTGTATCAAACATGCCTATGGAAAAAACCTTAAAGAGTGTGATTTCAATATTGGAGATCTTGTCTTAAAGGAAAATCAACATGTGACTAACTTGGAAAAGAGCAAACAAGGTAAGTTTTCTCCCATTTGGCTAGGACCCTACATTATAACTCATAAATATGGCTCTAGAGCTTATTGCTTTTCTTCTCTTGAAGGACAACCACAACCTAAACCTCTAAATACATTGCATTTATGACCATTCTTTTGTTAATTAATCAACACTTTACCTTGTGTTTAACTTAATCTCATCCCTTGAGCAAACCCACTATATTCACATTCTTTTCACATACCCTTATTCCTCCACACTTAGTTAACCTATGAAGTGTTTCGGTTTTGTCCCAAAATGTGGAAAACCTATAAGCCTCTATAGACTTGTCCATGACTAAAGTAATAAAATGACTCAAAAAATTAAAATAAAAATAAAATAATATGGGATACATCAACTACTCCAAATCATGCCTAGCTCTTAAAAAAGTAGACTGCTCCCTTGAAGGATAGCTATTAAAAATTAACAAAATAAAAAAGACTAGACCATACCCTTGAAGGATGAGTAAGTCAAAAAAACCACTATCAAAGGCAAATATTATTTATAAGCTTTCCTATTGATCAGCTTCATCCCAATGTGAGCTTCTTGCATCGATCAACTTACACAACAAAATCAAAAACAAAGAAAAAATTAAAAAAACAACACAATAACTTTATGTCATGAACTTGTCTATAGTTGCTCTCAGCAACCCATAAATGGGGTTACTCCAAAGGTTACACTACCTCACTAATATTCCATTTTACACCCTCTTTCCCTCAAAAACACATTTTCAAGGGACTTTGAGCTTACTTAACATAAGGTGATAACCACAGTTTTCTAACTAACAAATGGTCAACTAATGCAATGCATAAAAGAGGTTCAAACTTTAGAGCCTATTTATGTTCTTATTTTGGTTTGTGTCAATAACAAGAACCTTGTCTATCTCTTTTACCTTTCACTTCACATGTTTAATTTTCTCCTATAGATACATTTTCCAATAGAATAACTCACCATCTCAACTCATAAACATAACAACTCTAAATCCTACACCTACCCAAAAACCAATTCCTAAAAATAATCGTTTCTAGTATATACCATCACATATATGGGACAATCCTTAAAATTCAACATGACCACTATTTTCCTAACCAATAATAAATATGAATAATGTCACAATGCCCAAAACCATCACTTATGCATACACCATCACATATGAAAAATGCAAAAACCAAACAAACATGACCAACACATTCATGTCTAATATATACCATCACATATATGGGACAATGCTAAAAATGTAACATGACCACCATTTTCCTAACTAAAAATAAATAGGAATAATGTCACAATGCCCAAAACCATCACTTATGCATACACCATCACATATGAAAAATGCAGAAACTAATCAAACATGACCACCACATTAATTTTTAGTATGAAACCAATCAAATATATGGTAAATACTAAGAATGCACCTGAACCATGATTTCCTAAATACCAATACATAGGAAATAAACCATAACTAAAACATTTATTTCTAGTATAAACCATCACATATAGAACATGCTAAAAATAGAAATTAACAAAGCATATACCATTTCACCTATGGAAAGTGATAAACCTTTATCTCATAAACACAACCATTTCATTTTATGCATATACCGTCACATATGGGAAAGTTCAACATGAAAATCTCATCTACTATGCATATGTCATCACATACATGGAAGTGCTAGTAAACCAACATCATCATTATATCCATATCATAAACATTCATCCAAAACCATAAACATATACATGAAAATAACATTTACATCATCATCACATCAAATAAAACATCTCATCATGTGTGTTTGTGTGTGTGTGTGTGTGTGTGTGTGTGTGTGTGTGTGTGTGTGTGTGTGTGTGTGTGTGTGTGTGTGTGTGTGTGTGTGTGTGTGTGTGTGTGTGTGTGTGTTGAACCAACATCATCATTATATCCATATCATAAAAATTCATCCAAAACCATAAACATATACATGAAAATAACATTTACATCATCATCACATCAAATAAAACATCTCATCATGTGTGTGTGTGTGTGTGTGTGTGTGTGTGTGTGTGTGTGTGTGTGTGTGTGTGGGTGTGTGTGTGTGTGTGTGTGTGTGTGTGTGTGTGTGTGTGTGTGTGTGTGTGTGTGTGTGTGTGTGTGTGTGTGTGTGTGTGTGTGTGTGTGTGTGTGTGTGTGTGTGTGTGTGTTGAATCAATATACATCATATACAAATATCAACATCTCTCATCTCTCTCTCTCTCATATACATCTCACAACATCAGCTAGTAGGCCAATATATATACAAAAATGAATAAATACAAAAATATCTCTCAAAATTAGGATCAACACAACCTCCTCAAAATCATGGTAAATGTGATGAGGTGGTGTCACCACCACTTTCTCCATATCTTCATCTCCATGCACTAGAACCTGAGGCTTGCGTCTCTAACTACTCTTGCTCCCTAAACTCTACAAATTTAGGAATATATGGAAACTCACAGATCACCCTCTCATAGTATGAAATCTCATCTAGTACAGTGTTGTATCTCATAAGAAATACAATATATGGAGGACCCATGGCACCTACCTATCTTGTTACATGTACTACTACCTATGGAGGAGGAAGAGGAGGAATAACTACCATTTCCCATGTATTTGAACTCAACTAATCTCTCTCTATTGTCAATGAGGTCACTCATCCCTATAGACTAGCCACCTAACTCTAAAGATGGCCCACCTAACCATATAACCCTAGGACCTCTACCTATGAGGAATCTTATAAAAGGACTGTAACATCTCTCTCTTGTATGGCTATGTCCTTGGAATACAATGTTTTATCCCTCTCTATAACTATAACATCTCTAGCCTACATGACCACATCTCTCACCTGAATAGTAACATCTCTAGCTTGTAATGTTGCATCTCTATCCTAAATCATGGCATCCTTGGCCTGCATGACCTTATCCCTCTCTTATATGGCCACATCTCTAGCCTATAAAGAAACATCTCCCTCATGTGCCAAACCTTTCATTTATGGAGATAGCCTCCTAACTAGTACAATTGGGTGTAGTCCTACCCACTATGCCTAGTATGCCCTAGTGCATCTAGCATCAACCACATCTATGCTTGTTGATAGCTCCTCAAAATTAGGTCCATCTATCTCCAATGGTAAAGTGAGTGGTACCTTGATGTCATCATCCTTATATCTAGGGAAAGTAGGTGGAACATCCTACACAAGGCCAAGTTATCTCTTGACTCATGCCATGGGTATCATCTTGAGCTCCCTTGCTCTCCTACCTCTGACCCATAGTGTGTTGTATATCCCAATGAGCTCCTCCTCCTAACCTTTGAAAACTAGTACATCAAGTAGGGGTTCCAAATAATATCTCTTGGACTTAAGTCATCTTGTATCCCTCTCTAATGTGTGATATCCCACACAACACCATCAACTTGTGTCTGTGCCATGGCCTCTCACCATCATCTAAACCCAACTCTGAATCTCACTATAATCATGGATGGTAGTCTAAGTGGCCATGTAACTATGATGTGATCATATAGCCAATAATGTAGTACGTGCCTAACACATAAACTATAACATCTGTGTAGATGCAAAACCCACAACTCTCTATGCAACTGAGCCAAGTATGCATGCCCCCATATAAAAACTATCCTCTACTCTATCATATGAGCTAGGACCCCTATTAAGGTGATCAGACATCTACCACCATCTACATCTAGTAATGCATACACTATGATGTCAAACATCATTAGGATTTTAAGATGAAGCTCCTCCTCATCACCAAAAATAGAGGCTCATAAGTGAATGATGTTATGTGATATGTAACCTCACTCACATGCTCACTAAACAATGACACCATATGGATGTTGTGCTCTTACCTTATGAATTCAAAAAAATTCTCACCCTATAGTGGTAATATAAGGATCTTGTAAACATCCTCTAGTGTGACTATCATCTCACCAGTCGGTAGGTGAAAGGTGTTGGTGGTATGATCCCACCTTTCAACAAACATGATCGTCAAGTTAACATCTCAAGTGACCTGAAAATACCACCAAACTCTACCAAGACCAACTACAACCATGTGGTCCCACTCATCTACTAACACATCTCTCCTAATCCTAGTTAAGAGTGTCAAAAAATGATCTCTTAGGGTCAAGTCATGCCTCACCTATAGCCACAAACACACAAATTTAATCAACATACCTTTCTAACCACCACTTTAACCATTTTCCCTATCTAATGGGAGAACTACATTGGCCTAAGGCCCTTTTGGCTATATAGGTAGCAATCAATATACATGGGGTATTTTGGGGCTAGCTTAGCCATCTACCCACCTAACCATCCAACCTATCCCTTTTTACCCAAGGCCTTATAACCTATCTCTCTTAAACTAGGCCTTTTAGCCAATCTCTCATTGTTAAATTGAGCTAAATCTACTCTATACCACATGATTTGCCTATTCCCTAAGGCCTCATGGATTCTCAACTCTTTTTCTCCTCATTTTTACCCTTTTTACTTTAATAAGGCCATCGATGTCAGTTACTTATTGACTAATATTAGTGCCTAGACTACTAACATTAGTACATAACATGTTGACATCAGTGTTTTTGCCATTGATATCAGTAGGAAGACCTTAATCAACATAAGCATATTTTTATCAACATCAGTGACTAGTTTGTATCTAGGGATAAACCCAACCCATTACCCATTTCCAATTTTAACCGTAAACTACCCTAAAACCCACCCAAATAAGCCTAAACATGCTCTTACCCTCCCCACTACCTACCTAATACTCACTAACAACTTATTACACCACCCACTCAACTCAAATCAACAAAATTACCAAAAAATACAAACCAAAGGTTTAAAGGACCCTACCTCATCTCTCTACCTCTATTAGGTCAGGATGATTAGTGCCTGTGCTGCCACACCTCCAACTGGGTCTCCACCTCATCTTACCATTTTCTTAAATTTTTTGGATTTTTTTGGCTCTTTGACCAATCAACATGAAAATGAAATTGGTCCACCACCTATACCCCTTTTATTAGGCTTGGTTGGCTATTGACATTGGCCATTTATGCCTTAGGCCACTGATGTCAACCACTTTACCACTAATGTCGGTATAACACTACTGACATCGATACCATGTAATAACATTTTAATTCTTGAACATCACTTTTTACAATCCCTTATTCATTCTAAGTCAACCTTACACACACCCTGCCTTTACAAAATTGACCATGGGGATCATTTTTATCTCTGTTCATGCCAAATATTACCCAAACACATGTTTCATTATGCACCCACTCATTACATCTAAGTTCAGTGTCTTGGTCATTCATGCTATCTAATACAAATTGACAACACCTTCCAAGTATGAATATTAGTTGATTGAGATCACCACTGACTGATCCTATCACTTACAACCTATTATGTTTTTAGGGGAACTTCCTACCTCAGATACCTAGAACACATTTAACCATTGGAGTTATAGTTTTGGTTGATCCTACCTTCTCAGCTATCACTAACAAGCTACGCCTTGGTAACTTTAACCAACATCCTCCATGACCATACCTATTTTTAACTTGTCAACACAACTTTTTAGTACTTTATGAGCAAGATGTCATCTCTACACTACTAACCCATAACCAACCAATCTCATTTACTCGTCAAATTAGAGACTAATTTTGGGTTTTTCCCAATTAGTTCCTATTTTGAAGGAGAGGATATCACACCCCATGCCTAAACCACTCAACTTTCATTTTTTGTCTTGAAACTTGTTGGCACGACTTACCAAGATAAAAAGAGGAAAATGTAGACACCAAAATTATGTTACACAAGTGTATAACATGTTGTGTCAAAACACCCCTTAGACCCTATTTGTAATAACTCTTCCTAACCCATGCCTTTACCACACATATTTAATTAATTAATTGAATATTCCATGTGCCACCTTACCTAGCCACCTTGACCCAAGACCAATTCTCCCCATGTGAGTCACCACTAGACTTGGTCTCCCACAAATAACTAATTCTTACCCTACATATCAATTTCTAACTAATTAACTTATACCCGACCTTGCATATTGACCATTTCTTAATGGGTGTCACACTTGGCATGGAGAAATGGAAGAAAAGAGCCAAAAATAGCACTTTTGACCTATTCTTATACCACTGATGTTGGTCAATCCTTAACTGAGGTCAGTCAACTCAAATCCCACCAATGTCAATTACTTAAGAAATGTTTTAAACCCATTTTGGGCCCCATAAAACATTCTCTCTTTTAATTAAAAACTCACTCAAGAGATTCAAATCACTCTTAACAAGCTTTTGGTGATTATCCATTTTAACCAGGCTCACAGCTTCTTTATACCAGTCAAATCCTAAACTATGATCCATTATGCAAAGAGCTCAAACTATGGTGAACAAGTGGAAAACACTCATCTCCATTCGGTCAGTCACTTTAACAAAGCTTTATCAAGAGTATTTCTCTAGATACTTATATTATTTAAGCATCCCTTTATTTTATGAATTCTAATTGTTTTTTATTAGCATTTATATAAGTCCCATCCATCCTTGAGGAGGAGTTGTAAAAATTCTATGTCTCCATACCTCTGCCTTAACTAAAACAAACTCCTCACACAGACTTTTTACCATCTCTCTAACCCCTCATATGACTCTTTTCCAACCCATTAACATGTCAAATATCCTTCCCTACACTCAAGAAATCTTTCTATGAATTTTTGACTCCATTTCCCCTACTATCATCAGTTATCCTACTGACATTGATCACATTTCCACTATCGACATCCGTTACCCTACTGATGTCAGTGATTACCCTTTTACCCAAATCACCTTGAACTAACCTGAATAACCCTCTAACAAACCAAAATTGTATTTTTCTTGCTCTATGATACTGAATACTACACATAGGTTATAAAAAAGTTACATGTAACTCTCTCTCTCTCTTTACTTTACTTTTTCATTTTATTTTTAACTCTTTGTATTAAATAGTGGACTGTCATCCCCCAAAAAGTTTGTTACTTCCTAGAATAAGCAAGTTGCTTGGCAGCCCACTCACCAACTTACTAACAAATATTTTATGGTAGTGTGTGCTTACTTGTAAGTGGTCCTCCTTAGCCAAAGAGGAGTTCCAAACTTCATATGGATATGGTGCACACCAATTTGGGTACATATAATCACTAATCCCTAACCTTTCTTTATCTATTTCTCACGTCTTAAATTTAATCAAAAATAATTGAAACTCTTGGTGCACAATTTTATTAAATTGGTCAAAATTTCTTTGTATTGATCCAAAATTTGACTGGATTGGCATTGGAAATCAATGTCAGAGGCATTGGATCCATTATCCTATTTATGATGTTATCAACACCAAATATAGTTTTTGGTTTCTATAACATCTACTTCCTAAAAGGGGTTCACATAACGAAGATTTTCCAATGATTCATAAGTACTAAGTAGGCAACAATTGCCTTTCTTGAAAAATGTGCCACAATCTCAATGATAGGGTCTTGGTTCATAATTTCCCCTTAATCATCAAGGTATGACTAGTTAGAAACAAGTCCCTAACCAACCTCAATGGGCATAATATTTTTCTCCCAACCATATCCTTCCATCCCAACCATAATTTTCCTAAAACCAAGCCTATATACCTAATCTTAACTATAATATCATAAAATAATGTATGAAATTTCAATAATCACCTCCTAATCCATGTATTCATATTTTTGGTCAATTTTCAAACCAAACCAACATTCCCTAATAAATGCCTCCACTATACCCTAGTCAAATTAACCCATTTTTGATAGCCTAACCTTCACCTCAAGCCAATATTTCCTCTAGTTTCTTATCCCAAGAATTATAATAAATGAAGGATGCAATTATTGCCATCCAAGTTAGGAAGAAAACCAGGAAACTTAAGTTGGATGAAGTGTTACTACCCTTTCAACATGGAGTATTTTTATATATCATTTCTTCAAGGGTATAAACCACCAAAATTTGACAAATATAAGGGGAAAAGTGACCTCAAGGCCCATTTGATGGAATTATTTATTACATTCTAACTAGTGTTCTATGACAACATATACCTCTTACTATTATTTCCAAGGAGTTTAGAAAGATAAGTATTGGAGTGGTTTCTAAAATTACCCAAGAATTCAATTTCCGATTTTTATGATCTTTTTGACAAGTTTGTGCAACACTTCTCCTAAAATCTCAAACATGAGATTTTGTTGGTAGATTTGAAATAAGCCAAACAAAAGGTTTGTGAAATATTTTTAAGTTAATTACAATGATGGAGAACCCTTGCCAACTGATTTACCCACAATCTACTAGAAAAGCAATTAGCTGCTATGTTTACTAAGAGTTTACATAGTGAGATCTCTTAACATTTATATCTATAGTGTGAACACACTTTTAAAGAGATCATTAATAGAGGTTTTTTGGTCAAAATATAACTTATTAACAAAGGTATCATTAAAATTACTTCATTCAATAAAAGACAACCAAAACCAAAATAATGGCCAAAATTAGAACCAAATCCAAGTGCAAGCATCACAACTAGCTCAGGATAATAATTATGATAAACCGAAGAAGTTCAATTGAAACAAGAATGTTGTGGGAAATGGAGTAATCAATTCATGGCATGTCCAAATGGTGAAAACACCATCTACTCAATCTATGTTGCATATACAAATTACTCCTAATCAACAACCTCTTCAACAAATATAGTAAGCATAATAAAATAGAGCAACAAAACAAATACATCAACCTTTGCCTTTTCTAACTCCTCCAAGGAGAATTGTGCCTACTCATCATGTCTTTAGTGACCTTGGAGAACTGATTGAATATGTGTTTTCCAATATCATTGTAGTTAATTTGATTAACTAACCTATTCCAAAGTACTGTCTTGAGGGCATTGACTATCTAGTACATGCAAAATATATTTTGTGAGTATCATTGGGTTAATGGCCATAATTTATGCCATTATATGAAAATTAAACATTTGACTGAGAATATATTGGAAAATAGAGAGATACCATTAGATCATGGATCTTCGACATTAAATAAAAACCTTGGTATCTATAAAAACCCATTTCTAAAACATAACAACAAGTATTAATAATAACAATAACCTGTACAACAACAATAGTATCAACAACTGAGAAAAAACTAAAAAAATCAATAGCAAAACTAACAATGTCAAATGAATGGATAGAACCAAGGTTAGAATGATTCCAACAACCAATAGACATACTATATAGTTACACATGACTACAATAAGGTTGTAGTCCATATTGTAAGAGGTCACATTTCTTCCATATCTATCAATCCAAGACCAAATACCAACCTAAAAATATCATTTCTAATCAATTCCTATCAACCAACCCATACCAATGATCCTTATTTAACTTGGGACCACATATAGGTGTACTAAAAAATAGGGATTACTACCTTTGGACCTCATACCAACAACTCATTATTGACCCATGATCATGCACTAGTAATTGAGACTTATCCTATCTGATCCCTGTCCACCATCATTTGTTATCAATAATGGCCTTGTATCTAATATCAATTATGCAATCGCAACTCGATGGTTGAAGATTACCATGCTAGGCCCACAGCCATCTACCACTTTACCCATATAACAAACCATTTTACCTAAGAAAAAACCATATACCACTGTGTATGAAAATACATTCAATATTTTAGAATAATTATAGAATATACTTGTACAAATATCCATTTTGGATTTGTTTCATACATACACTATCCACAAGAACATCTTGATAGAGTTCTTTGGCCAATTCCAATTTCCTAATGACATATCTCTAGACAAATTTCAAGCTTTGGTTGGACATCTAGCCTAAGGACAATAATTAACCTTTTACCGAAGTGGTATGTCATCCCTTGGCCCTTTACATAACAATCTATTATACATTAAAGATGCCATAATGCAACATAAAGTGAAACATGTCCTCATAAACAATGGATCAGGTCTAAATATTGTGTCTCTAAAGATCATCAAGCTTATCGAGTACACAACAATAGATATCCAATCATAAATGATCATAATCAAAGCCTATGATAATGGAGAACATAAATTACAAGGCATCATTAGCTTGCCCATTATCATTGAGACATTTACCCATGATACACTATGCCATGTGTTAAACCTTGATTTATCATATAATATTATTTTGGGTAGACCTTAGATACATGAAATTTATGCCTCTTCAACATTATAATAGTGTATCAAGTTCTCCCATTTAGGTATGGAGGTCACCATTTATGGAGATTTACAATGTTATGAACATTGCAAGCATTTGGAGTCCAAGTACCAAATATATAACAACCATTTTAGATTTAATCCATTTTTTAAGAAGGACAAGGAAAAGGAAATATTTTTTTCTTGACTAGAGGCCAATTGCATTGACCTAGATACCCTTTATCCACTTTTCCACAAGTCACCTCCTAAAATATCCAATCATTATACCATCTCAGATAATAGACCAAGATAATAATTGATCCAAGATACATTCCACATTGTTAAGCTTCCATAAAACCCCAAGTCTTTGGGAATACCTAAACCCAAACTACCCTACCTAGAATGGAAACAAAAGGGAAAATTCAAATTGCATAGTCTAACATGTATCATTTTCATACCATCCATTATACAAGAATAATACCCTCTTGCATATGATGAATCTTGGATGTATAATGACAAAGTGGTTGACTGTTACCTAAATACCAAGTATCCCATTTCAAATAAAATCATGGAAAGGCATGCCTATGAAGGAGGTGGCCTTGACATAAATCAACAAAGTTAATTTGAGGTAATTTCTATCACTTGGTATAAATGAACCTATATACTCGATATAAAATAACCTATAGACTCAGATTTAAGTTACTTGGGGGTGACCCCAAATATATTATTCATGTTTCAATGTTAGTAACTAGTGATAATGATGTCAATAGTGAAGCAGAGTCTGATCATATCCCTTTCAATGAACTAGACACTACTAATTTATTTGACACTAATGCCATTTGTACCTTTAGACTAGTTATTCTCCATAATCTACTTTTATTATATTACCCAACTTATATACTAGGACCAATAAGAATCAACAATGTTAGTTGATAATTTTTAGAATGATGAGGCCTTCTGTAACTTTTTCAGCCTAAGAGACAATGTTCTATTGGGAGACCACAAATAAAGTTTCTCAATCAAATTAAATCCTATGGCTTATTTTGGAGAATGAGTAAACACCCTTAGACATAAATAATTAAATAAAACATTGATCTCATAAAGTGAAAATCTCTTTCACGTACTTTTGGACTAGGGAAATAGTAAAGAGAAATGTAATTCTAGTGGTGAAAACTTATTTCAAGTGCCATTAGATGGAGGTGTTCAACCTTTCTCAAACATAGATCAAGAAACCACCAACATTGAATTTGCCTATGGGTCCAAGTTTAGTCTTGAATAAAAACAAACTTTTGAATGAATCATCCAAGAGTTTCCAACTATATTTATCACATGGCCATCCCTATCCTTGGGGGATTCTGATTCATCATGCCTAGGAGAACTTGAATAACCAGTCCTAATAGAGGACTCTACCATTTTAGGATAGTTTAAATCTTTGCCAACCATTATGGAAGATGGTTCAAATATTCTTGTGATGGACACTAAAAAATTTAATATTAGGACTCTAGATGACCCAAAATGGATAAAATTAGGCCCATCCCTCATTGAAGAGGAATGTGAAGTCTTTATGACCCTTTTGAGGGAATTTGTTGATATATTTGCATGGGCTTATACTGATATACTAGGTTTAGACCCTACCTTGATTATACACCACCTTGTGGTACATCCTAATTCAAAACCTATAAAATAAAAATTACATAAGATGCATTTTCACATTATTGTATTAGTAAAGAAAGAGTTGGAAAAACTCTTAGAAGTAAGATGTATTCAACCAATTGACTACTCTAAGTGGATCTTAAATGTTGTTTGAATCAATAAGAAGCCATAAGGAATAAGAATATCCACTAATTATAGAGATATAAATAAAGCCTACCCCAAGGATGGCTTTCCTATATCGAACATTGACATGATTATCAACTTCATAGTGGGTTAAGAAATGCTTTCACTAATGGATGTATTCTCCGGCTACAACCAAATCTGTATTGCACTAAAAAACCAAAATAAAATATAATTCACCACTATGTGGGAAATGTTCTATTATCAAGTTATGCCATTTGGTCTAAAAAATTGTAGGCCCACATATAAATGAAACATGACCATCATATATCATGATATTATGCATGACATTGTTGAAGACTATGTCGATGACATTCTAGGGAAATTAAAGACTAGGCTTAATCATCCAACAACACTATGAAGTATATTTGAGCTACTACATGAATACAAAGTTAGGATAAAACCTAAGAAGTGTGTTTTTGTAGTTACTTTAGTCAAATTACTTATGTTTATTGTGTCTCATAGAGGCACTGAAGTTAATCTAGCCAAAGTACAAACCATTTCCCAGATACTACCACTTACCAATTTGAAGTAGCTCTACAATTTATAGGAAAAAATATAATATATTAGATAATTCATTTATCAGTCAGATGATAAGTACCACCAATCTACACACCTCCTAAAGAAAGGGGTAATATTTCATTGAGATGATGAATGCTAAAAAGCTTTGTATCATTTGAAGGACTATCTATCAAATCTGCCTATTTTATTGCCTCCAATGCTAAGAAAGCCATTTTTAATATATCTATCATCTATTGACAAAACCCTAGGGGAACTTCTCACTCAACATGATTATAATGGAAAGGATAATGTTGTGTATTAATTAATCCTTACACTCTTCACATATGATAATAATTATACTCCCATTAAAAAATCTTGTTTAGATATAATCTCTAAATCTCAGAAACTATGACATAACATGTTAGAAAACAAGACAATGGTTATTTCAAAATTAGATACACTTAAGTATCTATTATCTAAAACATATTTACAAAGATACATAGCCAAATGGATCATGCTTCTCTATTATTTTGGGATAGAATATGTCAACTAGAAAGCCATCAAGGGACAAGTTCTTGTAGATCATCTTGTTGAATCACCCTTTATAGATATAAAACCACTAACATTCCAATTCCTAGATGAATCCATTATGACCATCATTGAAACACCTCTTGAAGAGCACAATTGGAAGTTATATTTTGATGGATTATCCAAAACACATGGATTAGGGGTAGTCCTTTTGTTCATTACACCATAGGGAGATCTAATCCCTAAGTTATTTAGGATCAACTTTCCTTGTACCAACAACATGGTTGAGTATGAAGTAATTATTGCAAGACTTAAACAAGTGGTATAATGAAACATACAACATATCAAGATTTATGGTGATTCTTATTTAATCATGAGTTAGGGTACACATCATTTTTAAACTAAGGATGACAAACTAGTCCCATACAAATCCATGGTTGACACTCTTAAATAATATATTACCAATGTCTAGTTTGAATGTGTACCAAGGGCTAGTAATAGAACATTAGATACCATGGCCACCATTGGATATTTGATTCAACATACATATACAACCAAGGAATGCCATTTTTCATTGAAAATATGGTAGTGATATCTCATGGACCTTCAACTATCATAATGATCTATGATATTATTGATCTCAAATCTATTTAGTATTTTGACCATATTATACAACCGGACTTATCCTACAAGTAATCCAAATCCTTTATCCACCATGCCACATGTTATACCTTACTTAGATCAACCATATACCATCATATCTTTTATCAAACTCTACTTTATTATTGAATTTTAGTCGAATCTACATTAGTGTTATGGGAAGTTCATGAAGGAGTATGTGGACCATGTCCGTAAGGCATTCCTATCCAAAAATCTATTATGTACTGGGTACTATTGGCTAATGATGGATGCAAATGTAGTTATATATGTGAAAAAGTGTGACAAATTTCAATGACATTCCAATCTAATTCATGCCTCAATGAAGACTCTAAAACCAATGCTTACACCATGGTCATTTACTACATGGGGCCTTGATCTCATTGGGAAGATAAACCCCACCTCATCTGATGGCCATAAACATATCCTTGACACCATCAAATACTTCACTAAGTGGGTTGAAGCTATACCCCTGACTTACATGACTAAAAATAAAAATGTTAAATTCATATTCAACCATCTCATTTGCTGATATAGTATCCCCTCTAACATTATTATATTTGATAATGGTAGATCATTCAAAAACAAGGATGTCAAATCGTTATGTGTTGAGTATTAGATTAAATAACATTTTTCCATGGCATATTACCCATAAGGTAACAACCATCTAAAATCATAAAAAAAAACCATTGCCAACATCCTTAAAAATATTATCAATGATGTCGATCATGATTGGACCTTAAAATATTTTTTTCCCTCTAGGCATACCATATCGATCATTATACTCCAATAGGATCCACTCTATATTCACTTATTTATGGCACTGAGGCCATTCTTTCTATTGAGGCTAAGTTACCTTCTTTGTGAATCTCTTTTAAGCATGTCTCAAATGATGAAGACTATTGAGTAGCTCTCCTACAAGATTTGGAGTTACTAGCTAAGAAATGCATGATCATAGTCAACAATCCTCAAGCATATCAGAATTGATTCTATGGAAACTACAATTGAAACGTGAAACACAAATAATTTGAGCTTGGTTGTCTTATTCTTTAATTAAACAAAAGAATACCATGGCCAAGAATAAACATAAAGACAAGTTCAAACCTAACTAGATATGTCCTTTCATCATTTTTGTAAACTATGGCACTGGAGCATACATGATCACTATAATAGATGGGGATGAACTTGATGAGATGATGAATATTATACACCTCAAGTGTGACTTTGCTTGAGAGACATAGGGTATTACCTATAAATCCCATTTTAGTTGTACCATAATATCAACATTATTCCTTTTACTATACCATTCTACCACATTCCATTCTACCATATATTTTCTTTTGACCAAATTATTTTTACCCACCCTATCCATCCCTTTGACCTTGGTTCCAAAATCATTTTGAACATGAAGATTCATATCGAGTTTTAGTAGTTGTTTAAATATTTTAGATAGAGGTTGTATTTTGGAGTAGTATGATAGTGGTTTGGTAGCTTCATCCTTTATTTATTCTTAAATTCTCTACCATGTGGGCCTTATTATAACCAAATTTGGGAAAATAATTATTTCACTATCATGCTATTAATTATAACCTCCTATGGGAAAATTAGTATAATTGACTTATGCCATTGTTTCCTAGTTACAACTACCTATGGGAAAACTATGAGAAACACTTATTTATCATGATTTAATGTACCACCTTTCTAGTCATATATCATACTATGCCACTTGCCAACTTTGATTATTTTGTTTGAATTAGCTACTACCTAGTCAGATTCCTCTATTGTAAGGTAGAACTATAGTAACTTGAGGTCCCATCCTAGGACTATGTAGGAAGCACTCAATTTACATTGAGGTTATCTCAATCACCCTAAGTTATGATCTCATCATTTTGTGAGAAACCTAAGCCACACTCTCACCATTTTGTGAGAAATTTATAAGTTTAAATGTTATTTTCATTTAATGAGAAACCTAAACCACACTATTGCCATTTTTCAAGTGATTTCTAATTTTGAACACTTTTATCATTTATGAGTTTGAGCTGTTTAGTATCTCATCATTCTCTATCTAGTTGAGATACTTTAAAAATTACAAAAAAAATTGTAAAATCAATTTAGAAAATCCAAAAACATTGACCACTTCTTTGACTTAAATATTTTGGGGACCCTCACAAATTCACAAGAAACCACTTGTCATTTAGTTTCCCCATTCTTTTTGGCCTTGCATCTCACACTCTCACCATTTTGTGAGCCCCATCTTCATATTTTTCTATTTCCATCCATCATGTTTTCTTATCATCATTTTTCTTCTATCCCAATTCTTAGGAGAACTACGTTTGGACTAAAGTTTTTGTTGGGTATTACATCCACCTAACTATGTATGTAGCGTCTACTTTCCTAGTGAACCTGGAGACAGCTCAGCCACCCCATTCCTTTTTTCTATTCCCCCATTTTTGTTTTGTTGTCTCTTCTCATCTAGGGACAATTTTTTTTATCTTGTTTGTACTAATGTTGTGATTAACCATTATTTTTTTCATGTTTTTATTTATTTTATTTTGTTCTTTATTTTCTTATTATATTATTTGTTTGTTTGTTTTCTTTCTTGTTGTGCCTTGATTTAGTTTATGTACATTCAGTGGCTGATTCTTTACGCATTATTCTTGATTCCATCCATATTAAAATTTCCACATTGTCATCATGATTTTTATCATTGGTGCATTTTTCAATTGAGTATATTTTAGCCAAGTCCTCATGATGTTCTATCATGATGCCTACCATCACGTGCTATAGAAAAAATTAGCTATAAGATTCTACACAGTAATGAGTCAAAAATATGTATTCTTGGAAGCACCAAAATTCCAAATATAATCCAAATAATATCCTAAATAAATTAATTAAATCATTGAATAATTTTCATCCTTTACTAGTTTAGATGAGCATCTCACTACTAGCAGATTGTCCCATTTCATCTTTCTCCTTTATCCCAATTTGCTATCATATTCTATATCATGTTTTCTATAATTGGAATATTAATGATTATAAATACCTATGGGAAAAACATTGTATATCATCCCACTTATATTACCAATTATTCTAACTACCTTTGGGAAAATCATTATGTTTTCATCCATTTAAAGGTTAATGATTATAACCACCTTTGGGAAAATCATTCTCTTTCTTCTACCCAATTGGGCCATGTTTTTCTCTTTCCAATGATTATACCGGCCTATGCACAAATCATTATTTTCCTTTTTGATAATTATAACCACCTTTTGGATAATCATCCTCTTATTACCCTAAGCCTTTTTCAATTATTATAACCACCTTTAGGTAAATCATTACCTTTTTTATCCCACTTATGATGATGATGATTATAACCACCTATGGTAAAATCATACTA